>CALSCC010000635.1:7788-30709 GCA_943590895.1 Pagetopsis macropterus | reverse complement strand
GGGAGCGAGTAGAGGACGCGCGCGGGAGCGAGTAGAGGACGCGCGCGAGAGCGAGTAGAGGACGCGCGCGAGAGAGCAAGTAGAGGACGCGCGCGCGAGAGCGCGCAGCTGGCGGTCCGCTCCGGGGCTCAGTCTGCATTTCATCCAACTTTGCATTAACGAAACAATTTCACAACAGACCCTGACAAGCTCACAAACACACACAACAAATGATTAAAATGAGTGACTTACTTTTCCGCCGTCAAAACATTGCTTCTTGAACGACTCTTCTTTGCAGATGAAAAAATCCTTCGATTTGTCCCGATGCAGAGGATGTTTTGTTTGGAGATGCCGGTCCAATTTATTCATTTTCAAGCTTTCATTACTGAGCACCTCTCCACATAAAACACACCGAGGCCGCTCCTCTCCATTTCTAACAGCTTTTGTGAAGCCAACGTTTAAAAACTCCTCTTTGTATCGTCTTTTTGCCATCATGTACGATCGGGATTAATCAACAGACAATAAACAATAAACAGACGGCGCGAAACTTTCGCGGGGGGCGCGTCAGAGTTGATACAAATACAATCTTTTATTTTTAGTTTATTTGTATTTAGAAAATTAAATCATTCAATATACAATGCTATATTGCATAATTTCATTTTCAAAATAAAAAATAAAATACAAAAATTATAAAAAAATTGTATTTTCAAGCTGTGTGTGTGTAACATGGCGACCCAATCAAAACGGGTCCGGTCGCGACCCTGAGTTTGGGAAAGGTTGGTCTAGATACACCGTACAGCCCTCTAAACCCGACACCACGCGATTCATCAAACGTTGGAATGTAGCAGGAGCATTTTTTAACCCAAACGGCATTACCTTATATGAATAAAGTCCAGATGGTGTGATAAATGCTGCTATTTCCTGTGCGCGCTTAGACAAGGGGACCTGCCAATACCCTTTAAGCAAATAAAATGTGCTAACATACTTTGCAGACCCCACCTGATCTATACAGTCATCCATCCGTGGCAAAGGAAAAGAGTCTGATTTTGTCACCGCATTCACTTTTCTTAGATCAGTACAGAATCTAGGTGTCCCATCCTGCTTTGGCACCAAAATACATGGAGACGCCCAACTAGATGCTGATGGGACAGCAATTTCATTCTACAACATGTAATTAATCTCTGCGTCCAACCGACTGCGCTTAACTGGTGGCATGCGATAAAAATGTTGCTTAATCGGCTGAGCGTCCCCAACATTAATATCATGCTCAGCCCAGTCAGTTTGCGAAGGAGTGTCTCTAAACAGACACAGATATTTGTGTACCAATGCTGATAGTTCCTCACGTCTTGATGCCGCCAAATGAGACAACAACCCGTCTAAATTATCTAGCGATTGCGAATTTCTCAAACGACCACAGAGCAAACTATCATCAGGTACGGGCACTATATCTCCCTCATGCGTCAAACCATGTGTCACCACAACAGCCGGCTGCACTTTATCCTTTTCCACCTCCCGCTTGTGGTAGGGTTTCAGAAGATTTACATGACAGAGGCGTTTGGTCTTCCTTCGTTCTGGTGTTGCCACAACATAATTTAGGTCAGAAGTTTTCTCAATGATAGTGTACGGACTTGAATACTTAGCCTAAAATGGGGAACCAACAATAGGCATAAGTGATAGAACCTGGTCACCTGGAGTAAACTCCTGTCGTGCCGAACGACGGTCATAGAACTTCTTCATTTTACTTTGAGACACTGACAGCTTTTCCCGTGCCATACTCAAAGCAACACCCAAACGACGTCTGAAGCCATTCACATAATCCACCAAGCTCCGTGGTGGCTCAGTGTCAACACAACCCTCTTTCAGCACTGCCAAGGGACCCCGTACAGCATGTCCGATTACCAACTCATTAGGGCTAAACCCCGTACCTTCATGTACCGCCTCTCTTGCAGCCAACATCAACCAAGGAAGACCTTCCTCCCAGTCTCCATCTAGCTCAGTACAGTAAGCACGTAACAAGGATTTCAATGTCTGGTGAAACCTTTCCAAGGCACCCTGGCTTTGAGCTTGGTAAGCTGTTGACTGGTTCTTCTTAATCTTCAAAAGCTTCAACACCTGAGCAAACATGTGAGATGAAAAATTAGAGCCTTGATCACTCTGGACGACCTTAGGAATACCAAATATTGAAATAAACTGTGACAAAGCCTTAACCACAGCCTTAGTTGTAATCGACCTCAAAGGATAAGCCGCTGGATACCTAGTGGTTTGACACATCACAGTCAGCAGATATTTGCAACCAGACTGAACACGGTAAAGGGCCCACACAATCCACAATGAGATGTGTAAACGGTTCAATTACCACTTGTATCGGCTGTAGTGGTGCTGGTTTGGTTTCCCTGTTAGCTGACACACATGACATGTTCTAATATATTGCGACACATCTCTCTTTAGACGTGGCCAAAAGTAGTGTTTCAGGATGTTCACATGTGTTTTTCGAACCCCAAAGTGTCCACACTCATCATGTGCGACTTTCAGGACCAAAGGACGAAACTTAGTTGGCACCACCAGCTGGAAAACCTCAGTTCCCCCACCATCAACAGCCACAGGAACCCATCTTCTAAACAAGTCATTATGCAACATGTATCCACTTGAAGCGTTTTCCCCCTCTGCAACTGGCGCAACACAGTCAAAAAGGTCTTTCAACGAAGAATCCTGACGTTGCTCCTCTCCCACCTCATGGTGTGTAAGTAATACCGAAAACTCAGACAAAGATGGAACCTCCACTGTGTCAGTTGACTTTCCATCTGGTAGCAAGTCATGATCCCTTTTGGCCCTAGCACGTGTGATCACACACGAGGCCGTGACGTCTGGCACCACTGTAAAGCGGTTCTCAGATCCTGACTCAATCAGACCACTAGTGACTAACAACACAGAGGGAACATCAGCCCAGACTCTACCACCTGCCAAATCGTTACCCAGAATGAAATGTATCCCCTTGATTGGAAAATATGGGCGTACACCAATAGCTACCTCCCCTTTAACAAGGTCACAGTCAAGATACATCTTATGAACAGGAACAGGGAAAACTGTTAATCCCATCCCCCGACTCCGAACCGTGTCACCAGTGTCACTTTCCTCAGACAAAGGCAGAACAGAGTCAACGATAAAGGAGTCAAATGCACCGGTATCCCTCAAAATTTGAATTGGAACTCTGACATTGCTACCTACCAATGACACCAAGCCCTCTCTTATAAAAGGAGCATAGGACGCCAAAACCTCTGATCCCCATAAGTGGTCCGTAAGCACCTCGTCAACACAGCAGCTTTTCACAGGAACAGCTAATGCAACTGGTTTACCCACAAATCTTCCTCCCTTGGATTTTGCTCTAAGCGCCGGACATTCTGGTTTCCAATGGCCTTTCTCACGACAATAGTTACAAGTATCCTCAGATTTTTCCCAAGCCACTTTCTTTGGATCCATCCCCAATGAACCAACCTCAACAGCCCTTCTACTTCCTTCAAAAACAGGTAGAGCTCCAGCGCGCCCCGCAAACCTGCCCTTATGAAGTAACACAAACTCATCCGCTGCCACCGCAGCTTCGGACACCGAAGTAACCCTGTGTTCTGTTATATAAGTAGCAATGTTGTCAGGAAGAATGTTTTTGAACTGTTCCAAAATCATGAGTTCACCCAAATTGTCAAAAGAAGTGATGTCCAGAGCAGCTAACCAACGTTTAAAATGAACAGACAAATCCCTCGCCATTTCCACATATGTTTGACCCTGTTTTTTCTCCAAGGACCTAAAACGCTGTCAATAAGCCTCAGGAACGAGTGCATATGCTCTAAGCACCGCCAATTTTATTTTAACATAGCTAGAGCTATCCTCCAGACATAACGCGGAATATGCGGACTGTGCTCTTCCTGTGAGCACACACTGAAGCATCAAGGCACAGTCTGCATCCAGCCAATCCCTAGCCTTAGCTACCTGTTCAAAAAGCAAAAAAAAAGTGTCAGGATCACTTTCATTAAATTGCGGTAACAAGCGCAAGTTGTTAGCATCGAACCGATGAGGAGACCTGGGCACCTGTTCACCGTGCCGCTCACCCAACGCCGCACCATCTATGAACATAGAAAGACGTTGTCCTTCGATATCCAGTTTGGCTTTCTCATTCTCCTGCCGCATCCGCTCCACTGCAATTTCCTTCTCAAACTCCATCTCATACCTCATTTTGTCATGACTCAGCTGCAACAATAACATCTCCTTCTGCTGCTCAAAGGACAGTGAACTAGCCTGCAACAGCGGTTTTAACAACACCCCTCCTTTCTCTGCCAGAAACACTCCCGTTTCACCTAATGCCGACACAATAGTCTTTTATAGTGCTTTTTAGCCTCTTATCGCCGACGATTTCCACCGAGAAATGTTCAGCAATAACGAGCAGCTGCTCCATTGAGAAATTGCCAAGGGCTTCCTGAGACGGAGCCCTGATAAATGCGTCTACATCCGCCATACTATCACACAACACCGGAGCTTACACTGAGACGAAAAGCAAAAATAAATGATTGGAGTTCCCCCACTAACTACGACACCCGCTAACTAATCTCCTCCCTAGTCTTCATGTAGTTACTTGCGGCGGGTACTTATGCACTGGAGACCGCTGGCCCAGCAAAGCGACTAGCAAGCTAGCAACAATACTGCGACCACGGCCATGCCCCCAAGCCGAGGCTTCAGCCACTTTCACCACAACATTAAACACCCTGCCCAACTATCCCAAGGGAACCGTCGCTATAACCTACCAGGGGAAACTCCGCACAAATAATGAACTAACTCCCAACACTAGCTTACCTTACCGGAATGGACGAGCCCCCAGCTGTCATGGCTTGGCTCTCAGCCACAAGAAACGCGCGACAGAAACGAGGGCGTGAATAGAAAAAGAGTTTATTTGGCTGCTGCTGAAGGACACAAACAGGCGAAACAAGAGGTCAGCTGGTCGTGGCTGCCCTTCACGTTGCGTCCTCCTGCCAGAGAGAGAGAGCGAGATCCGGTCCATTCCTTTATCCGGCTAGCTCCAGCCGCCAGGTGTCCTCAATTCCCGTGAGCACACACAGAGGGAGAGTCATTAAAGGGCCACACACACACATACCCACCACCAGAGATAGTGAGGCAGGGGTCGTCACATTATAAACTGAGGATTTTACCGTGTCGCTATGGTTGATCATTTTAGAAACAGGCTGTTATATAAAGTCTTGTAGTATTATACAAGTACAACTACATTTTGCTTTAATCCGACGTAATTGTAGAAGAAACACAGTCTTCCTTTGAAGATGTATAAGACAGGTGTCTTGAGTAGTCAACATTACCTACAAATCATTGTACACATTTGTAAATATTATTTTTCACTTGTTACCATTGTGAGTCTATTTTGATGCAGCTCTGCGTGATTTTGTGGCTACAATTCTGGCTAATACGCTACCATAGGTGGAATAAGTACTCAGATATTGTACTTAAGTAAAAGTACCAAAGTGTAGGAATACTCTGTTACAAGAATAAGTCCCTCAATCAAAATGTTCCTCAATTAAAATATAGTGAAAGTAGCGACAGTAAAAGTAGTCGTTGTGCAGATTGGTCCATTTCAGAATAATATATGATATGTTTTATAATGATTGATCATTAAAGTGTTATCAAAGCTGGTAAAGGTGCTGCTAGTTTGAATGACTTTGTATACTGCAGGGTCGCTTGTGAATTTACTCCAGGTGGAACTAAAGTCTGATTTAACACTTCATCCATGTAGTGGAGTAGAAGTACACCATCTACCTCTGAACTGTAGTGTTGGAGGGCTGCTCAACATAGCCTACACTAAAGAGCTGCTCCTCTCTGCAGCATCTGCCAGGCAGAAGTATCACATGTGTCTTGATGACCAAAGACGTCTAAAGCAAAATGAGAAGAAAAACCAAACAGAAGAGAATGGAGGAAGACATAAGGGTCCTCGTGAAGTCTGCTGATCATGATGCAGAAAAAGCTGAGTCACAAGGAAAGCTAAGCTTCATCTCCGAGTCCGATGGCCTTCGAAGAGCTGCTAAGGGAAAGGAAAGACATCTGGAGACTTTAGAGAGACAGCTAACGGACAAACTCAAGGAACTGAGGACACTCCCTAATAGGCCGTATGCTATTTAGCCTTACCTTGAATGATTCAGTGCCGTGTTCTGTGCAGGTCTTTTGTTTGCTTTTTCAACTCAAGTTGGTTTGATTTTCACAATTTCTGATTGCTGATTCAATGTGAAGGAAAATTCCCATTTGAGTTGATACAGTATATGTATGCATATAATGCACCCGTTGGCCTAACCTGGGAGAGCCTTATGTTCACTGCCAACCTAAGGACCTCAAAAATGTTAATTTTTGTTTGGCTGATTGTTTTATATTGGCTCATCCAGGTTATATGGGATGCCCAGTCTACGTACAGATGGGTCACTCCTTTTGAAATATTAAGCTTAGTTATTTTCTTTAATTTTTCATCCTCATGTAGAATGCTATCACGAAACACACATTTGGTTGTTTATAGCATAAAGAACATCTGATTTAATGTGAGGTAGGGAAATAATCATTTGAGTATAAGTATGTGTATATACATATGTAATTTACAACAGCTGTAAGATGCTTTAAAAGCTTGAAAATGCACCTTGAGAAGTGCTTGAATTTGACTTTGGAAAAGGTGTAAGAACCCTGCGTAGTAGATGCTTATGATCCTTACCTATTTATGATACAGTTTTCCAGAGTGGGCAAAAAGGTCCTACGCCCTTTACATTAATGGCACATTTCCATTGCAGGGCCTCGCTCGGCTTAGTACGGTATAGTTAGGCCTTGTTAGGCCAGGCTCACTTTATGCTGCGTTCCCATTACAGTTTAGTAGCTGGGGCAGTAACTATAGTAATGCAGTGTAGGCGGAGCCGTGACGTCATCTTCAATGCGAACCAAAGAAAAACAACATTAGCACTCAGATCTCACAGCTCCTCATATCTGTTCAGAAACTAGACAAAAGTTAAACAAGTACAAACCACAGACTGTCTGTGTCACGGCAAATACAGTCGCTGGTTTATTTGTCAGTATTGGCCGTTGTTGTGAGTGTGGATGGTCGGAGCATATACTGCGTTAGCTTAGCCAATCTCCATTTAGAAAACACGCATTTTTCAAGATGGAGGTTAAATAAAGTTCTGATTGGTCAATTCAGAACATGTGACACGTTGTTAATCCAGTAGTACAGACCGCTGTCAAGGACGGTAATGACCGTTGTTAAGGAGGATCAAGAAAGAGAAAGGAAAGGAGGGGCAAATTTAAAGAAAATCTTAATAATTAAATGTTTCCTCACAATTCATAATGTTTTGCAAATTATTTGACGGCCCACTTACACTGCCTTCACGGCCCACTAGGGGACTGCGGCCCAAAGGTTGGGAACCGCAGACTATAGCTCTACTACCACAGAAACATGCATCGATTCACTTTGAAACCCATCAAGCATCCTGAACAGGCACTGCAGAGATCAATTGTGCAGGACTAATGACAATGATCTCCAACCAATCAGTAGTCTGCAGTGTTTTAACTCCACCTCCTACTATTGTCCCTGTTCGCTTTTAATCCTGACAAGCAAGCAGGGACAATACCCTTTGGTAATTCGTACAATATTTTAGCTTAATATGACTTTATTTTATTTTTATTTAGAATTGCAATAAACAGTATATTGTTTAAAAAGATAGTAGAAGATAATGAAAGCTGTTTTTATATATTTGGTCCAAATTATTATTATTTCTTTTAAAGATTCTTAGCTAAAACTCATGCATTATTGATGACTTAAATCTGATGGAAAACATTTTTTTATGATAACATCACATGTACAGTTTAATATTTGATTAACATAGTAAAGTGGGTTTAGTTTACCTTAAGATGTCCTGAATGGCTCAGCATTCCTCTCGATCGATCAAACGATTCAGCGGGCGTCTTCATGGGTGCTGCTCTAAGATTTATGGTCCAGGCAGCCTCACCAACACTGCTGCTGTCTCCTGATTTGCCCCTGAATTAACTTGCTGTGTTTTTCTGAGCATGAAGCTAGAGTTTGTTTTGTGTTTTGGAAGCTGTTGACTGCTCCGCTCTATCTTGTCAGGGATTTGTAATGGGCCCCTTTCTTTGATCTGAGTGTTCCAGGCAACTACACTTCACTAACTGATGCTGTGTTGTGGCCTTGGTACATAATACATCATTTGATTCTTGTGCTCCATATATAAGGCCAGCACCATCAAACAAGAAGAGGGAAAGCCAACATCAAAGACCAGTAGGTACTAATGACATGGGCTCCCTCTGTGGTGCTTTGGTGGCACACACACATTCAAGCCTATTCTTTTTTTCCGACTACACACTACATACAGGCACAGCTTAATATGCTGGGAGTAAGGCAATGACTGATTAGACTCCAACATGAAAATAAGAGGCAAAGGTGCACTATTCCACACAACTGTGCAGTTAAAACATGGTTATAATGAGGGACTGGTTGCTTAGATGTATCACTGAATATTGATGGAGGCCAGATATGGTATCTTTTTAGTTTTAATCGTGGCAAAACATGGACCTTAATTTCGTTTTTTTTGCTGTCATGGTTTACGCTACTAAAGCGCAAGGTTGAATGCAGGCCTCTTCTGATAGGGATTTTTGAAACAAGCATTTATGTGTCCCTCATCCCTATTCCTATTGCACTTTATATATTGTAGCTGCTACATTGTACTGCCATGTGGTAAATGCTTGTATGCTGCTCATGCTCTTTCTGCATATCATGTATTTATTGTTGCCATGTATCTAACTGTCATGTTCATAAATGTTGTATGTGACGGGACTACGGATAGAAATTAGCTCAAAGTTCAAATCCGGCTCATTTACATTTGAAAGCATTATTTTGTTTAAAGTGTTCATCAATGTGCATTGTCCCGGTTCAAATAAACGATTAAATAAAAAATGGTAATATCTGCAGTGCTGCAGCAATGCAGATAGGGTTAGGGTTTTGTTGTTTTTCTGCTAATGTATAGAAATTGTTTTTCAAAACTTCTGGTTCCAATCTGTATGAAATTGAAACTATGATGCACAAAGAAGAACATTTATAAAAAAAAAAAATAAAAAAAATAAAAAAAAAAAACTCAACACCATGTTGTTACAAATATGTTTCCTCTTACCCTCTAGTGTCCCGTCTTGACATTAGGCTTTGTGCTGACACATTATCAGACACATTACTTCTTATTGCTTTATTTATATATATATATATATATATATATATATATATATTGGAGGCACCCAGGGGCAGACCAATATATACATACATATACATATACATACCAATACATACTCCCATTTTAAAAGCCTCATTACTCTGTTTATTGTTTAATGTAGTTTCGATTTATTTGAACAGAATGCTTGGTTTAGTCATTTATAGCATGTGCTCAGGATGTGTAACTGATGAGTTTTTTTGTTCCGGACAATTAGGCTAATGAGATTTTAGGAGTGCTTCTTTCTGATGTTGGTATTGCTAATGGCGGGCACATATGATAGAATAATAAACATTATGCTCAGAGTTAGATCGTTTGTATTTTAGATTTAAAGATGATTTTTCCAATTTTGAGTGAAAAATGTATACATTGAACATTCAGTCATTCTGGGAGCAGCAGAAGTTGATTGTAGCTCAGAATTATAACTCCTTAGACAAACTGGTTCCAGAAGTTTGTGTGCGATTTGGTAGCAATTTTGTCATGCCATGAATTTGTTATAGACAGTACATGTGTTGAATTAAATGCATAAAGAAAACCAAGGTTACTCTAGACCAGTGTTTCTCAAACTTTTTCATACCAAGGACCACTTAACCAATAAACAGATTACAAATCGCCTGAAAATTGTACAAACAAGTGGGATGAAGGTGTTGCGCTGGGCTATATCATGCAATTGAAAGTGAAACTGTAGCTCGCTCCATTGCGGAGATATTCCCGCGAGAGTGCGGACAATTTAAATGTATTTATTTCAAATGTGAAATTCTACCAATATACTCACGGACCACTAGGGTGCGCTCACGGACCACCAGTGGTCCGCGGACCACACTTTGAGAAGCACTGCTCTAGACTAGCAGTTCCCAAACATGAATGTATAATAAGAACTGGATACAGCGTCGGAGGCAGGGTCTCGTTCTTTACTATGAGAGCTCCTCATTGGCGCATGAAGGTAAAATGGCCCAACTTTTGAGAGAGCGTAACGTCACAGATTACCCGTCATGCCTGGCTGTCAGGGCAGAAATACCCGTATGTGCGCTCATAGAGCATGCGCAGTTGAGTTGCCCCTTAAGCCCCGCCCCCGAGCTCCCACTCTCAGCTCACTAGAATTAATGGAGAGAGAAAATAAATCTAGATTCGGCTTTTACTTCTTTTTACAACTTTAAGGGCTATAAAATAGTTCATACTGGGTAGTTTATTTAGTTTAAAAAAAATGATCCACCGAATTACAGACGTCTCTTTCCCAATGTTAGTCAATGGGAAAAAGTATTTTTGGGCTGGATGACGTCACGGACTGATACGGAAGTTGCTTTACCGCCGTTTGGACACAACGAATATTGGGCACAGAGTCCAGCGCACTTCCTGGGGGCTTGTTCCCAACCTGTGGTCCGCGACGGCATTGCAAGTGGGCTGCCAAATAATTTGCAAAACATTATGATTTGTGTGGAAACATTTTCATTATTAAGATTTCTTTTTATTTTAACCTCTTTTCCTTTCTCTTTCTGGATCCTCCTTAGCAACCGTCATTACAGTCCTTGACAGCGGTCTGTAATACTGGATTTACAACATGTCACATGTTCTGAATTGACCAATCAAAACTTTATTTAGCCTCCGTATTGTTTATGGTTGAATGTGGGCCGCGAAAAAAATTTTGATTCTGAAGTGGGCCCAGAGTTGAAAAAGGCTGGCAACCGCTGCTCTAGAGCTTACTTCTATCTAAATTAATAACGTTTATTGCCATTTCGACAAGGTTAATGTTGAATGTAAAGTGCATTAAAAGGGAGTCTGTCTAAGGACCAACTTGGGGCCTCAAGCGACATTGTGAGATGAGGCCCCCCAACCGACAGGAGTGAAAACATTTTTGTTGGTAACAAAGTAGGCTACTTTGCAAATATAATTCCTGTTTATTATTATTATCAACACAGTTACTTTTTTATACAGTGAGTAAATGTGCATGTTTGTCGTTCAGTATGCGTTTACAGGTGAATACGTCTGCATTTCCTGCCAAATACTAGCCTCAAAAAGATTAAAATATAATTAATGCAAATAAACTACTTCTACTAATAATAATAATCATAATCAATTCAATAATATAAATACTATATTATTTTTATTATAATATAGTTGTAATATAGTCAAGACAAAACTTGCTTATGACATGCTCAAAAACTAATATTTCTTATCTGTATTCAAATGTAATTCCCTCTGTCAGCAATGTATCAACAACTACACACACATTCCTATCAGTATTTCTCTGTGTTGTGGTTGACATGATGATGACTGTCACTGTTAAGAGTTAAGGGGAGAGGCTGAGCGTCACCATACTCTTGCTTGCGCCGGACTGAAACTGTCTTTTCACCGACATCTCTTCACCTGAACTAGTGGCCGTATCAAAGCCGTGATTTGTCAGATGTCGATTCATTGCAACGGTGTCGGGTTACAGACGTGCTCCCCTTGTGACCTACTCGCACTCTTGCGCGGGGCCCCCTGCGCAAGGCGGGGCCCCATGCAGCCTGCGTGATTGGCCTGTAGGGAGGGGCGGCCCTGATGGTACATTAGGGGTTTTGGTTGTGCCCACTTGTGTCCATCTAATGGTAAAAAGTCATACTCAACACATTTTTTTTAATAAATCATTTTGTGAAAGTAAAAACCCTACAGCATATTTACCTATTTTTTCCCAATAATTTTAACACAGTTTTGATAAGATTCTGAACTGCTAAGTATGGAGCATGGTAAATCTTCACCATCCTCTCTCAGTAATCAAAATGGGGCTTAAGTTAAAACTCCAATCAGAGGAGCTCCTCCAGTCAAACGGTAACTGATGGAATGGCGCTATGAAAGGATCCCATTACACGTGCGTGCTTTGAAATTTGAGAAGAGGAAGATAAAGAATGAAACCTCTTACATTGTTTCCCTATGGCTGTTATTGCTCTGAGTGAATAGAAAACATTTTCCAGCACTTATTAATTAGTCATGAAATTTCCACTTAATTTTCATTATTTTGTGTAGATTAGCAAAAAGACTGATTTAGTTCCCCTAAATGACAATTCCATTAAATGAGGATGCTTTGATGTTTAAGAAAGGAAATTATAGAAAATGATATCTTATTATTATTACCCTGTGGCTGCAGGTGAGTGAGAGAACTGAAAATGCTTTGTGAAGCTTTGATAAAGTACCAATTAGTCCTGGAATTGTTTGTCATTCAACATTTTTGTATTATTTAATTTTAATGAACAATTTCATCATCTGCAGAGGTCCAATGGAGGTATATATTTATAGGAAATGAGTTTCAGTTTGCCATCAATTCACTCTGGGCCACACAAAGCTTTAGTAATGAAGACTTGCCGTTTTTTATATTTATTATTGCTGCTAGTCTCAAGCAGACCATCAGTGTCAACATAATTTGGTTTTGTTGAATAACAGACCTCTCTGATAGGGTTATTTTGCAGCACACCATATAAAGATTCTCCTTTGTGCTGCCCACAGTACGCCCAGCTATCAAAATGAGTTTCCATCTCTGTCGCTTCTGAGCTTAACAGCCATTTTTACCAGGAGAGGGCTGGAGGTAGTGTGTTCTGTATACTTTTTCAATGCTATTAGGATTACTCGGGGGAAACCATGATACATGAATGGACTTTGAAGGGCCTCGAGCCTGTATTTCAGTAATACAAATGTGAGGCTGGCCTTGTGCTACATTTGTATATCTCTGTGAGTGTAAAAATATTAGATTCTGCTCTAGAGGGATGGGTGTAATTTACTAAATACAATGTTCAAAACATTTCAAAAATGTTTTATTGAATAATTGTGGATGTAATTAAAAAAGTAATGTCCCTGGGAAAAATCTGGGCTTTTAGATGCAGTGGTGTGTATTCCAGCTCTTTAACAGCTGACATTTTAAAATGTTAAAATGTCAAGCAGCAAAGTAGCCGGTGCACGTAAAAGTTATGATTTTTTTTAAAACAAACCTGTAATATATACATTTAAACCACACGTTGTCTATACAGTAAACAAAAACACACTGAAAACAAGTATACAGTGAAAGTACCAGACTTTAGGCTCTGTGGCACTTCAAGGTTGAAATGGGATTAATAAAAGGAATTGTGCACTGGCATGCATACAGTAGCATGGTTTAATAATTCAACATCATTTTTTGCTTATTTACATTTCCTTGTTTGTATCCACACAAATATTGAGTGTGGATCCTACACTATTTTATTATAAATGAGACCCTGAACAAAACTGCCTCCTGGCCTGCTGTTGAATATATTAAAATCCAATACACTTATTTTACCGGTTATGTCTGCCTGTATTTGTGTCAATATTGCAGATTAAATTACGATGCTGCTTAAAGTGTACTCGGTATTTTCACTTTTATTAAATGGGAGTTATTGAACCTGATTTAAGTAATGAGAATAACTGATCTTTGGTCTGACAATTGTGAGTTATTAAATGGATGTTAATACATCCTAATTACTAATATGAAGCTTATTCAGTCTGTGTGTGGCTTATTACTGTTGGTTTTGAATGTGTGCTAATGTTTCCTATTTGTTTATTAATCATATCCCTCAGTTTGTTTTACAATTATATAAACACTTACTTTTTTGAATAATTATTCAAATGTTAATTTGTAATTGATTGATAGCTAATCTTGATCTGTAGTACATCAGCCCGTCATATTGCTGGCAGCAATATTGTTGTCTGGAGAGTAATTAAATCATGCAATGTTTTCGTGATGCTGTTTGCCAAACCTTCCTGCATCATGTGTGATTGACAAATAAACTGTCCCATTTATATAAATATTTTATCTGGCATTTACAAAACATACTCTGATAAAGCAGAATTCCCCATGGTGTGAGGTGTTTAGCACAATGGAGAAGATAATCTTCTCTGGTTTGTAGGCAACCATGATAACATGTTACACTGTAGTTAACATTGAATTCTTCAGTTGAGTGTTGGGAATAGTACTACCAAAATCAAAACTACCTAGCACAAACTTAAATGTGTCATGATATTACATCATGAAAAGAAGTTACCCTGACGAAGTGGCTCTCTTGAGTCTCTACATGTAATTACATCATTGTCATGGCAGCAGTGTATTTGAGTGCTAGTTCTCCTCACTGAATAAAAAGATACCTTCCAGAAGTCAAAGGAACAACATCCTCAGTCCTATCTTTTTTATGTTATTTCCTCTTCAGATTGTCATGCATAAAAGCAGTCTTATTTCTTGTTTTTTTGTATTTACTCCGTCTGCATCATGACTTTTTCAAGTCTCAAAGGCCTATGAGACTTGCATACATTCTCTATCTGATATGAAGTACCTACCTTGTAGAATCCTTGTATTTCTGACCTTGTGGGGAAAAGTATGAATAGCTGTTTATTTTCTTCCAAAACATGGACTCTAAATAACTGTTGTTAAGAACTGTTGGACCAAAATATAGTCAGCTGCAGAGGGAGTTATCATTAAGTATGTTAACTAAGCTATCTCATTTATATATCACTACAAATGCGATACAATTCTCCTTGGGAAATGAGCTGGCAGAATAACAAAGATATCTCATTGGTCTTGTCAAAGGAAGGTACATGTAATTCGTTTGATAGTGCCACTTGAATATTAAACTTAATTCTTGATCTGCATGAATCTACTCTGTCCCTCTGTTTAAATATTAATACAATGATAATAAGTTCTTGTTTCTTTTTTTGATAGTTTCTCAAAATGCAAATATAAATCCAACATTTGGTATTATTTAAACAAATCGTTATAGTAATCTATTCCTTGAGGAATCATTTCAGCCCTAAACCCTTCTGGTGTCCCTGTAAGAACAGAACATATTCTTTGGTTGAAGGACTGATACATCTATAACCTCTTTACATGCTTTGCCGCTCTCTGTCTCTTTACCAGTTATACACATGAGAGACTGCTGGGCTCACTAACTTGAGCTAATGTCATCGGCCCTAATAGCAAATCCCTATGGCTGTGAAAAAGTGAATACATTTGTTGCATCACAACCCCCCGAAATGACCTTAGTCTCTATCTGAATTTGATCCATTTATTAATAATATTTGAAAGTCCCACAACGGAAAATCACAGGGTGGTTATACATTTTTCTGTAGTGTGACAAAGTCATAACACGTTTATTTCCTATATCTCTAAATATTCTAAATAAAGTCATACATTTGAATGTTTTTTCTGGCTATAAAAACAGAATAACCATTTATTTTACCATTTATAACAATCATTTTTTACCAAGATAGTTGTGGCAAGAAATGTAAGATGTTTCTTTGTAGTTGGGATGCTCTTCCTCCATCTGAGTGCTTTCAATTTATGTGCATTCCCTTATTGTAACCTTGCATGTCTTTAAGAGAAAGTTCCAAACTGCAAAAGTAGCTGACTGCATCTTCCCATTCCTGAGTTTTCTACATGAATTTGGTCTTTCAGTGTATGCCAGATGGCACAGCAGATTTCCGACAGGATGTTGTACATCACAGTGTGACCCAGCTTGTCGCACACAGCCCCTGTTCCAGTTCCTCCAAGTCAAGGCCAATCAGTCCAATTCCCCCAGAGCACTGTTAAGGTTTGAATTGACAATAAAACTGTTTTCAAATCGACAAACGTATTTATAAGCCTTTATTTATTACGGACAACCAAGGCCATCCTACATTGTAGCACATCATCAACCTTTTTTCTATTTAATTTGATTTGGAAATATTTGCTGGGAACAACAAGCAATTTCTAAAGATGGTGGATCAGAGAAGTCCAAGAAAAATGTTTTTACTAATGTTGACATTAATCTACAGTATATACACTGGTGCACATTTAGAAATGTTATACAAATAGATAGAATAAAAAATATATGTTAGTGTAGTTGACAGTCCATTTCTCAATGTATTTTTCTTAATAGAATGTATATTAACCATGCTCAGTTTGTTTCTGTAGTTTTGCATATCCATTTAGCATTTATAACATTTCCCCAAATGTAAGCTGAACAGCAAGCTTTATTCACAAAGCAATTACGATAAAAGTTGCTGTTTTGTTGAATTTTACTGGGATAAGGACTGAAATTGTAAATGAACAGATACCGTATAAAGAGACAAACACAAGCAAATCAATTCTTAAGCACCTCAAATTGAGGCAAATAAATGTCGTCTTTAGTTAATTGTGTCAACTTGTGTGGAAATCCATGGTTATTCTGACTTGTTGTGAGAAGAGATTCTGAAGAAAAGCCGTGGTTTGGAAAATAAGGCTGAGCAATTACTGTTTGTTGACACAAATCATTTATAATGTTGTGCCATGTCATTTTATTACATCCCTACTTTTTGCTCATGTTTACCATCGCAAGATTTCCTAAGAGGTAACCCCACAGCACGATGCTGCCTCCACCAAGCTCCATGTGAACATGGTGTGTCCGTAGATTTGGATTATGATTACAACTCTAAATGTTCATCTTAACAGCCCATAGTGACTCCTCCCACTTTGAATGCATGCTTGTTAGGCACAGCTTTCTAAGATGTTTTGATGGCCTCCCTCACTACTGTCTTTTCTACATAATTTCTCGGATATTGAAGGTACCTTGCTCTATCCGGATGTACAGCTCTTCTGGTTTCCACATTTATTTTTATAAGAGCCTGTGTGCCTTTATGTGCATGCTCACTCTCACTCTCCAACACTTTATAGTATGTGTTGGTAATATGCATCCATACGCCAAACTGCTAAGGGGCTTGTATATGTACGCCCTCTTATACATTGCTGATTAGGGTTTGATCATTTGTGCTGCCTCGTTTAGTGAGGAAATTACTGCAATTTCGTTCTAATTTTCCGTTGAAGTCAAAAGACCATGAATTTATGGAACCTCAGAAAAGGAAAGGGAGATAGAGATGTGTGTTTTTCTCTGTTTGGGGAGGGGGGGCCTGTTAAGGCAATATCTTTTTCTGTTCTTGTTTCTCGCATGCTTCCACCTGATCCTTTTTAATGACTTTTTCAGGATGCTTGTGTATTTGAATAGTTGATCAATCTATCTCCCTGATTATAATCATTTTGCAGAAATTATCTGACTTCATATTCCTAATTTGACAGTGCAGTTTATTATTAGGGCTATATATACACTGTTTAAGCACATGTGAGTACATTAGAAAAGGGCATTTACACAGTTACAATTTGAATCTTAATGTCAAGCACAAGGTGTGTCTGTGAGCATATCCACTCATTTTACTGTATTTCACTTCATATGTGTGCAGAAGCGCAACGGGCTAAAAAGGCTGGGGGAAGGCGATCAGATCAGCAGGTGTGGAGATGATTAAATAATCTGCACCACTGGGCTCATTGCTCTCCAACAGCTGTTCTAATCACGGTTAAACGTGATAACTACAGCTCAGCAAACAGAACGATTTACGTCAGGAAGAGTCTGGCAGGTTAACAAGTGTCACTACATACTGTAAACACACATCAATTATTATTATTTTCAATAATGGCCTATGATAGATAAAAATGAAAACTAATGAAATATATTTGGTGACACTTTTATATGGGTATATCTGCCAACGCTGATTTATAAATAATTAAAATGTATCTGACCTCCTTCACGGTTACATAGTTTGTAATGATTGTTACTCAACAGTATTTGCACTACAATGTCTCTCAATGATTAAACATTCAATACTATCAATCAATCAATGTTTATTTATATAGCCCAATATCACAAATGTTACATTTGTCTCAGTGGTCTTCACAGTTTGTACAGAATATCAGTATGACAATACGACACCCTCTGTCCTTAGACACTCACATCGTACAAGGAAAAACTTCCGGAGAAAACCCACAGTTTAAAGGGAAAAATGGGAGAAACCTCAGGGAGAGCAACAGAGGAGGGATCCCTCTCCCAGGACGGACAGACGTGCAATAGATGCCGTGTTTTGTGATCAAATAGAAAAAAACATGTTTTATGTCTTTATTTAACATTGGAAATGCACAAGATTAAAAATATAAAAATAAATTACTTAATCATGGCCTATTTCCAACTTATTTCCAAGCATAAGTATGTAAATATATTGACAAAGTATTTTGCCAGTAAAAATGTCACGGTTCCAGCTCCACATAGGACTTCTGGGTTTTCAAAGAATTAAGTGGGAAAGAGGTATTCCTAAATAGACTGAGCAAATAAACATTTTTGAGAACATTTATTTATCAGCAATATTATGTGTACTCCAAAGTTAAATTAGTATTAGGCATAGTTACAGATGCCGCATCCACTACATGTAAACCTCTTTGCTAGGGTGAGCAATTACATCAACATATTGAAGCTAAAAACACACATATCTTACTCTCCCTTTCCACCTGTTCTTTCTTTCTTTAAAATAGATGAACAGAAATTCCTGTCAGTCTGAATTTCCCACAGACACTTGGTGTTGTCATACAGTCTTGAACAACCCAGAGTCAATGATGTGGAGCATGAAGTTTACATATGACACTACTCATTTAATAAAAAATATAGTTAATATGAGAATGGGTAAGAAATCACACCGCTGAACATGCTAATTTTTTCATTTATTTTTTTCCTTTGTAAATAGAACTGCATGTATTTCGGTGTCCGGGACTATGTATTTGCGGACATCAATAGATAGCTGATATCTATGGGAGTTGGAGAAGGCTGAGATATTGTTATTAGTTTGAGACTCAGATTTTCAGCAGGCCTATTCCCACCAGGCACATTCACACATATAGAGAGAATTTCACGCTCATGAATAATATCCATTAGCCACACTCTCACATATTGTATGCTTCCGTGAATATGGCATACAATCCTTAGCAAGCCTTATGCACAACTTTTTTATCTGCCGCATTTTAAACAGCTTGTATGTATATATTTACAGTCAACAAATCCCATGAATGTCTGACTCTCAATACACACATCCCTAAGCAAGTCAGTTCTTACTGACCATATTAAACTTTATTAATGCCTACAAAATATTCACATTTTAGAAAGGCTAAATCGTTTCCTAAAATAGCTCTGCACTGCAGTGTTTAGCAAGCATGAATTAAACAGGAATAAATAGTGCTTTTGTTAGGGAGTCTATTCAGGATGAATTGGGTGTTCTAGTAAATATTAACAGCATTAGGAGCATCTCAAAATGAATAGGTGCCTGTAAAAAAATGAACAACCAATATTAGACATTGGATACACAGACAATATATTGTTGGGAAGATGAATATAAATATTACGGAACACTGGAGGGTTCATAGAGAGAACAATAAATAAAACGAGGCCACGCTTTATTAACTTGTGCTCACGAGATGTAATTCGTGGCCTCAATTTACATAAAACGAGGCCACGCTTTATTAATTTGTGTGCACGAGATACTTTCTTATGATTAAACACAACGAACTGCCCGATTATTACACCATATTATTTTTATGAAGAATATGTCCGGGTGTGTGTGTGCATTTGTTTATGATAGTGTTGTTCATTCCGGTGCACTCCGGCAGGACTATAGCACTACATCGAGATTAAGATTAAACAAATTTCTTTCACTTGGAAATACACATATAACTATGGAGAACCAGATTTGTGTAAATTACTGTTTGTGGTAATTTGAAAACAAATCCCGGTGGTGTCGGACACACCGAACACACACACACAGAGCCGAGCTGAGCACAAACACACACATCATGCGCCCTGGTGACCAGACATCTCCTTCATAAAACGACTAATATAGAATACTCTGGTAGTTCGATGTGTGTGTGTGTGGTTGAACGTAGCAGCCTCGATCTCTATTCAGCTGTTCTAATGAAGGGAAACACAGTGAAGTTACACGTTACTGCCTCCAGTGCCCTATACGACAGTTCAACAGACCCTGGATATGTTTGATTTACCCGGGTTAACTAACCCTAACAAACGCGATCTCGCTAAGCGGTCCTACGAAGCTGGTTATCAACTCAGTAAATCAACCAGGGTTTCTCTCTCCGGCTGAGAGCGCGTTCACGTGAAAGGGACGGGGTTAGCGTGCTGACAGCGCAGCGTCATACATCATGAATGAAAAGTAAATAGCAAATCCTGCTTCGTAGTACAGGCCACTGGTGCCGCAGAGATTTCATAAAGTGAAGGAGGTTTTCCTTCTATAGAACAGCTGTGGGCAGCAGATACTGTGAGAATCACGGACAGGAATTCATAGATCAAAGCAGACTGGTTTACAGACTCTTCTGTTTTGCGAATCAGGTGCTTAAACAAATAGCTCTAAAGCCCTGGCCAAAATGTCCCTAAATGAAGTCCGAGTTTGAAATATATCTCAAATAATATATGCACTGCCATTTCTCCACATAAACATAACAGTCTGCAATGAAACGGTTGTCTCCTCTGTGCTCCACTGCCTACTTGGCGCGCCTTTAACTTTAACAAAATACTTTCTCGTTCGCACAAAATACTTTTTTTTTTTCTCTCCATGAACCTTTAGGGGCTCCGTAAAATACATTTTGATAAAAAAATTATTCAGAGATATTATGGTTATTATTTGTGTCTTATAGCCACCCATCTGCCATGGTGCTAAAGTAGCAGCAAGGTGGATTTCACTAAATAGCTATGGGTAGATTGTGATTGGCTCAGGTGTGTGTGTCGGCGGGACCTCAGTTATACAGCTCCAGCCCTCCGACCAGTACTGCTCTTGCTCTGGCTCCAAATTACATCAAAATTCAAGATGGCAGTCAATGTATCCAATATATTTTGGTCACATTTTTGTGTAATGGGAGGAAGTGGTCGTCCATCTACAGTCCATGGTTTTAAGTAAAGAACAGTTTTAATAACATCAATTAAGGCTCTGTTCAATGTTGGTGCTTGTTTGCTTGTCACCCTGGTCATGGAGACATACAAGCTCCAAATATGTTCAGCATCTTCTGGATTTTCTTGATACTGTCAACACAGATGGAAACTTAAAGGAGTTTATTTTAATAGCCTTCTTACATGAGGTACAAGTGGCCCAGTTGTGGGCGCACAGCATCATCATCATTATTATAATTGTCGTCATAATACCGTTTTTCAGCTTACCTCGCCTGCTTTGCTTTTTTTTCTGCTTTTTTCTCCATCTGTTCACTAGGCAACTACTAAACCCCTTCCATTTTCTTCACATCTCATCCTTCACCCTCTCATCTTTTCACCTTGCCTCTCATTTATTTGTTTACTCTTTCGGATGATGAAGACCAGTGCTTCTTTATCAGTGGGCGGCAGCAGGGGGCATGTATGTCTCCTTCTATCCTTTCCTCTCATCAGTATATTTCTCTCATCATCACTCCATTACTTTTCTAACCTTAAGCTTCCAGTGGTCTTATCTACCCTGCATTATTGCCTCAACAGGAATATTTGGTCCGTCTTTCTGTTGCCTTTTTGTTTTTCTCGTTCATCCACACTGCCAATTTCTTGCTTGAATCATCTTCCTGGCAATTCAAACTAAAATGTAACGGTTTCTTCCCCTGTGTAAAAATCACCTTAAATTACCTGAACTGAACATGTTTCATATATAGATACTGTATATATGTATATCATTTTATTGAAAAATTGATATTCTTCTCTCTCGTTCCTTCTCCTATTTTCTCCTACATATTTTAGCCATATGATGATGGATGTTTAAGGACAGGACTTTCTGCTTTAAGTATTGCTACAATATTACTGTTGCTTTTTGAAAAATACATGTATTCATTACGCGTTTTCAGCTCCGGCTCGGAGCTAGAGCCTGAAAAGTACCGGTTTTTCCTGTTCACACCGCAGAGGTGCTGCCTCTTAGCTCCGGAATCCGGTTCACTTCCAGCTCCAAAAAATTGTCGGTCTAGAGGCAAGAGCTTCGGAGCTAAGAGGCGGCATCTCTTTTACGTCGAGGCGGGTTGAAGTAGATGCTGAAGACCACAAAGAAGTCTTGCATTTCGCATGTGACGTTTGTAAAGTTCCAAGTAAAGTCGTCCGATGCCTTCCATTTTGTTTCGTAAGAAGATAACCAAAGCGAACAGCGCTTCAATACAATCGGCCATTGTTGTTGTTGTCGATGTGAGGGATTTCCGCGCGGTTTGGATTTTATGAAGCAGGCACGTAAACAATGACGTCATGACGCAGCAGCGGCAGCTCTGGGCGGTGTGAACAGAGCGGGAGCAGAAAAGGGAAAACGGAGCTGAACCAGAAAAGCTCCCGCTCGGAGCTAGAAAGGGAAAAGCGCTGGTGTGAAAGCCGCATATGTCTCCCACTTACTCCTGCTTACGACATCCCCAGTCCAGTAATACATCTCAAAACATTTCTGCAAAAACAGTGAAAGGTAGTGACTGTTTGAGACGGTAAATGATGAGTCCTACAACTGTACTCTGTCATCGCACCCAGGTTAATAGATGTCCCATATAACTGTGGCACTGTTAAAACATTCACTTCCCTTGAACAATATGATGATTTGCGTCATTTTTCAAAACTTGTAAGTCTAGTAGTGTTGCCAAAGGCGACTGCTTGGCAAGGCCTCTAGATGATTTGTCATGAGTTATCTGATGAAATTAATATCTCTCCGTTGTAATCCTCTGAACCCCACACTAAAAACAGTTATTAGTTTATACTCCAGTACATCA
This sequence comes from Pagetopsis macropterus, assembly GCA_943590895.1. Lineage (NCBI taxonomy): Eukaryota > Metazoa > Chordata > Actinopteri > Perciformes > Channichthyidae > Pagetopsis > Pagetopsis macropterus. The sequence goes on along the minus strand of CALSCC010000635.1, from coordinate 7,867 downwards.
TCCAGCCCCAGAGCTCATTACATCAATCTGTTCACACACACACACACACACACACACACACACACACACACACACACAC
>CALSCC010000633.1:7866-23132 GCA_943590895.1 Pagetopsis macropterus | reverse complement strand
ACTGCATATTTAACTGTTACACATGCTGATGTAACGCAAATGTTCCAACTTGGGATCAATAAAGTATATCTTATCTTAAGCTGATCGATGGCTACTGCCATATTTGCACAATGTGCCTCTGAACCTTGACAAGTGCATGTTTCAGGCTTATCAATTAATGTAATGTAATGTTATCACAGGGGTCACACACATAAGACCAGCTGTTAAATAAAGCTCTTCTGACCTTAGCTGGTGTGTGGGTATATATATTAATACTGCCCATTATGGGCACAAGCAATTTTCACCCATTTATTAATGATATGTTTTAAATGTGAGTGTTTCCTGTCCCCTAAACCTCCAGGGATGTACACAGTTTAATACTGGCAACTTCTTATTATGGGAAATACGAAAACGTCTTTTAAAACTACAACTCCCAGTAGAGACGTGCCATAGAGAAAATGTTGCGAAACAGAATAGCCAGCATGTGTCGTTCTGGGGACGGGGTGGGGGAGGGGGGACGCGGTGGACCCGTTCAAATCCAGTTTTGAACAGTCTGCCGTGGTTCCATCCCATTTCAAGTGCTGTTCGAGGCTCGGTAACCCTCGGAGTACACTCTCCAATCACAGAGCTTGAGGACTATCACGGGGTTTGTCAAACAGAGCACATGGTGTAGTCCAAACGATAGCTGGGGATTCTGGGTAGTGTAGTGTCTTCATTGCCTTTAAGGGCAGTTGACACAAACGAATGCCGTGCTTCCATGAGCGTCCATAGAAGCACATGGACATCCCGGAAAGCTGAAAATGGACGCTAAGGGCCCCCCCCCTTGCGTTGAAAATGGACGCTAAGGCCCCCCCCCTTGCGTTGGAAAAAGCCGGCAGGGGACTTGACATAACGTCAACATAGGCCGACCTGGGAGTGAGGATGTGTTGTTTTGTTCAGGCCATTGAAGTGGCTGCCAGTTTCATAAAAAGAGAGGAGCTTTGCCGCATTTTATTTATATTGAAATACTTAGAAACTCCCTGCTTTAACCAGAAGGTTGGATAGTGAAGTGTAAGGATCAAAGGTCAATGTCCTACAACTTTGACCTTGTCGACCTCACCTGAGTGCTCCGATATTAAAGTGTAATGTGCTTTAGAGAGCCCCCTGTTGATCAAAGCTTGCATGTGCAGGGTTCAATAGTCAGGCCTCCAGCCACATTGTAACACACAGAGATAGAATTGAGATGTTTAACCTATAAGTAAAAGTAATCATAATATTTTACGGTGTAGAAAATACTTTAATAAAAAATCATTTAGTGAAAGTCCCGCATGCAAGATTTAACATATACGTACAAAAGTATTCGCATCCAAATGTAATTGAGGTACAAAAAGTAGAACTACTACTCTCTCCCACACAAGCGTATTTCTAAATAACTTGTTATATATATTAGTGACTGACGGCTTCAGGCCGGGTGATAGGGCACTTTATTAGCGTGATTGCACAGTGTATGTTGTCTGTGGCTGATGACGGTGTGCACCTGGTGTCCTGTGTGGTCTCCTCCCCCTCACCTGTGTCTTGTTGTGCTGATTAGAGTGTGTATTTAGGCTCTGTTTCTCTGTCTGTTGAGAGGGCTGGGTGTGTGTGTGAGATCCTTGTGGCTGCAGGATGTGGACAAAGAGAACAGCAGGATTGAGGCGGTGAACTTTGTGCCCGTGTTTTTAATAAATGCCCACGCCGGGTTATATCTTTGGCCGTTCTGCCTCCTTGCTTGGTCTGGGCCGCTCAACGGTCAGCTTCACAGTGAATTATCATAATTCTTCCATATTGATTGATCCTCTTATCTTGTATGTTGGTACTGTCGGAAGAGTTTTAGTTTTTTTTATATACTACCAAGCAGCTTTTGAATTTTAACAACTATTGCTAGTTATAGTTTGTATTTTTAATTTGAATTGTTTTAAAGTTAACATAGAATTGTAAGCAGAAAATGGAATTTATGGAAGCACAGTACTTGAAATTAATGTACTTTCACCATGACTAGTCAAACAAAATGGACACATGAGACCGGTTGTGTGCAATCACTGCTTTTATTGTTGAAAGACAGATTTATAACAGAACATAGTTGCATCATGATATAGGAAAAAATGTCAAAGAAAGGACAATCATTATCCCACACTTTGACGTATTGTCCAGATTCAAAACTCCACTGTCAGATAATTGAACATAAATGCAGTACGAACATATTTATATCCATCGCATAAACCCACTTATATTATATTATAAAGATTTTGACTTTATTTACAAATGAGTACAGAGATTAGACGCTTTAAAATAAACGATTACCTCCACCTATTATGCTTGTATTGTTTAGATCAAGTTGTGTTCGTCAGTGCCTAAATATTATTCCCTTATGCATTTGTGTAATATTAACAATGAATCAAGTTGCTTAAGTATAATGTGTCACTCTTAGCGTCAAACACACAGATAATTATTACCTAACTCTTGCAGCCTTTTTACGCTTATTTTGGTTTTCTGACCCGCTAATCACTGTTGGAAAAGTAGCCAGAAACTTTAAAAGTACAAACACTTATGTCTTGAAGTACTCCACTACAAATAAAAGTCAGTTATTTATATTTGTACTGATATTACACAATGACCCGTTTCAGAACTACAATTACAAGTCCAGAAGTATTATCAGCTGAATGTACTTCAAGTATCAAAAGTAAAAGTACTTGTTATGCAGAATGGATGTCTTCATTATTATTGTATACTGTTTGTACGAGTATTTTAGCATTGATACTTGAAATACTGTGTTGATTACTACTACAGTACTGCATTATATCATATCAGCAAATCAAGAGTTTTTATATACACCAAGTAACCAACAAATAAAAAGTATGATATTTGCCTCTTAAATCTAGTATAGGCATAAAGAAGTGTTAAATGGAAATAGTCAAGTAAAGTGTAATTATGTATTAAAAAAAAGGACTTAATTACAATACTTGAGTAAATGTACTTAGTTACTTTCCACCACTCTCGCTTACTCTCATCAAGCGTGTTTCTAGCGTCAGCAGAAAGTGGTTTTCTTCATAAGGTTGTGAGAAACCCACTGTTCTCTACCTGCTTATGAACATAGAAGTGCATTGAGCAGCTAAAGAACCAGAACCAGAAACACGCCCTCAAAAGGTCGTTATTTCAGCTTTAAATGACCTTTCCATTTTTCTACGACATCCTTTGATTTGTCCAAGACAGCATTATATGACATCTCGACTGCCTCCCCTGGTGTGTTAGCTCCCTCTGCTGCCTTAAGTCCTATCACTCCACCTGCCACTCCCCCTGCTACAGCGAACCCTGCTACAGCGAACTCTGCGGCGGTAGCTAAAGCTACAGGTATTCCAGCAACTCCCAGGTCTCCTCCTCCTCCGCCTACCACTGCAGTCCCTCTCAAGGCTTTCATCTGTTTCAGGACATTCGTGAATCCTCCGGCGCTATGCAGGGCTGTGATCACGATCCCAACCATAAATGCAAGCCCACAAAAAGCGCCTAACAATGCTCCTGTTGTTGCGCCTGCCAGTTGGATCAACAGCCTCTCAGACACGATGGATTTCGCCTCTTTTCTGATCACTTCCAATGGCACGTTTCCCGGCGACGTGTCGTGTTTGATGTACTCATCCACCACTGTGCAAATGTATTTCTCCACTTCTTGAAACACCTCATTGGTGTAGAAGCTTCCATTGTTGTCCTTCACCATATTGTCTATTGCGTTGAGCAGCTCCTCCACCTGGACCTGGTTGCTCCTGTATTCTTCCTGCTGGTTGTTCTTCCAGTGTTTATTGTCCGTGACATGGCAGCGGCCGCCGCACTTCTTCACCAGATCGCTCAGATTCTTATTCAGTTTGACAAATTCCTCGATGGTCCTCCCTTCAAGCTGTTCGCCGTGTGTGAAGACAATCACCGCATATTTGAAAACATCTTTGGAGAAATACTCGCAGATTTTAGTGATGACGGCCTGCTCGTGCTCTGTGAACTTCTCCACTTTGAGCACGATGAGAAAAGCATGAGGCCCAGGAGCGCACTCTGTGATACACCGCACGATCTCCGGCTTCATGTCCTCTTCCGACTTGCATGCGTCAAAGAAACCAGGAGTGTCGATCAGAGTGAGGCTTCTTCCGTTGACGGGTCTGGTTTCTGCTCGACACTTCCCTGTTCCAGAGTTGGGAGTATTGTTTGGGGTGAACACTTCCTCTCCGAATATGGTGTTTCCCAGGTTGCTTTTCCCTGATCCAGTTTTTCCCAGCAGGACAATCCTTGTTGGAGTTGGACCTAAAGACAAAACAATTATGTTCAGTACATTTGCCTCGCTTTTTTTAGATTACATGAGGTTGCTCATATACAGCTACACGCCCACTCGCACTCTCAGGTCAGCTGATCAGTTGCTCCTGAGGGTGCCGACAACAAAGTCTAAGCGCAGAGGGGACCGTGCTTTCTCTGCTGCCGCCCCTAACCTGTGGAACGACCTGCCCTCGCTCATCAGACAGGCGCCCACACTGTCCGTTTTTAAATCCCGTCTTAAAACCCACCTCTTCTCCTTCGCATTCGAAAGTAGATTGATGCTTTTATTTGCAATCTATTGTTTTTACTATATGGCTGTTTTTATTTTAATTGTATAATTGTTGCGTTTATTCTGGTTTGATTTGTGTTCGTACCTTTCATGTGATTTTATACTTATTTTATGTTTTGTTTTATATTGTATGTATCTCTCTGTAGAGCACTTTGGTCTGGAGGTTTTAAAGTGCTTAATGAATAACGTTGGATTGGATTGGATGTAAGTGGGGAAACGCACTGCATATTTATCTATAACAAGGGGATAAAGTTATCACAGCAGTCAATAACACGAATACATCTACAGACCTTCACTCTAATTTGCTCCTCTGGGTATTGTCCACAGTAATAACTGCCACATGTCTGATATGTGTAACAGGTAATGTAAAGCACTTTGGGCACTTGGAAAAGCGCTCTAATAAATGTAATGAATTATTATTATTTTATTTTGTGCATAATTTGCAGAAACTACAGTCATTTGCTAACAAATGAACTTATGAACACATCTTACCACTAAAGTTTGAGTTTCACAGATGCTTAGTTTAGTTACCAGTAAAGACAAACATGCCGCAGTACTGAATTCCAATTCTTTGCTTCCTCTGTCATGATATATGTACTCACCTTGTGCATGCTGGCTCATCCTCATTGAGAATCCTTTGATTTGGGAAGCTTCCTGGGCAGACTTGAAGGCATGCAGAGACAAGGAAGACGAAATGTTTAATATATGTACAGTATATTATATGTTTAATATATATATATATATATATATATATATAAAATGTAAGCTTGTGTTTACTGCTCAATGGTTTAAGAAATACATTATTACACTGATGAACAACAATTGACTGTGAGATGTACATGAGATGAGATGAGATGTACATGTCATCCTTTTCTAAACATATTTTTGACACACTAAATAGAGCAAGTTTTTTTAGACGATAGTTGCCCTGTTTGCATCGTGTTTAAAGTCAAACTTATATCCATTACCTCCAAAGAGTCTTCGTCTTCGGGGTGGATGACGATGCGGATCAGGAGAGGTTCCGCGCTGGCTCGGTTCTGTTCAAAAGCATAAACTTCCTCCAGGACAACCCTCGCCACCAGGCTGTCAGGGAAACGCAGGGCAATCCCTGCGCCGAGTACAGGCAGGGCAACTGATCCAAACCCGCTATCCTCACAGCAAGTTAGGATGTTGTTAATGCCCATTCTCAGAACCTGAAAAGGACAGACAGTATTATTAAGGCTAAACAAAAGAAATGCTGATTCATGGTGTGGGAAACTGAAGAAAAAAAGACAATGCAAAAGACTTCTCTGTTTCACCTCAACTGCAGCTCCATGCGGATCCTTGTTCCATGGAGCGAGGTTGAGGAAAATGACTGCATGAGATTGAAGTCCAGCTCGAGCCTCCACCAGGACTGTGTCACCAGGAATCGTTTCTTCATCCGCTTCCTCTCTAAACCGTGCAGTCAGCTGGTTTCCAAAATGTTGGAACAAAGTGTTTCCAACACGGGTAGAAAGAGGATCATGAAAAACCATGGGCGATACCAGAGCATCCACCTGAGAGGAGAGCAGAAGATGTTTTCTCTCATTGAATGTATTACTTATGGTGTTTATATGCATTTACGCTTTAAACATTTTTAAGGTTGCGACTATTCCCCCAAAAACCTACTTTTGACGGCTTGTCAGAAACCGTTGTGCTAATCGTCACAAAATTGTATCAAAAACCAGAATTGAACATTTTTCTTAAAATCCCAGCTTACTCTCTTACCTGTTGAGTCTCGATGGTTCCCTGAATGATCTCTACGCGGACACCCCCTCCAGGAGCTCCAGCAGTGGCTCCTCTTGCTCCATCTTGGCCAGAAGCATCCACCTGGAACCCCAGATCACTTGGTGCCCTGTTTCCAGTACTTGTTTGGTACTTCTCCTCTACTCGGTTATCAATGGGGAGTCTATCTTGAACAAGGGAGTCCAGAATTGGCCCCAGCCTGTTCCTTACCTCAGTCACTTTGCTGCATGGACCTTCCAGTAGCACCATGGGCCGAGAGCAAGATGTTAAAGGGTTAAAGGTAACCCCTGAATGATCTAAACCATGGAGCTGCAGAAATGCTGGTAACCCATGCACTAACTCTTCAAAAGGCAGATTGACTACACTTTCCACAATAGACTGATCCAAAATAAACTGTATGACAACTTCATTTAGCTCTTCCACCTCTTTGGTGTGGCCCAGTAAGCACACACTGCTGTCTGCGCCAAACACCACCTGAGCTCTGTGTTGCACTTGGTTCATGTCCTTTGTCTCAGACTTAAGCTTTTCCTGAAGCTCAGACGGCACAGCGGAGCAGTAAGGAACATCAATCTTGACTTCCTTGATCTCACATTGCAGTGCCTTTTCTGTTTCAACAAGAATGTTGTCAGAAAGGGATAGTAGACGTAGCTCTGTGTCTCGTAACTCTACTTCCACCTTGCCAGCAACCCCTAAAAAGTCCCCCATCACACCAGGACCATCATAAGCCTTCTTTAGAAAGGCCAACAAATGTGGGCTCACGTCAGAAACTGTCCTTTCGAACACCAACTTCTCCTGATCAGAGATCCGATCTTTAGCTTTAAGAATATCCTCGACAGAACCTTCCAAATGCAACTGACCTGGAGCTCCCTGCGTGAGCTTCACTCCTGGAAAGTCTTTTTGCAAAGTGTGCTCAATCTCTTTCCAGAGGAGGCGGAGCTTAGCATCGCCCAGTCGACAAATGCAGGTTTGCCTCTCAAGTAAACGTGGCCTTTGTTTACCAAGCAAGGCTTCTACATCCATCAACTTGGCGTTCACCTGAGAACGCTGCCCAACAACAACAGCCATCCCATTCTCGCTGTGGACCTTAACGTCATTGGTGGTCCGAAGAGAGTTCCTGGACTCAAGCAAAGCTACAACTTTGTGAGGGTCCACCTCACAGTGGCACAGGTAGCCATCAAAGAGTTGGTCAACCTCTGCTTTCCAATCTCTAATATCATCTTCATCATCAGGTTGAGTGGAAAAGCTCACTAAAACCCTCCCTTCCTCTGGGTACAGCTGAGCAGAGCAAGACAATGAGGCAAGATCTTCCTCTACTCTTTTCCAAGCTGAGGGACATTCCTTTAGGTAACGAAGGACGAAAGTATTTTGTTGTAGTTCGTATTCTTCGCCACTTGATGGAGGGATTGAGACAGGAATCGACTGTGGGCTCTGTGTTGAAAAGAGAAATTCAAATATTGCAGTGGACTGTTGTCATATACATTTAAACACTTTTACTTATATCTACAAATGTAGAAGTAGTAACTACATTAAGTGGGGGACTATAAATAGGAACACATAATTGTTTTTTGAATGACATATTTGAAATGTTGTGCATACCTGTACCGGGGCTGTCATATTCTTGTTTGGAGAGGATGTGTGAAGTTCAAGGCCGTCTCGGACAGTGAGCACCAGATCCTCCACATCGTGAACAGACTTGTTCAGGACTGCCTGCTGGTCTAAGAAATAAAATGTGACAGGAGTTATTGTGAGGTTAGAGGGAAATAAGTTCCTTAATTAACAAACAAAGAAAAGATGCATTTTCTTTGATGACACTTGGAAAATAGGGATGAGGGTTGTATTAGTTTTGCCTAAGTACTTACTCTCCTCTTTCTCCACCTTCTTTTTATGTTAAAGGCTGAAAGTGAACTATTATTTTGCCATATGAGAAAGTGAAACTTGAACTTAATATATAATAATATGTGTATATTTTGTAGATGTATGTCTTAACTATGACATGTTAACACGTTTTGTTTAAATATCAGGTTTATGTTTGAATATGTTTTCTTATTTAATGTGTTTTTAATTGTAATGTAGGAATCCATTTGAACTTTCTACAGGACACTTTTTTCCCCGTGGTAGAGAATAGAATAACTTTACTTTAACTTGATCCCGCTCCAACTGTGTTCCAATAATACAGTATCTCAACATGACTGATAATGACAACAATATAATATAGTTCGAGGCGTAAAGTTCCTAAGTACATTTACTCAAGTACTGTACTTAGGTAACATTTTGAGGTACATGAGTATCTCCATTTCCAGATACTTTGTACCTCTACATTTCACAGGTACATTGTGTACTGTATTACTTTTACTAAATTACATTTATTAAATAACTATTAGTTACTTTACAGATTTGGATGAATGATTTGAAATATAATCAGTCTTAAATCAGACTTTAGTTACAAAGTCATTAAAAAGTCATTAAAACTAGCAGCAGCTTCACCAGCTTTGAGAACACTTTAATGCATCAATAATTTATATTCAAGACATATCATATATATTATTCGGAAATGGACCAATCTGCATAATTATTACTTATTAGTACTTTAAGTGTATTCTGATACTAACACTTGTCATTTTACTTGAGTAACATTTTGAATGCAGGACTTTGACTGTAACAGAGTATTCCTACACTCTGGTACTTCTACTTCTACTCAAGTAAATGATCCGAGTACTTCTCCCACCTCTGATATATATAGACAATATAGACAACAGCTGGTTCTAATTTAATAGCCAGCTGGTCCAGAGTTCAAATATGAATTGTAAACGTTTTTTTCAGATGATTACTGCTCCAAATTGTTCATATAGGTATGAATCATTTTAACAACGTTCAACATATTCGGACGCGCACGCGCACCAACCTCATCATGGCAGAAGTCATGAAGGTCTTAAGTTTAACTTTCGGGGAAATGAAGCTATGGGGTTTCCCTGCTTACCTTCGGATCTTGGAATCAATGTTGAATCCGTGTGATCATATTATATGAGTCATATTATATGTGACATATGTTTACTCTCGACAGTAAATATTATTTTATTATAAAGGCAAATCAAATTAAATCAATGAGTTGACGCAGTTATGGACTATGTTATAGTTTAAACATAGGCTGCTTCTAACAGAACAGACATCTAACAGTTATATATCATTGAAAACATCACTGATACTGTAAGCATTGTGCTTGTCTCATGGCCTACCTTTCTGCTTTTTAAAAGAAATGCTGTAGATTTGATCGGTCACTTTCTGCAGAGATCCGCAGTCTCCTCCGCCTGATCTGCGCCGAACACGGAAATAATTCTCTATTTTCTTCATCTGATCCTGAAGAAGGCTCTGGCACTCAAAGAAAACCGGGTATTGGTCAAAATCATCCATAGTTCACCCTGTGGTGAAGAAACACATCTGGAGCGTCAGATTTGTCAGTCAGTGTTTTTAATGTCTGCAGCTGGTGGACACACTGCGCCCCTAGTGGCTACCACCCTGCAGTGGAAGAGAAAACAAGGATTATGTAATACTAAACATGAAGAAAAAACGGACAGAATGCTTAATTATTTGAAAAAGAATACAACAAATCTGAACAAAACGCACTTTTTGTTTGGGGTCTATACATACAATACAAATAAAAAAATACAAATAAAAGAAATGCTATTTGAAAACTAACCTACTTTTTTTCAAGTACTAGTAAAAAATAGTAAAGTTGTACCTTCCCTTTGCCACAGATTGGACCTAAAAGCATTTCTATCAAACTAAATAAATATGTATTTATGTTTTGTGTGATATAATGGGGCATGCATGACAAAAAGGGTTCCTCTTGTTTGTCATAATGTCATTCACAGACATAGAAATGTACAGTTTGTTATCAGTGATAATGTGTTCAGTTACACACCGAGAGGTATCAGAGCAAACCCTGTTACATAAATGCAAATACCTTGGGATGTTTGAAGCGAAGTGCTATATAAAAAGTACTGATAACAACAATCACACATAACGCATAGAAAACAAATTGTAGCTGAGGACCCCACAGTGAAGTAATGCTTCATTTGTGTAGATTTCTGAGACGTGTCGTCAGTCAAAACATGTTTGAAATAAGCTAGAACATATTAGTTTAGATATCAGAACAAAAAACAATTTTACGCAGATGGTCTCCAGGACTCCAAATAGATCTGGCTTGAGACATTTGTGCAGATACGTTGCATATTACCTTGAAACATAACCAAAGTTTGTCGTCTAAGACTAGGTACATTATCTTATCTCAAGTGTCACCTGACACCGTGATCATGACGGGCCGAAGTCCTGTTACAGAGCAGCTGATCGTCTCTCTTGTTTTTCTTTTTTAAAGTGTTTTGCTTTAATGTACTTTGAGCCCACACGAAAGGCCAGCAAAGGCCACAATACACTCGAGGGCTGTGTCATGTGTGTGTCTAGATATCTTCCAACATTCAGAGATATGATCTGCTGTGCCAAAGATGAGTTATAAATAGCACGATGTTCTAACCCTCTCTAGTCATCATATTACTAAGTTTCATATTGCCAGTGAAACATTGCTATTCAGTCTTATTTGAATGCTCCAGTTTTCTTTTTCTTATCTCCGTTACGGCCCGTCTACACTACAGCGTCGAGAGCGTCGAAAGCTCCAAGCAGCTCCAAGCTGCCCATTCACTTTCAATGGGGTGACGTCACGTAGCCGCGCTTTTTCGCCGAACTGAATTGTGGGTAGCAGAGCGTCTCAGTCTCAGGCGTCCCTGGACGCCGGAGTAGCCAGCGCCAGCCAATCAAATCCCGTTTCCCAAAATCTGACAGCTGAAGCGCTAGCCAATCAAACCGCGTCTAAGCTGGGAGAGATATCCCGCCGTTCATTTCTATATTTCAAAAAAAGTCGGAGGAGAAACTAACTATCGCCGTAGCGAATCACCCGGTTTTGTTTGACCAGACCCTCTTCACCTACCGGGATAGAAATCGGAGGAACCAGGCATGGAGGGAGGTGGCAGAGACAGTGGGGGAAACTGGTACGGTTTCGCCTGTTTGGGGAGTTTATATATATATTGCTCGCATAAAATCCCCGGGGGTTTTTGCTCTGTATGTCGGGGGCGGGAGATTCATGTGATTGATTGTTGGCCGTGTTGCTTGAATAAAATGCCCAAGCTCCAGACACGCCCAGCTCCAAGCTATTTTTGGAGCTGTAGTGTGGACGCTCCGTTATAGTTAAATTTAGCCAGAACATTGCTGTCTTTTATTTGGACTCAAACTCTTAAAGGGACAGTACTTACACAACAGACGGTGCTTGTTCAACTGGGTGCTTTCTGCAGGCTGAACCGCAGCCAATACAAATACATATCACGAGATGGAAACTCCCAAATAAATACCTCATCTATTAATCCGTGGATAATAGAACCACTTCTCTTACAAATACAAAACACTTATAAACTGATTTATTATTAAAAAAATGATATGATCTAACATGTATGGCATATACCCAGAACTTTTTATTTTCAAGTCTTAAGGGATGAAACATTTCTCCTGCTCTGTTGAGAACACCTTCTTTGGTGTCCAGTAGCCTGCTCTTGGGGGGGTGTGATCCCTGACTCTCCAACCTCAGCCTCTTTGTATGGAACCGGTACAGGGTGACATGGCATAGTACAGGGTGACATGGCATAGTACAGGGTGACATGGCATATATCCAGGGAATTTGCCACTTCCCTGAATGATTTGCCCTTCTCAACTTCATTTGAGGCCCTCTGCAGCAGAGCAAGTGGCACTCCCCTGTCTGTCTTCCTCTTTCTGACATTTGGCATACTGTAAACACACACACACTTTAGGCCTAATGTACAGTATTTTATTCTGTTTATTTTTACAGGGACAATGCACACCAACCAACAATACAACTGTATGCTTCAATGAACAATTGATCATTCAAGCAAATGAGCCATCATTGTAAATGTGCCATGTTACAGCCGTCCCGTTACAACCGTCCCAGGACCACCAGTCGTGCTTCCACCCCCTGTGAACCTGCCTGCTAGCTTGACCCATATGTAGCTAGTTATATTTGTAGCTTACAAAACAGTGATTCTAATAATACTAGTTTGGATTCCTAGACATTTGAACTCAAGACAGTATCCAAAAAATACATCGTATAATTGTAGTTAATATTTTACCTCAGAAACACACTTTTGCTGATATCTTACGCGAGAAATTCAAACGTAGCTCCTTTTTCCTCAGCGATCTTACCAACTAACTGCGCATGTGCAGAGTGAGTTTCATCACTCTAGCTTGTTTGTGATTGGAGATGTTGAAGGTGTTACAACCGACCCGTGTTACAACTGTCCCTGGTCTCCCCTACTTAAGTAAAGTACTTCTAAATCTACTTAGTTTATACACGTTTGTGAAAGTGTATGGTTGGTTGGTTGGTAAATGATTTAATATCAGATTATAATATTGATATATGCTGTCTCACTGAAACTTGGTTGAGACATGAAGAATGTCAGCATAAATGAGGCCACTCCACCCAGCCATATCAACACTCATATTGCTCGAGGCACGGGCCGAGGAGGTGGAGTTGCAGCAATCTTTGACTCAAGTTTACTTATCAATACTAAACCAAAATTAAATTATACCTCCTTTGAAAGCCTCGTTTTTAGTCTTACGCATCCGACCTGGAAAACTTTGCAGCCAATCTTATTTGTTACAGTGTATCGTGCACCAGGTCCTTATTCAGAATTCTTATCAGAATTCTCTGAGTTTTTATCAACTTTGGTTCTTAAAACAGACAAAGTAATTATCGTAGGTGACTTTAATATTCATGTTGACGATGATAAAAATAGCCTTACTGTTGCATTTAACTCTATATTAGATTCTGTTGGTTTCTGTCAGAGTGTAAATAAACCAACCCACTGCTATCATCACACTCTCGACCTTGTTCTGACTTATGGTATTGAAATTGAGCATCTATCAGGGGTGCCCAACCTTTTTTGAACTGAGAGCTACTTTTAAAGTTGCCAGTCTGCCGAGATCTACCAGTCCAAATAGAGAGGCGTAGTTACTGACAGCCTACTGCCAGGTAAATACACACTGACCTTTGTATGATGAATACTTCATCAAATACTGCAGATCCTTTATCTCACCTCTTTCTAATCTACACACATACAAGTTACACAACAGTGTTGTTGATACAGAGTTGGAGTTTATTCACACGTCACTACAGTGGGTAATGTTTTCAAGAAGCATTGAACAGTGCTGCCACATATGACACAGGGAAAAAAGAAAATACTCTGAACCCTTTCTTTGCCATTATATAAAAATAGTGTTGCTACAAAAGTATAAATGAGGCTTACTAATAAGACAACTCAGATCTGAAGCTACTCAGGAATCTGCTGCAACAGTGCAATAAAAGAGACAAAATTAATAGAATCAAACCCTTTTTTTGTTGCATTTTAGTAGAGTATAAAAAGAAATGCCTTTAAAAATAGGATGCAAGGAACTCTAGTTTCTTAACCTGAATTGATAATAGACTATAATCAATTTAAGTTTGCATTCTTATACCATTTTGTACAATAATTATAATTAATAAGTTCAAACAAACTAAAACTTACAGCTGATTAATAACGGTATCTAACTTGAGTTTTTATCATATCAAAAACCTGTTTAAATGCTACTGGTATTTTTACTGTCCCCCAAAAGCGCGTCGCAGCCTCCAGGAATGCTTCTTTCACAACTTCGCCGTCTTTGAAAGACTTCATGTGTTTCGCAAGAACGTGACTGACACGATAAGATGCTCTGGAGCAGCCTTGCTCTTGTTGTTGGGCCGGGTGAAAATGGACTGCTGTGCATTTAGCTGTCCTCTCAGGCCCCTCCCCTTTTGGGAGCGTAGGGCAGAATTAGGAGGGAATTCCGTCTCGTAGCTTTTGAACACTGTTTTGAAATGCCGCTCCTAAATTACCCTTCTTCGATAAAGCCACGCTCGCATTGCAGATGAGACAGATGGACTTTGAATTGGAATAGATACAACAATAATCATCCTCCCACTCGGAGTGAAAATTGTATATGTTTTGCTTCTGCCATAATTGCGGTCTTGTGTGTGTGTGTGCGGACTGTCACTCCAGTTGACACGGACAACGTCAGCTAACTAGTGCAATGCCCACCAGCCACGCACATGGGGTCACACCGGCCAATCACAAAGCTTTGATGCGTTCAAGTGCATTATTCTGGCACAGGAAGATTATGTTATAGGACATTTTCGATAAAACAGAATATTGTTGTTCTATTTTTAGACACAAATACTTGCACAATACTTGCTCCTTTGAAAAAGAAGAAAATAAAACAACATAGATTAGCTCCATGACATATTGCCGAAACCCGCAAAATAAAGCAAAAGTCGAGACAACTTGAACTTGAAGAATCTCGTTTAATTCGGCATATTACTCTCAATGAATATAAGAAAGCACTGCATAAAGCGAGAGCAGCCTACTACTCTTCATTAATAGATGAGAATAAGAACAATGCAAGATTTCTCTTCAGCACTGTAGCCAGGCTGACAGAGAGCCACAGCTCCATTGAGCCTTCTATTCCCATAGCACTCAGTAGCAATGATTTTATGTGCTTTTTTAACAATAAAATTGTTACTATTAGAAACAAAATTAATGACCTCTTGCCTTTGACCAGTATAGTGTTATCAACAGCTCCCGGAAACGTAAGTTCTAATATTACACTAGATAGTAAACTAGAATGCTTTTCAGCCATAAACCTTGAACAATTACATTCAATGATTCTCTCTTCTAAACCATCAACGTGCATGTTAGACCCAATTCCAACTAAGCTGTTGAAGGAAGTTTTTCCATTAATTAGCACTTCTTTATTAAATATTATGAATATGTCTTTATTATCAGGCTATGTTCCACAA
>CALSCC010000629.1:605848-623673 GCA_943590895.1 Pagetopsis macropterus | reverse complement strand
CACACACACACACACACACACACACACACACACACACACCCTTCAAAGAAAAAGAGAGGCCCAGATAATGTAGAGTCTACATTCATGCTGCTGATGCAGTTTGTTCTGAAAATGAGATGTGGAAAATCGACAGTTTGTTTGTTTCCAAAATCTAATTTAAAACTGCACTCGGGACCTAAGACCGGCAGCAGCTCGGTAACCGTTTGAGATGTAACACCATTCCCAGAACTCCATAACATGTGCTCCAATTGTTACCGTCTGCTGATGTTCATGTTTTGTATATTAATATGTATATATGTTGGTGTTAATGTAACATATTAATCAGAAGCATATCATATATAGATCGGACCGCCATCGGACCGCCAGATCTTAACATAAGTGATCTCAAGACACTTCAGGAAAGTTGCAAATGCGAAATGTCAAGCTCCTCAAACAACAAAAATAAAAAATGGAAACAGAAAATATGAAGTTTGAAGTGTTAAAGCTTCTTTACTTAAACTTGACACAGGTTTTCCTATCACCTTCTGTGTAAAGAAGTGTTCGAGTTTACAATCACAGCACCACAATATCATTGGTTGTTTGGTTTCCCAGCCACAAACACGTGGCTAAGGTTAAACGCCGTCTTGTTTTAGTTATGGCTGGATCACACAAAAGAGAAGGACACACAACCATCCACACACTAAACAATCCTTCTTACTTTCTTTGTGCTAAAGTAAATTAAGTAGCGCTTATTTTCATTATGAAACACTGTATAAAAGATTGGACTTTCCTTACATCCAAACAATGAACTAATGCCCGGCCCCACCCCAAATCACCCTGCTTTATCATCTACTTTACTTTAAATGGTATCAATTAAATAACATTTTAATTTACTTTATGAACATCATGCTTAAGTAACGTGATTTAGAACATTATCTTGATCAAAAATGTTTAAGAAGTAGCACAGTAGTTTTCCCATATACTTCTATACAATCTGATTGTTTTGGGTCATTTTTTCATAGCCTTCTACACAGTCAGATGTTGTCGTGTTGTTTTCACATAACGGCTCCGGTGGACGTCTATGGAAAGGGATGTCAAGGAGTATGTGGCCACCTGTCCCATCTGCGCCAGGAATAAAACCTCTTCCAGGCCCCAGGTGGGTCTGCTCAAGCCGCTGCCTACCCCCAGTTGGCCCTGGTCTGCCATCTCAGTGGGCTTTGTCACCGGACTGCCAAAATCCAAAGGTAACACGTCCTCACGGTGGTGGATAGTTCGATTCTAAAATGACACATTGTATTGCTTTGCCTAAGCTACCATCGGCCAAAGAAACGGCTGAAGTTTTGTTGCACCATGTTTTTCGTCTCCACGGCTTTCCCAGGGACATCGTGTGGCCCTCAGTTTGTCTCCCGTTTCTGGAGGGAGTTTCGCAGCCTCATCTGGGCCTCTGCCAACCTTTCTTCCGGCTACCATCCCCAATCGAATGGACAAACGGAGAGACTTAATCAAGAACTGGAGACCTGCCTCTGTGCCTGGTGTCCCAAAGCCCAGCTTCTTGGATGATAAAAATAGCCTTACTGTTGCATTTAACTCTATATTAGATTCTGTTGGTTTCTGTCAGAGTGTAAATAAACCAACCCACTGTTATAATCACACTCTCGACCTTGTTCTGACTTATGGTATTGAAATTGAGCAACTATTAGTCGAACCGCATAATCCTGCTTTATCCGACCATTTCTTAGTAACTTTTGAAGTACTGTTACTAGACTACAAAGCATTAGTCAAAAGCTCCTGCAGCAGAAACCTATCTGTTAGTGCTATTGCCACATTTAAGGAAGAGATTCCACCAATACTTAACTCGATAGCATGTCTGCATGTAGGGGAGGAAACTTATACAAAATGTACACCACCCCAAATTGATCATATTGTTGATAGTGCTATAGATGCGCTGCGAATAAAATTAGACTCTGTTGCTCCTTTGAAAAAGAAGAAAATAAAACAACATAGATTAGCTCCATGGCATAATGCGGAAACCTGCAAAAGTCTAGACAACTTGAAAGGATATGGCGTTCCACTAAACTTGAAGAATCTCGTTTAATTTGGCATATTACTCTCAATGAATATAAGAAAGCACTGCGTAAAGCGAGAGCAGCCTACTACTCTTCATTAATAGATGAGAATAAGAATAATGCAAGATTTCTTTTCAGCACTGTAGCCAGGCTGACAGAGAGCCACAGCTCCATTGAGCCTTCTATTCCCATAGCACTCAGTAGTAATGATTTTATGTACTTTTTTAACGATAAAATTGTTACTCTTAGAAACAAAATTAATGACCTCTTGCCTTCGACCAGTATAGTGTTATCAACAGCTCCCGGAATCGTTAGTTCTAATATTACACTAGATAGTAAACTAGAATGCTTTTCAGCCATTAACCTTGAACAATTACATTCAATGATTCTCTCTTCTAAACCATCAACGTGCATGTTAGACCCAATTCCAACTAAGCTGTTGAAGGAAGTTTTTCCATTAATTAGCACTTCTTTATTAAATATTATGAATATGTCTTTATTATCAGGCTATGTTCCACAATCATTCAAAGTAGCAGTGATAAAACCGCTTCTTAAAAAGCACAACCTCGATCCAGAGGTTTTAGCCAACTATAGACCTATTTCTAATCTTCCGTTCCTCTCAAGTTCTTGAGAAAACAGTCGCAAAACAGTTGTGTGATTACTTAAAAAACTGATTTATTTGAAGATTTTCAGTCTGGCTTTAGAACACATCATAGCACAGAGACAGCTCTGGTTAAAGTCACAAATAATATTCTAATAGCCTCAGACAAGGGACTTGTCTCTATTCTTGTCTTGCTCGATCTCAGTGCTGCATTTGATACTATCGACCATGATATCCTATTGCAAAGACTAGAGCACTTAGTTGGCATACAGGGAACTGCTTTAGGCTGGTTTAGGTCCTATCTATCTGAACGCTCTCAGTTTGTACGTGTTAACGATGAATCTTCCACGCAAACCAAAGTTAGCCATGGAGTGCCACAGGGCTCAGTGCTCGGACCTATTTTGTTCACATTATATATGCTTCCGTTAGGCAATATTATAAGGAATCATTCTGTAAACTTTCATTGTTATGCGGATGATACTCAACTATATTTATCAATCAAGCCTGATGAAATTAATCATCTAAATAAAATTCAAGACTGCCTTAAGGACTTAAAAACGTGGATGACCTTAAACTTTTTGATGTTAAACACGACCAAAACTGAAGTTATTGTACTTGGCCCGAAGAATCTACGAAACAAATTATCTAAAGACATACTAACTATGGATGGCATTAATTTGGCCTCCAGTGAGACTGTAAGGAATCTTGGTGTTATATTTGATCAGGATTTATCCTTTAACGCCCACATAAAATCAATTTCAAGGACCGCCTACTTCCATCTACGTAACATTGCAAAAATCAGGCATACCTTGCCTCAAAACGATGCAGAGAAACTAGTCCATGCATTTGTTACTTCTAGACTGGATTATTGTAACTCTTTATTATCAGGGAGTACCAAGAAGTCAGTCAAGTGGCTTCAGCTGATTCAAAATGCTGCGGCTCGTGTACTAACCAGAGTTAGGAAAAGGGACCACATTACTCCTGTTCTGGCTGCCTTACACTGGCTCCCTATAGAACACAGGATAGAATTTAAAATTCTTCTTCTCGCCTACAAAGCCCTTAATGGGCAGGCGCCATCTTACCTTAAAGAACTCATTACACCCTACTGTCCTACTAGGGCATTGCGTTCCAAGAATGCAGGGTTGTTGGTTGTTCCTAGAGTCTCTAAAAGTACAATGGGAGCCAGAGCCTTTTCTTATCAAGCTCCACATTTGTGGAATCAGCTTCCAGTTTGTGTTCGGGCGGCAGACACCCTATCCGTTTTTAAGAGTGCGCTTAAGACCTTCCTTTTTGATAAAGCTTATAGTTAGGGCTGATTAGATTCAGCCCCTAGTTTTGCTGATATAGGCTTAGTTTGTCGGGGGACATCTTACTTCTTCCTTCTCTCTGTCTATACCCGTGTACACTCATGTTCCGATTAACCCAGCTTCCCCAAATGTCTTTCTTTTTGGTGTCTATATACGCTGGGATCCGGAGTCATGGATGATCCTGCGGTCCAGTGTCCTGGATCGCGAGCGCTGGATCGCGAGTCGTGGCTGTGGTCCTGGATGGATATCCTCGTGGATTCATCTTCCTATTATACACACATGCATTTCCAAACATTTGGACTACCTATGTTGCAAATGTATTATCTTTTCAATTTACACACGGCATCTATTGCACGTCTGTCCGTCCTGGGAGAGGGATCCCTCCTCTGTTGCTCTCCCTGAGGTTTCTCCCATTTTTCCCTTTAAACTGGGTTTTCTTTTCTTTGGAAGTTTTTCCTTGTACGATGTGAGGGTCTAAGGACAGAGGGTGTCGTATTGTCATACTGATATTCTGTACACACTGTGAAGACCACTGAGACAAATGTAACATTTGTGATATTGGGCTATATAAATAAATATTGATTGATTGATTGATTGATTGATAAACACCTCACGTGGGTAGAATACGCCCACAACTCATTGCCCACCTCTGCCACCGGTTTGACCCCGTTCCAGTGCGTCTACGGTTACCAACCTCCCATGTTCTCCGAGACAGAGAAAGAAGTCACGGTTCCCTCGGCACACACGCTGGTCAGGCGCTGTCATGGCACTTGGACTTCGGCCCGCATGAAGAAAGCGGCTGATCGGGTCAGAAAGTGTGGTTATCCACCAGAGACTTGCCTCTGAACGTAGCCTACAAGATTTGGCCCATTCATTGTGTCAAAGTGTATTAACCCTGTGTCTGTTCGCTTGCGGCTGCCTAGGTCACTCGGAGTCCATCCAACGTTCCCGCTTCCAAGCCCCCCCCCTCCTCCCAGGATCATTGATGGAGGTCTAGTCTAAACCGTCAAGCGTCTGCTGAATGTCAGGAAACGAGGGAGGGGTCGGCCGTTTTTAGTGGACTGCGAGGGTTATGGACCGGAAGAGCGTGAGTGGATCCCATCCAGGTTCATAGTGGACCGGGACCTGATGGAGGATTTGTACAAGAGCCATCCTGAACTCTCTGGGCCGTCCGTAAAGGAGGGGGTACTTTGGTGTCTAGACATTTATGTTAAGTTAATTATTTTAGTTCAATTGTCTTTTGCCTTGCCTTGTGACTTCCTGTTTTATTTAGTAGTAACCCTTCCCTCTGGTTTCAGAGCCCTTCCTGCCCGTGTGTGTTTTCCCTCAGTGTGATTGTCAGCCCCTCCCTTAAATGTTGCCACCTGTGTCCCCTTACCTCGTGTATATATAGCCTGCATCTCCCAGTTCGTCTTGTCTCACCACGTCTGCCAGTCATTCCTTGACCTTGCCAAGTATATTTTTGATAGACCCTTTGTGCTACGCTGTTGATAATCCGAGTGGAGGTTTTGTTTAGCATTTTTTAATGTTATAGTTTCTCAGTTTTGATCCTCCTCGTGAGCATTTTTGCCTTTTATTAAATACTTAATCCTGACCTGTTTCTGGTGTCGTGCGTTTGGGTCCTAAGCCTTGTGACATTCATAACAGTTACCATATCAGCCCGTTTGAATGTACTCGAATAACGGCAACCAGTGCCTTTATTTGAGTTACAGCGGTTACGGGGGGAGACGCGGCAAATGGTGCCAGGCCGTATTCCTCCGCAGAACATTGGTCACAGCTCTACCAACTAAGAGTATAATCAAAGCTTTGATGTCAGGCAGGCATTGCTAACCCCTCAACAAAGTTGGACGATTCCTGTTGTCCGAGGTCCTAAAATGATCAGCACTTTTCTTTTATCCGGTTTAATTTCTCCACTCGAGAATCCATTATTATTAAGAAGCCACTGACGATGATTTAATTGTCTCCAGAACACCCTCATCACTCTACTTGTTGTTTATATTAAATTCTTACACAAAATCCATCCAGTGTTTTAAGATCCTGATTAAAAGTAATAAAATCACTTACTCATTATCAACATAAAAATAAAAAGAGCCCTCATTTAATAAACTGTAATTGATCCACTCACCTGCCTGTATGCTGTGTGGCTGATTTCCAAATGTATTGACTATGTGTACACTTTGGAAGATTGTTTTTCGCAGCAGTGATTTATTATCTGTAAGAGTAAAGATCTTTTTCAGCTCGGAGTCCCAACATCACGCTGATATACAGTATGTCTGTAGACGCTGAAGCAAGCATGGATTAACTCTTCCTATGACCAACACGGGCCCGTCACAACATCCCCTCACTGTTCTGTGAATGTGAGCCTTTGAAAGGAAGAATATGCTAAACACTTTGAAAAGTCAACAGTGATGAAATAAACAGCATTAGTAACTCGACACAGTCCAAAAACTGCCCTGACTAGACTCGAAATTAATGAATCTAACTCAGAAAAAACAAATGTGCCGCCATCTGTAGACTTTGGCACTGATATCCTTTCTGACTGGCCTGAACTGTTTGACTTTGTTGTGTTGTCCAAATGGGAGATCTCTCCCTCTTCATCCTCTCTCCCACTTTTTCTCTGTAGACAATTGTGCATTAGCGAGTGCCAGAACCAACATCAATCCAAGCCAGATTTTCAGTGCGTCATTAACCCTCAATAAGCATCAATATGCTATAATTATGGACACGTCCAAAAGCTAAACTTAAAAAGCTCCAGAAATATCTCACATATCAGTCGACATAAAGAAAGAGATTTATATCAACATTTCTTACAAAGCAGATCTGATAGTATTACATCCCAGAATTAGATAATTTAAAGGGTATTTTCAGATATGTCAAAGGCTGTCTCCGTACGTTACTAGCTTGCCCATATGTGCATTCAAAGAGTTTCTTCTTTAGTTAATGGCCCTGGAGAATTCCCTCCTGGTCCAATGTAAGCGGTGGAGGTTAGAATCCAGTCTTCAGTCCATGCATCCCTTCATCCTATTGATCCTTTAGGACCAACGACGGAAACTCTGGACGATAACCACTTGGCGGACTTGGACTGAACCCTAATATTAGCTTTAACTATGAATTCAGTTTTTGCACAAAATAAGGAGTGTGAATGTTGTCACCCATCTCTTAACACACAGTATGGCCCGGCGCCGGTATCATTTTTTTTAAAATAAATAAACTGTGAACTGTTATGCTACGATGTATGTGATGTCAGATAGTAACTAAAACAAAAAAATTGCAGGCTACTTCAAATCAATTCTGTCGTCCACATTTAGACCAATCACAGCGTCACACTCTGCCGCCTATTCTGGATTTGTTTATTGTGTATTCTGTAGACTCCCATTTCTGTTTGAATTACAAAATGGACATCAGAAATTGGCTCAAAAGGTCTAAGGATTTATTAAAACGAAATAGCGATGAAAGAACTGCAGCCGTTGCAGCAGCACGCCTTAATGTCACGAGCTGGACCTCGGCAAACCCCGGGGCTGAGTTAGCGAGCCCAAGCCTCGAGTCATCAAGGCGGCCGCCACCACCGCAGTCCTCCGAGGCACAGCTCCTTGTGCCTCTACCATCACCACCTGCGTTACCACACCCGCCAGCATCCTCCGTGCCGGTGCCTCCGCTACAGACGCTACCTTGCAGCACATCAACAGGTACTATTGGGCCAGCAACCGCTCAAAGACCAACAGCCCCAGATGACCTTGGGGTTAATGAAACTGGATCGTTACCAGGGAGATTGTTTTCAGGAAAGAAGCGCACTTTAGCCGCTGCATGGCACAACAACAGTCCATGGCTTGAATATTCGTTAAAAGCAGCCTTTTGTTTCCCCTGTAGACAGTTTAAAGTAAATACGTCTTCATCTGATGCGGCTTTTACTGTCAAAGGTTTTTGCCACTGGAAACACGCATTACAGATAAAGGACTGCTAAGCATGCCGCATCAAAAGAACACAGAGAGAGAGAATGAATAAGGAAATGAGTACTTTGGTGCAGATCAGCTGCACGGAGCCGTTATTACGTGTCAGCTGTCGTAGCTGTCAACCAACTCCCTCTCAGAGGTGACACGATTCACTCCACAGCATGTCCGAGTCAGGCAGTGGGCTCTTCCTATCGCTGTTTGAGTATACGCTGCAGCACAAAGATGCAGAGTTGGCCAAAATAATGGACAGCATTCCCCACACAGCAACACACAGCTCTCACGACATGCAACATGCCGTCATAGAGCTAACAGCGGTTCATCGTCTCCGTCTCTACTATTTCTCACTGAGTGCAGCGATGTGTGCCTACTCGTGACTTACCAGTGTGTGTGCTGCCACGCACACAATGCTTCAAAGTGGTTTCTCTGTTGCCCTTTATTTGTGTGCGTCTTTACGTGATGCTGTTGGCCTTGCTGTGTGATATGTGCCGCAGGCCCGCAGCACGTGACGGTGTTGTGTGCCCTCCCATGAAAATCATATGCCCTCCCTTTACATTTGTTCTGGCGCCGGGTCTGAGTATGGGCAGTAGAAAAGATAACGGATTGCAATAACATGTTCAACCTACATATGGGCATACAACTGTTAAGATATTTTTGATACTCTGAACATATGCATCATTTTTAGTGTTTTCTCTGGTGACAGTAAATTAATGTTAGAGGGGTTAAATCCAGATTGGAAATAAGTTTAAGCCCCAACAGTAATTCAAGCATGTGAATGTTGATCTTAACTATATTGATAGATTGACTTGACATTTCGTACAGAACGTCAATCCTAATCAAATGAATGAACACCTGATCTGTCCTCTTTACCAGCAGTTAGCAAGTTGTATTGTCCAATACTATCCTAAAAACATTTATTGTGACACATGGAATTCACCTGATTATAAATCTATTATTGTTTTATAACGTTTTCTATGCGACTGCACTTTTGCAGGTTACAATCTACTGTATATGTGACCCGCTCTATCGAAATCAGTCGCAACGGCTCATTTAAAAATAAACGTGGATTTGCGTAAAACAATTGTTTTCCGGGGTTCAGGTGTTTTGTTTGATTTTAAACAAACAAAGTCTTGGCTTTCAGAATATTAAACTTATTTCCAAAATCATAAATACATGTGTGAAGCTTGCAAAGGGAAGAAGACAGCTCTCTCTCCACTCTGCTCTTTCTCAGCCCCGCCCCCCTCCCTCCGGCTGACATTATGAAGGTAGGCGTATAGTAATCATAGATAACACGGCAGGGTCCGTTACAGTTTGATATCAAATAATCAAAGTCTTGGCTTTCAGAATATTAAACTTGTTTCGGCAAATTCAGACGATAAATACAACTTTGAAGCTTCGGCATAATTACAAGCGGAGAACGGAGTAACTTAACGTCACAGCAGGCATAACAACAGCTGGTGTTTCTCCTGAGGGTTTTCCCCGGGATACAAACACAATACACAAAAACGCAAAATTACACACGTATACACACACTCGCAAGCTTCCCCCAGACCAGTAATCCAAACGAAAATATCTTCCCTCCGTAGTATTTTGATAATTTGCTAATAACCAATCAGATCGATGGATTCCAGATTAAGAGGAAACTTTAACCAGTTAAACCCCACGGCCCCGCGGGCGGGGGCAAAACGCAACATCTTGCAAGAAACAGCGTCTGAGGGCTTCTTAACATGTAATAAACTATGAATGTGTCATATCCACTTAACGGGGAGAAACTCAGCTAACTGACAATATTAACAATTTTTAGCAAAATGAAACATAAGGGCCATAACAAAGGCTCGGAATTACCCCTGAGCGAAATAATGCTAACACACTTGGCACAGAACTCACGTTAAAGTACCCTTTTTACTTATCATATCTGCACAAAAAAGATATCTATTAGCAAGCTGATAGTCCACAGATATAAGTATCATCACTGAGCGATCAGAACTCGAGGCGAAACGACCCATGGGTAATGTTTAGATGGATTTTAGGAACTTTCCCTCGATTCTATTGGCTCGAACGGTTAAAAAGAGCTGTCGATCATCAACATCGACCGATGGGGGCCAGAGAAATGGAAAATGCCACCAAATGACCCCAGAAGTGGGTTTTTTCCTTCTAAACCTCTCTAAAAAGGTCAAATGTCTCTTGTTTTGCATCAATCTGGATACAGGGTACTTATATGTTATAGTGTGGATTCCTAAAGCTTTTAGTCTACCTTACCATCCAAGAGTGGTTTTTACAATAAGTCAGCGTTTCTCAAAGTGTGGGGCGCAGAGATGTGATAGGTGGGTCGCGAATGGACGCGATGAACGGGAGATTATTTTTTAATAAACGTTTTGGACTTTAGGCCGGAATCGAACCGGCGGGCGGATGCGGTACCGGCACTGTGAAAGTCCACGGCCCACATATGCCAGAGCTCTAAATGCATGAAAAAGCAGCAGAATATTTGAACTGAAAACTTTAGAACTAAAAGCATACCAATAATATGTGGAACATGTGGAAGTCAGTATGACGTCTCCATCAGACGGGAAAGAATAGGCTGAGACAGTCTGTTAAACTCCAGTGACCACGTCGTTAGTCTGCTGCTCTGATTATGTCAGCTGGAGTGATGACATCATCGTGTTTATATTTGAGCTGACGACGTGTCCAGAGATCAAAGGTTTCCATGGTGATCAGTGAGAGGAGAGCATTTTCCTTGTTCTGAATGAGAGATAAACCTGTTACATGTGAACGTTTTGTTGAAGAACCGTAACAGATATCGGTGAAATTTCAAAACGTGAAGCATGTCAAGGAACTTGAGCATCTGAAGTGTACTTGCCGTGTACTTTCGGGTTAATGATGTGGCCTTTTTGGCAGATTAACTAAAGGTGTGCGGCTGCTGTGGTGGGGAAAGATGAGGCTGAATTTACAATGGGGTTTAATGGAGACATGTTGAAAGTTTTTGTCACTTCATGCCCTCGAGGCATTTTGTTCAATCTTTCAAGCTACGAGATGTTTTCCTACGTTTGCCATGAGAAATTATGTCTCAGGAATGTAGGGTTTGGGAATTATGGCAGGTTTAAAAGAAAATATGAAGGCAAAATGAAATCTGACATCACGCACTCTAAAATCTGAAGAAGGCCTCTGTACCAAGGTCTGAACAATGTTTAATATCTGTAAAAGTATGAATCAGATTTAAAAGTTGTACACGGATAATGTTAGAAAGATGGGCCTGGCTCCAGAAGGGGACCTTCTTGTTCTTTCATGAGGTCGTTTGAACCCATCTTAGTCTGGCCCCTTGCCTGAGACCAAGTTGCCATGGGAGACCCTACCAGGAACACAAGGTTCCAGACAACACAGCCCCCAGGTTCATCAGGGCACACCAACCTCTCTACCACGGGAAGGTGCTGGTTCTTCAGAGGCTTTTTTAACTTTTCCATGAACAATAAAATGCAGCATCGCCTAAGAAGAAACTGAGGTGAAAAACACTGCCATTAGCTGCAAACAATCCAATCCCTCATGAACACAAAATAAATTGTAAAGAATGCCACAGTACTCTTTGAACAATAAAACACTTTCGGGAAAGTTTAAACAAAAACATAATTAAAGACGTTCTGGAGCCTTCTTTTTAATCAGACAGGCTCTGTGGTAAAGACATCTGTGGGTTCACCATGTCCTTTACTCTGAACATGTTCTGCCATTATCGACCTGAAACTTTGATGGAGCTGATTTATTATTCTGTATACTTCATTTTTAAAGACTTATTCCATCTTGGTTGTGAACTCTACTCCCTATTCTGAAAAGAAAACGGTAAACAAAGTCTCGTCCTTGCCACCCACCTGTTTACCCCATTCAAATGTCCAAAGCCCTCCTGAGTTCTTCATCAACTAAAAAAGCATCCTTTGCATTTTGGTTTGGTCCAAGAACAATAGAGGAGACAGCCAATTAGACCAGTGACGTAATGCAATCGACCAATCCTATAATGCCCAAGCTTACGTTCTTTGGTCAAAGAGCTGGCTTTCCGTTTTTCTGCGTACGAACACTTCACGGAGAGACGCACACACACTCAGCAAAATAAAGTCATTACGTTTTCAAATAAGCACGGCCTATTTATTTCTATCTGTGCGCTGTGTGAGTGTCACATCATATCACGGGGCTCCTGAGAGTCGTGCCATATCCATGTTGTTCTTTCATTACCGTGGGCTTATGCAGATTGACATGGATATTGAGGTTGGCCGGGGCCTTAAACCACAGGGGCTTATGTGTGTGAGTGCAGGAGTAGGTGGGCTTCTATTGGGGGTTCATGAAAGCCTGTCAGCTCAGATAATCTCACAGCCTGCCTCAGTCTTAGAGTGACGAGCTACATGTGCATTGCAACTTGAATTAGGTTTATTTCACCCATGTGACACAGAGACGGTCAGGCGTTGAATGTACATGTGATCCTGGTAATCCCAGCTTGATCACTATTAGAAAGTGAAGGAAGGAGAGCTCTAAATCTTACATTGTGCATTGTATAGAACGTGGGAAATCCAACTCTCGTATAGCGTACCTCGTGAAGCTGTGGGCGGGTTGGATTCTGGCATTCCTGATCATTGGAGTCTTTAACTCTGGATCCTACCTGTGTTTAGTCTAGACAAAGGTAAGTGTGTGCATTTTATTATAAAGTTGTGTATATTTATAGACTGTTGCAAAAACTAAGAAGCTTATAAACATCAGGTTTAACACAATTAAAGATGTTTGAGTTATTCATTTAAAGTGTTGTCAAGCTGATTTGAAACCGTTGTTACAGTTACGGCACTTCCTGCTTCGGAGAGAGGGTCCCAAAGCTTGCCGCTGTATTTACTCCCTCCGGCAGGAGGGAGCCTCGTGTGTCACTCCACGGAGGGGGAGTGTGTAGGGTGTGGTTTGGGCCTAATAATCATGTTACTGCTGTAATAAACTCAAGGAGTTGCCTTGTGTGTTCTAAGGTATCGATCACCAGATTATGCAATTTAGTTTGTGTGAGATAATTGTTTCCAATACAGTGTTTGAATGTAATTACGTACATTTACTCAAGTACTGTACTCAAGTTTATTATTGGGATACTTGTACTCCTATTTCCACTACATGTATTAGACAGTTACTTTTAAGTTATGTTGTGTAATATGATATATAGTTTCTAGTTATTGACTCGGTACTCAAATGTGCTTCATATCGGGGAATTAGAACATAAATGTATTTATAGAATATTCAACACCTTGATGAATCCATTCTGCACAATGAGAACTTTTACTTTTGATACTTTAGTACATTTAGCTGATAATACTTCTGTTGAACTTGTTATACTTGCAATGGAATATGTTTAGATTGTGGTAATAGCAGAGGTGTGGACTCGAGTCACATGACTTGGACTCGAGTCAGACTCTAGTCACCAATTTGATGACTTGAGACTCGACTTGACAAAACACTTGCGACTTGAACACCAATGACTCGGGACTTGACTTGGACTTGAGCCTTCTGACTTGAGTTGACCATATCATTTAATTCAGAGGTCTCCAACACGCCGATCGCGAGCTGCCACTAGAAGAGCAGACTCCCGTCAGGGAGAGCAGAATCTCCAGCCGCTCCTTCTCTTGCTGAGAATCCTTGCAGGCAGGGGCGGGACTTTATTTAGCTGGCCACCATGCGGCCAATCATATGCGAGGACACACTAGGATCATACCATTATGTGAAATAAGGGTGGGGGACACAGCAGGTGTAGTGGTACAGGCCAGCTGCACAGAGGCGGATTTAAATGCAAGCGCGTCGAAAAAGTCAAGAGATTTGCGAAAACCGAAAAAAGAAGCAGCATCTGGCTGCATTTCAGTGATACTGGAGAAAGCAAAGCTGAGTGCAGGATTTATAAAATGAAAATAACCTTCAGAGCAGGGTTTTGTTTGGTAACCACTCAGATCTTGTTCTTGAGTAAAAGTACCAGAGTGTAGGAATACTCGGTTACAATCAAAAGTCCTGCATTCAAAATGTTACTCAAGTAAAAGTATCAAAATATACTTAAAGGAGACCTATCATGCTATATTTGAATAATATATTGTAGGGCCATACATATATTTTTTCAAACAGATCATGCATTTTCGCCATGCCTCATTTTGCTCTCCTCCACCCTGTCTTTGCATGAGCTGCAGCTGACCACGCCCCCCTGCAAAGGAGCTCTTGTTACCATGCTGTTACCATGCCACGGCAACCTCTCATTCCCCTGATTGGTGGAGAGTTGCCATATAGGCGGAGCTCCTCGTCACTGACGTCAGACTATTTTCAAATCTGTATCAGCTCCGTTGCAGCCCCGTTTTTAGAGATTTGGGTACGGATGAAAAGAGAGAGGGTTGTGTTTTCGGACACTTGATGAGTTCCCTGACACACCGGGGACACATTCATGTATACAAGACGTACAAGAGTGCATTTTGCATGATAGGTCCCCTTTAAAGTACCACCTGCAGAGGGATCTAGATTCAGGTGTTCTTCTCCCCATAGAGACCGCCTCGCTGCACATTACCCCTGGCATAGAGATAGATTGTGGGTCCCTTATAACATGTTGTACACAGCAGTGGCGTAGCCAGGAATTATTGTGTGGGTGGGCCTGGAGAAATGTAGGTGGGCCAGGGGGAGACATATTAAGCGTGGGGTCTGAGCTGAAACTTCATTAATGATGTTTTAATGCACTAATAGAACATAAGCATACATTAGCAGTGAAAACAAAAACATAGGCACGGCGGCCTCAGAATGTGTGTACAACTGACATCCACATAGGGATGGGTACCGTTAAGGCTTTAACGGTACTACTACTTTTATCGGTTCTTTTGGAGAAAAAAATAAGGTAAACTAACTAAACAAATAAAACTAACATTGCTTTTTATTTAAATTAAATACATAATATTTCACATCAAAAGAAACAACAATGTTTTAACAAATGGTATTAAATAATCTGATGACAGAACTGTAAACAGAATAGCTGAAACTTTAACAAACTAAATAACTTGGTTTCCTCTAATCATTAACCCATGTTTGTATAATGTAGTTAACTCCGTGTGTCGCTGCTAGCAAACATAACACCTGACGTGGAAACGTTCCTCGTGGGCGGGGCTACAGAGCTGCTAGAAAGACAGTGGAACCCGGTACATTCCTCCGTCTGGATGTGGTGCACTTTTGATAAATGTTTAGACAGATTGCTCGTGTTACCGCCCTTACATGCTAAACTCTTATTGCACTTTTGGTAACGAGCATTGTCGACAACGGTAACATTTAACCACCTCGGAGCGCGTTCTCTCCACCATCTCCTCCGTGTGTGTGTGTTGCTGCATGTAGCAGCTGCGTGTGTGTAAACTGCCCCGCCCCCTCGCACGCAGACCGGAGAGAGATCTTGCTGTCTTTTTGCATGTTAGAAACGGAGTTGGCGACACTTAAACCGCAATGTAATGTTTGTGTAGCAATAATACATACGACATATCGGGGGCACAGGTTGTTTATCCTTGGCAGTCGCACAGTGGGCACACTATTTTCATATTCAGCAAATGTGTACACGCTAAACTGCAGACCTCAAGAAGAAATAATACTTTCATTCACTCACGGCAAAAGTTACTTACTATAAAAACTCACGGTAAAAAAATGCACTCCCTATTCCATTGTCATGAAGGTGGAATCTAACTATATCCAGAATACGTTTTATTGGATCCAGGCTAGAAACATGGGGGTCTATGGGAATTGCTCCTTTCTGCATCCATCCCCTGTTGGCCACTAGATGAACTGCAGTTTGTGGCACTTCCTTCTGGGCTTCCCGGCTCTGCGCTCTGAAGCGCTGATTGGCTGTGGGCCAGACGTGCATGCGGGTGGGCCCAGGCGCCACTGGTACACAGTGGAAATAAACATTCTGGTCACCTCAACATCAGGGATCTTATCTTATCCTTCTGAATCAAACCGTCACGGTAGCCTCACCTCACTGATCCCTCTTCAAATAGAAAACACACGTTACTTTACCAGCAGAGAGAACATTGATTATTAATGTGACTAATAAAGAGCAGCTTGATTATTAAGTATTATTCTGTTGATGGATGTCATTACATTTGTTGAAAAGCACATACGGACTTGTTAAAGACTCGTTTTGTCAAAGTTTAGGACTTGGACTGAACTTGAGCGCAAAGACTTGGTCCCACCTCTGGGTAATAGTACTTTTATTTAAGTAGAGTATATGAGTACTTCCAGGAAGGTTGTTGCACGTGTGCCTCAAATAATGTTTAAATGTTTGAGTATACAAAATCAGTACAAGTCTCAAGTCTTTTTTTTAAATTGCAGAGGTGTATTTAGAACGCAATTTCCTAAAATAAGCTCAAAGACTGGAATGAGAAAAAAGTCTGGAGTTCAATAATATAATGATGTTTTGGTGAAGGAGTTATAAATTGGATATATGTGAGTTTGCCAGGTTTCAAATATATCTTCCTTGAATCACAAATCTCTGATCCTAGTGCAATGGTGAATAAATAGTAAGCTGCATGAATTGATTATTTATCCACACTATCATATTTGTAAAAAGTATTTTAAAGTGGCAAGACAACTTTTTAGCTAATGAGAAAAACCCAACTGCCACCCCTTCCTGTTTTGATGTGGTGGTTCACATACTTCGTTCTTTGGAAGATTGTTGAAAGCTAGGCCGATAGGGAATGTTACAAATATATATATTAGGGCTGTCAGTCGATTAAAATATTTAATCGCACATTTTTTATCTGTTCTAAATGTTCCTTAGGGGAATATTTTTCAAGTTTTTAATACTCTTATCAACATATGAGTGGACAAATATGCTTTATGCAAAGGTTTGTTTGTTTATTATCATTTGAACAACACATCGTTATTGCAGTGGGGATAATGATGGACACTTCTGGTACACAATGTGTCTCGTTACTTACTCTTACACTCTCTCTCTCCCAACCATGTCTACTTCTTTGCCAGTTGCTCAAACAGACAAGCCTGTTTACATTGTCGGACGACAGGGCAGCTCGCTTCTTCTGAACGACATGCCCAGACAATGAAAATAATCTCTCACAGGGTACGGATGTGGCAGGTGTTGTAAGTACTTGCGTGCAAGGCCGGCCATCTTGCTGCGTGCCCCTTCATGTTTGGAGCACCACTGTTGAGGACAGTCCTCCAGGGCAATAGTAGGCTCTGCCTTGTAGCGCTCCACACAGGTCTCAAGACAGTCCTCCTCTTCATCAGACGAAGACTCTAATAATAATAATTCCTTGCATTTATTATAGCGCTTTTCCAGATGCTCAAAGCGCTTTGCAGATACATATTACACATATGTTTTATACATGCAATGGTCACTATGGACAATACCCACAGGAGCAAGTTCAGGTGAGGTGTCTTGCCAAAGGACACGACGGCCTGACGCAGAGGAGCGGGTTTCGAACCGGAGTTCCCCAGCACCCCCTTGATCTGATGATCAGATGCACAGACCACTGCGCCACCCGTCCCACTCTGGGGCAACCATGAGAGCTAATCTCTTTTTAGGTGGCTCAGACGTCTCTGGTCGTTCCGGCTGTGCAGGCCTCTCCCCCCCGAGTGAGGCAGTGATCGAACGCCACACCTCAGCCCTGGCAGGTCTGGACAGACACTCCAGGTCCTCACACCTAGCATCCAGCGCTGTCGCAACTCTCAGCCATGCAATTTTTGTTTTGTCCTTGCGTTTCTCCATGTCTGTTCTGAAGGTCTGCTTGAATGTGTAGGCTGGGTCATCCTCAGAGGTCTCGATAGATGACACAAAGCAGGCAGCACCACCGAGCATGAAACACACTTCTCTCCTCCAAGAAGATCAGATATCCTGCAATAATAGAGAAAAGCACTTCAGTTAGGAGTCTCTCTCTCTCTCTCTCTCTCTCTCTCT
>CALSCC010000629.1:593272-605838 GCA_943590895.1 Pagetopsis macropterus | reverse complement strand
TCTCTCTCTCTCTCTCTCTCTCTCTCTCTTCTAATTAATAAATTACCTGCAGGGCTCCAGCACTGTCTCCAACCGCTGCAGTTTAGCCAGCTCAGCTGTTGTTGGCATGGTAACGTTGGTTGTAGGGCCAGCACATCTCAGAGGTTGTTGATTCCTCAGAATGCGCCGTCAAACGGACTGTCCTGGATCGTTGTAGACTATGTGCAGCGCAAGGCATATGCTGGAACGGGAGCTGCAATCATGTTGCGTGCGCTATCCGTGGTGAGTGCTGACTTGGTGCAATGTCCCGCTGTCTGCTTCCTGCATCAAGTGCTCGGCGCAGTTGTGGCGAAATGCCGCTCCTCTGTCTTCATAACAGTCAGGGCATGAGACTGAGGTTCCCGCTGTGACCCCGAGGTAACCGTCATTACTCAGTGAAGTCCAATAGTCTCCGGTGAGCGCACGGTGGAAGTCTCAAATCCTCCTCTACTTTCGCTTTTTGGACTTCATACAAGTTGACTATTTTCGTCACAGTGGTGGCTCTGGAAGGCAATTCATACGTGTAGTCGTTGGACGCGAGACGAATTATATCACGCAGTCCCACGTCCTCCACTCTGGAGCCACCCATTTAGCGATCGAGAGCTTGCTGCGCGTTGACGTGTCCAGGCGTGTTGTCTGCCTCCAGCGGGCAGCGGGAGCGGGGCTGTCGGCATCAAATGTGTGCTTGGCTTGCAGATGATATTTTAAACTAGATGTACTCCTATGGTAACTCAATTTACATCGACAGTAATTGCAAATTACTTTGGTCGACAGAACCCTCTGGTAGGACTTTGAAACTGAACTTGCCGTTGAAAATACCTTTTCTTGAATCCATAATGTTAATCTCTGCTCGTAGAATCTCCCGCCATCTATCTACAACATCAATGCTTTGCGCTCTGAACCTACGGGGCGGCCGAGGAAAAAAAAATGTAAGAAAAGAAAATACACAGGCGGCCGAGGACAAACAAATGTAAACATTTAAAAAAAATACACATGCGTTAATCGCGTTAAAATAATTAGTGGCGTTAATTTTTTTTCCCGTTATTAACGCGTTAACTTGACAGCCCTAATATATATATATATATATATATATCTATTGATACTTTAAGATGGTCAGATTTCAGATGCAAAACAGTGCTGTTGCCTGAACTGTCCAATTTCCCCATATATAGGATGACGAGAGACAATTGTAAATTGAACATTACCCTTTATTTGCCTGATGCTTTTATCCAAAGCGACATACCATAAAGATTCAAACTCTGAACAAGTTCCAATGCTTACGTTAACTATAATGTTATACTTTGTAGAACAGCTGTATGTTTTTTACAGTACACTGTAAGAAAACATTTCAAATGATATTCAACAATGAAGACATTGGTTCTCAAAGGAGTTTTGGTGCCGACGCTGAAACAACTGTTTGTGCTTTGATGTTGAAACCCAAAGAGCCTCCCCTCATCTCCAAAGCCTGCTAATCTATTGTCCTTCGTGTGGCTGCAGCCGTGTGTACCGACACTTTGCAATAATTACCATTTGTCTCTGATGGGATAATGGAGTGAATAGTATTATGGATCCATGTGTTGCAGGGATGTCTATGCGGAATGGAATCTGCACCCCTGCATGGTTGGTGATTTACAACCCTTACCCGGAAGTAAGCTGCGCATGGGGACCCTCGACAAAATCACGCTTTGTTCAGCCAGATAATATCCACATGTCTTCCCTACTTCTAAATGTTCTAATCATAAATCTAATTGCCAGAAGCAAAATGCTAACGTTATGCTATAAACGAACTACAGCAGGGGTGCACGACTTCAACGTCACGCCAAGATAAGATCGATATTCAAAAGTGTACAAGTTGAAGCGTTTGTTTTAACAGTTTGCAAAAGCGCAGGTACTTGCTTTCAAGCAGAACAGGGCAAACAAACTTAGCGAAGTGTTTATGTGTTCGGCGTAATGACGTACAACTTCTGTAGTCCTATTCAGCCGCTTGGTAACAGCCATCGTTTTTCAGACAACTCTTCAGAAATCACCAGTGTATCAAACAAGTACTGGCACAAGCTACAAATTGGACTCAAGAGCACAACCAGGCAAAAAGGTTTAATCAAGCATTTAATCAAAACAGGCAAAACAATACAGGCTAAGATCCAACATGAACAGACTGGAAGCCACGAAAAACAACTAAGTTCGTGAAAAAACGCTTAACAGCTAGAACTGTAGCTTACTTTAGGAAAGTCTCTTGGAGCACTTCATGCAAGACAGACGAGACGGACTGGCACTGACCAAGGCAACAGCACAGACTAGATACACAGGGAGGAGGGATGATTAGGGACAGTTGAGGCCAGGCAGGCGATTAACAGGGAGGAAAAACACATCAGATGAGGGAGCTATTTTCCAAAATCCTATGGAGAAATCCCATTGGCTCTGAGACGAGGGAACCAGTGGTGGTAAAATGCTAACTCACTTCCGGGTTTTAGGACTCGTCACTGCACCACCATACTTGCCAACCTTGAGACCATACTTGCCAACCCTCCCGATTTTGGTGGGAGACTCCCGGTTTCCTCCCGGTTTCATTGCCCTCTCCCGGTTTCCTCCCGGGTCATATTTCTCCCGGTTTCTGACCAAATCAGATTTACTCAGGACTGTTTCCACTCGGACTTTAATACAGCTACACCAATGCTCCCGATTTCTGAGGTCTCAAGCATACTTGCCAACCTTGAGACCTCAGAGATCGGGAGCATTTCAAAACTAGCACCAGGTGCTAGATGGAGCATGTGTGTGGGCTGGACCTGTATTTTACAGGACAGGAGTGAGCAGAGGGTGGAGTTGTCGATTCTTGTTCTGTTTTCTGTGACTATCTTCCTCACCCTCTCTGACTTTCAGTTGCGCGCGCTACTAAAGAGATGTGCTACCATGGAAACCAAACAATGGTGTAGCTGTATTAAAGTCCGAGTGGAAACAATCCTGAGTAAATGTAAATCTGATTTTGTCAGAAATGCACCACTCTATAGCCTCCTGATACACAGCGATCAGTAATTGGGGTTTGATGCTGATGTAATTGCATTACACTGTGCATCTTCACAATAATCAAAGTGGGTAATAACATAAAGCATTTTGAATCTTGAATGTCAGGGTTCACTTGTTTTTGGGGCAAATAGATGCACTCTTAACACGCGTATATTGTCTTTTAAAAATGTATGGAACACCACTGTCATCTGTTTCTTTTGGCTAGAATGGTATTTGTGTAAAGCCCCTTGAATTGCCTGGTGCTGAAAGGTGCTATATAAATAAACTTGCCTTGCGTAGAATGGTATTTTAATGACATAAATTCAACTGTATTTAGAACATTGGGTGGTGTCGATCTTTAGCCTGTTGAGGCAAAAATAAATCACCCGCCGAAACCAATTATTTTTTAACTGGATGGAAAAAATAACTTCAATCAGACTTTATAAAATGGATCACTAGAAAATATCTCCTAAATGATTATCTGTGCTGAATCATTAATCAATGCAAATGATTTGCATCTTCAGTTGATTTTTGCTTAAGGAACGAAACAGATGCGCTTTTGTTCGTATAAAATAATTAACAAATCAGTGTCTCCTTCAATCAAAGCCAGCTTTCTGCACTCAACCCACCGTGCGGGTCACCCATGTTGCGAGGTAGGGGTTTTTACAACCCAACTCCTCACCGCGTGTTGTTTTGACGAGTCCTGCTTGAAATCATAACAGGGAAGGAATTAGAAGACACCAGGATACCAGTTAAACAATAATCCGTTTTAATTAAACAAAGTAGTAATAATGCAATACGATATAATATAATACATTACTTATACAATTCAAAGAGTCATATAAGCAATGTGTGGAGTACTCCCGCCCTTATTCACGCACTGCGGACATCCTATCGTCTTGTCAGCGCATGAAGAGAGAGACCCAACCACCAGAAAAACATTTCCCTAATACAAAGAAGGGGTGGCGTTTCATTGGGGAGATACCAAAACGCTATCTCACAGGGGAATCAGCGCCTGGTAGCTTTGAAAGCCACAGGTGTTGGGAAGGCACCTCATTGAAACTCAAGGAAAATGTCCCTCCCATTTGTAAAACATATCGATGGTTTAACCCAGAAAACATTATCAGGGATAATCTTTACACTCCAAACAGAAATCACCCTTAATTCTGCATCTTCCTTCTTCACAAATAGCTTAAAACACTCTTTTGATAAACAGGTAAACAGTCAAAGAAAAAACTATTGTGCTCATCTATTTCTAACAAAAAAGGGAACATTGTTTCAGAAATCTATAAAAAACTTCTCTATATTGGAGAGGAAAAATGTACCTTTTGTTCCTGCAACTATTAACACACAGGAATGTATAAACTCACACATATACTTATGCAAGATATATAGACTTCTCTGAAACTTGGCCTGCTTGAGATCCTAAGCAGAATATAGTCTCCCCACCAAGTACCCTGTCCTGCATACCTTTCCCTCCCCCACAGTAATAAAACTCAGTTTGGTTTTAACAGCCCTTTGTCTCTCGCCATTTTAGTCCTCACATTTATGAAAGGATAAAAAACAGAGAAATCACTATAAAACACAAACACAGGTATTGCTTGAACAGTATTCACTTAACTGCTACTATTTGATAATTACCAGGGAAACTCAACAGACCTCTTTTAGTGTCTGGAAATTGCAACAAGACTTTCTGCCCTTTTACATGCATCACACTTCTTTGGTACAATATCTCACATCAATTTCCACACCCATTGCCTTTTCCAGTGTAAGATGATGGAAAGCGTGGGTGACTCAAATACATGTACATTATAAACTAATATATATATATAATAATACTAGTGATTAAGCAAAATGCATGACACAAATCATGCATTTAAAGAGCAGAAAACATCTCGTGGTGCTAAACCACACCTTATACTTCCGTTTTAAATTGTCCCATTTCTTGGACACCTGGGAAGGGCTCACAGGTCCCTGCAGTCCCATGTTCTTAAGTATTTCCCTGAGCAAAGACATGTATGTACATCCATAAAAATGATTAGGTGAAAACACTTACACTTTTAACTTACTCCCATGCTCTGTTGGCACGATGCTTCCTCCCTGGTCATGTTCAGACCACAGCTGTATCAGGTTAAGGTCTCATCATCAGTCCCTATAAAAGAAAAAGTGCATTGCACTAATGACCCACAATAATGGCTTCAAGATCTTAGTTAGTATAACCTTAAGAAATGAGTTGCCCATAATAATTCCCACGGAGCTGTGAGCGCTTTCCCACTCATCTTCCAGTTGTGGGTTTTCCTCTGTTGAAATGGACCAGCTGTGAAGGTGGGGGCGGGGCTTCTATACGCCAGTAGTGAAAACACTTCCGAGTAGTCTGCTCTCGTGTCTCCTCCCTCCTCGACTCCTCCGTGTGCATGTCAGCTATTGGGACGTCCTTCAAAATGGCGTGTCTTGATCGATTTCCGGGTCAAGTCCCGGAGGAGGGGAAGAGAGGAGTCGAGGAGGGGTAGAGAGGAGTCGAGGAGGGGTATTTGGATGAGGCTCCAGTCTCTTGGCAACACGACCTTCCAATCAGCATTCGGCCGGCCTGTGGCAGCCCTCCCTACTCTGTCGCCACCATAGGTCATTTGTTTTCGCTAACGTTTCTACAGTTATAGTGGAAAACCTTCATAATGCTGCTTCCTAGCTATGCGGAGGCGTTGGACACACACACACGCACACACACACACACACACCACACACACCACACACACCACACACACCACACACACACACACACACACACACACACACACACACACACAGCCAAGGCCAGAGCCTAATAATAACTCATTGTCTCTGCAGTGTGCTTTTGCAACATTTCCAATGCAAGCTAAAAACGTTCTTGCTGTGACGTTTCCTTTCCAACCCATCAAACCGTGGGATTGGTGATTTTGTCTATTTATTGCAAAGTCACAGCCTCGTGAAATGAGCACAATAAGATTATAATGTAATAAGAATCAGTCTTTCTAACGTCGTATAAAATAGACTCCACAGGCTCCTGAGAATTGAGATAAAAGCCAGTTAGCAGCCGGCCTCAGATTCAATCTGTCACTGTCAGCTGGCTTCTGACTGCCTCCTCTCAGGGAAGGGACTGCATCCTGCTTACCAGAGGGTTTGGTTATGATCATCAACAATGGTTTTGTTTTGTATTCCTCTACAAACAGCCGATGCACCACCACTACACCCTGGCTCTCATGTAAGTTACTGACCTTAATGCTGAACCTTGTTTTTTCCCCAACAATCCCAAACCTTAATGATGTGTTCAATAACTTTGGAAGGCAGAGAAACATGTATGTAGGTCATTTGGAGGGCATGGACCAACTTTATCATTTGTTGTTTGAATTGTAAGGACTTCCCAACATCAAAGGTGGTGTGATTGAACAAATAAGACACTTAAATAACCTTTATCACATAGTAGGTAGGCTGCTTTTATTTAAGACTTCTTCTTTAAAAGGAACTTCACTTTCTGTGTTACTATTATTAACATTCTTTTCCTTTTTTCCTGGGGTGGAAAATCCATCAGAGCAGTGGCAAAAGACAGAAACATTGACAGGTCAACCCTGCGGAGATTGGTAAAAAGGAAGTGAAAGCAGTCGGGTAAAGTGGAACAGCCAAGAGGGTCTTCACGCAGGAGAGAGAAGGAGTTGCAAACACAAAACTGGCTGACCAGTTCAATGGTCTTACTCCCAAGAAATGCTGTGGGCTAGAATTTTAAACAACAGTCCTGTACCAAACAACTCAGGTTTAAACTGAAAAAGTAAATTGTTCAATTTACCTCCAGGTGGCTCCATTTACCCCGATCAACTTAGCCCTTAGAATGGGCATGTCAAGCCACATCATTTGTTCATGACCTTTTGATTGACAGAAGTCATCCTGAAGTAGAGGCTGTTGTTGTCATTGTACTTCCATCTCATTTGTCCTTGCCAAGAGGACAACACAAGTGACAGTTGGCTCAGCTTTCCCCCCTACGGTAAAAACAATACATATGTGCCTGGAATGAGCTCTATAAGTAGTTAGTAACTCAAAGTAAAAAGCTTTAACTGTTGCCAATATCTTTTCTACTCTACGGCTGCAGCAGTTAAATACACCCGCAGGACTCGTTGGTTTCATGCAAGGCTGGAGACGCAGCACCCCGTTTGGTATGCCACTGCTGGCTCACTGAGTGTGTGATGCATAATATTTTCATAGACTGGCTGGTGTGATTATCGGTTCCCAGCCTAATCTAATCTAACAATGTATGCTCCTCATCCAGCTGACACAGAAAGTAGTTTAGGAACTGTTTATATGATAGAAGTTACTGGAAAACCTCACAGCAAAAACCTGCCTTGCAATGACGTATTGTGCCAAAAGTCATTTTAGAACATGACTATTGAAAAATACATCAAGGTAAATGAAAAACAACACAACAAATTGTGACAAACTGTGTTTCAATTATTATGTTGAGACACAGTATATGCAGAACTACTGCATGCTGTAATTGTGTATTTATTATTCAAGGGAATAGTAACTCAGGTGTACAGTAGCTTCCCTGCTCCGTGCCGGCCTGAGGCGTTCTCCTCGTTAGGAAGGAAGCTCCTCGTGGGACTATGTCTGGTGTTCAGGCTGCATTTCCCCCTTACGCAAAGAAAATATATTTCCCCATATATTAACTGTCAATATATTGCATTATTTTGTTTTCTGATTTACTGGTTAATTGAAAAGATTTAATAAAGGAAATCTTGCTGTTGGCTACACCAACTGATACTGATTAATAATCAACATGAAAAACATATGTATTCATATCTACAAAATATATTGAAGATATATAGAATAACATATTGTGTTAATATATTACAATATATTGATATATAGAATAATATATAGTGTTAATATATTGCATTAAAATATTACAATATATTGATATATACAATAATATATTGTGAGCAACGGGACAGTGCCTTAAAAACTGCCATAAAATCAAAGATGTCCCATGACAGACATATATTTGCAGGGCTAAGAAACCAGGCAACAAGGGAACTGAGAAAAGCAAAAGCGGACTTCTTTATCACAATTATTGAAAATGCTCAGGGCAACTCAAAAGCTATATGGAGCCAAATAAAAAAATGAACTGGTCAAAACACTACGACAGCCAATTGAATTGAGGGTTGAGGGCACAACTCTGCAATGCCCAGCTGATGTGGCAACTACACTCAATTATTATTTAGTTGAGTCAGTGGCTACCATAGCCAGTAGCTTCATAGCTCAGGAAGTTAATGCACTCCCGACTGTCAACACTAGCGAACCAGCAGCTGTTCTAAAGTCAGTGTCTGAGACAGAGGTTGCGGAAGTAATTGCCAATCTGAAATCCTTAAGGGCTAAGGATATCTACGGTATGGACACATTCACGCTGAAAGACATTAACTCCTCAATTGTTAAGCCACTAACGCATATCATTAATATCGCAATCAATCAAGGGAAGCCTGCTGTTGTGGTCCCGTTATTCAAAGGTGGGGACCCTCTCATGACATCCAACTATAGGCCCATCAGTCAATCACCTTAACAACAGCTCCTTTCCACTGCATCCAATGCAATTTGGATTCAGGGCTAATCACTCAACAGAAACAGCAACATGCTTCTTCATGGAGAAAGTTAAGGCATCAATGGACAGGCGTGGGGTTGTGGGGGCCGTGTTCCTTGACTTACGGAAAGCTTTTGACACTGTTGATCACAACATCTTATTGCAGAAAATACTCAACTTAAATGTTTCTATAGAATTCACCAACCTCTTTAATTCGTATCTTTCATCCCGCTCCCAATGTATTCAAATTGAGAACCATAAGTCTAGTGCACTATGTTTGTCAACTGGAGTACCGCAGGGCTCTATATTGGGCCCAATCCTGTTTAGTATGTACATACATGATCTGCCTTCTGTGTGTGGATAATGTGATGTATTAATGTATGCTGATGACACAGTTGTTTTTACTCATGGCAGAACCGCAGAAGAGGCTGCTACCAAGGTCACTGATGTGTTGGAGAATATTACATCCTGGATTAACAATAATTGTTTGCAACCAAATATCTCAAAGACAGTGTGTATGTTCTTCTCCAAGGGCCACAGCATTATAACAGAACAAGATGTTTTCTTTTCTGGAAGGAGACTTCAGGTTGTCTCGGAGTACAAGTACTTAGGAGTACATATTGACACAAACCTCAATTTCAAAACCCATATATATCTGCAATAAAGTAAAGTTCAATCTGTCAAATTACAGATACATTAGAAACTTACTATCATCTGTAGCAGCTAAGCTATACCTTCACTCCATGGTCCTCTCCCACATCTACTACTGTCTGATCAGCTGGTCTAATGCTCGCTCTAAGGCCACAGGAATCACTCCATGGTCCTCTCCCACATCTACTACTGTCTGATCAGCTGGTCTGATGCTCACTCTGCAGCTCTAAGGCCACAGGAATCACTGTATAAACAAGCACTCAGAACACGAGACACAAAGCCATTCCGGTATCATCATTGTTAAAAGTATAATCTGTTCAGCTGGGAAAATCTCATAGTTTACAAAAACATCTGCTTAGTTTATAAGACCACTCGTGGGTTGGCTCCTCCTCCTCTGGCTGCATCAGCCTAAAGTCCACCTCAACCAGGGCTACTAGAGGTGCGGCTAGGGGAGACTGCACCATCCCATTTAGGAAAAGCGCATTCAGCCAGGCTGTCTTTTCATTCCACGCATCCCATCAATGGAATTCAATACCACAACCAATAAGAGAGTCCTCATCCTACTACACATTCAAGCATCCTCATCCTACGACACATTCAAGCATCCTCATCCTACTACACATTCAAGCATCCTCATCCTACAAC
Organism: Pagetopsis macropterus; assembly: GCA_943590895.1. Taxonomy (NCBI): domain Eukaryota; kingdom Metazoa; phylum Chordata; class Actinopteri; order Perciformes; family Channichthyidae; genus Pagetopsis; species Pagetopsis macropterus. The sequence continues at coordinate 595,925 of CALSCC010000629.1, read as the reverse complement.
ACATTCAAGCACAGTGTTAAAACGTGGCTCATTGAAAACCAACAGTGTCAGCACTGATGTGTGTGTGTAGGTGTGTATTGTAAATGTTTTATTTATTTATTATCATGACTTGCTTCTATCTGTATTCAGTGATGTCATCTATTGTAAATGTGTACAATGGTATAACAATGTTGTGGTATTTGTATTATTGCTTTTAGGATGTCTATCACCATCTGGCAAAGGGACTATCGATGAAAACTAGCCTTTTGGCTAATTCGAGTACTTTTACATGTTTTTAATATGTTGATTAATGTACACTGTCCCTTGTTTTAAATAATTCAATTCAATGTATGTACTATATATGCAGATTTATATGGGAACATGTACGCACTATATATTCAGATTTATAAAAAAACATGTACATACCATATTCCGAACAAGAGTGCAACATATGTTCACAATGATGAGGAGAAATGTATGTTCTGATAAAAAAATCTTTAATTTTGTATATCAATGTGTAACAGTTAATACGAATACATTTTCACGTCGTAATAATACCGAAAAAGAGCAGTCTGTTATTTAACAATCTTGTTTTGTTGTACTTAAAACATGAGCTTCACTCAAAACAAGGTCCGGAACAGAGCCAACAGAACAGTCTTGTTTAATGTAATTGTCCATCTTGTTCTTTCGCTTCACCTGGTGCCGTAACTCACAGATTCTCGTGTTAATTGACTTTCTAAGGTCTGATGTCTTGATCCCTGGAAAGCGGTTTTTTACAGCATCTGTGGAACAGAATAGTTATAAATAATTAGACGTTCACAAAAGACAGCAGGAATTATAATAATATCTATATTAAAGCGTGGGCTTTAATGTGGGTGAATAATGTGGGAAAGCAAATAGTGGAAGAATAGGCTTTGTACATTTCCGTCTGAGTGTGGCGCGACTAGAGGAAAGGTCTTGATGTCCCCAAGTTGGCATGGTTCATTCTTTGGGGTGCATTCATGTGCTAAGCATATTTCCTGGCAATCTGCCCAACCGATTGTGAGATATTAAATTCAACAATTTGGCCTTTGATTGGTGCTTCAGGAAACCCTGATAAATAAAAACTAAACTGGAAACTAATAATGTACTAATAATGATTCAGTTAACCCCATGTTCTTGGCCAATTCCATAACCTGCATATGACATTGACGGTCACTGCCTCGGTTTGTAACTATAGCCTGTAATATTTCACTGATTTGGTTTGGAGGTTTTTGTTCTTTAACATTAAGAATAACTATCCAAATAAATAAAATGAATAAACAGACAAACTGGAAACCCTGCCACCAGCTCTGATAGCATTGGATATCTTACCAAGCAAAGCTTGCAGTTTCTTCCCGTCAAGAGCCTGTCGTCGTTCTGCTGTAGGATCGACCGTGTTCAACCCTCCGGTTAGGTTGGACTTCAGGAGAACATCAACACTGAAGGTGCCATCCCATTGGCTGTACTTTGTGCTTTGGCAGTCTCCCAACAATGAGCTGAGACAGTGGTTTCACCATCATTGCCCAGTGTCACCTTACTTGCAAAAAACAAACCAAAAAAGCTACAGAAAATGCTACTTAGTGTTTATTTTATTTCTCCTCAAAACGTACCAATTGCAAAGATACTTACTTCTGAAGGTTTGCAAGGTGTCACCGTTTCTCCTTCACACTCAGAGACGTTGAGATCTTTGGTAGGATTATTTGAGAGACACTTCGTCATCTCCCCGAGCAACGTTGGAATTTCTGGAAAATAATTGGAACAAAAAAATGAATGTGCTACAAAATGATACAGGTGGCTATATATTGAGACAAAGGAAGATGGGCGTTGCAGATGTTCACATTGTGAGATACAGGCTTACACCATTTCCCATTCATAACATTCTGGGAAGGAAGGCAAGCTTGCCAAACTAGAAGGACATTTTCTTGGATATGGAATTTCTGGCAGCCCCTAATGCAGTGTTTCTCAAACGTGTTCATACCAAGGACTTAACCAATAAAAAAACACTCGCGGACCACCTAACACCACAAATATCCCAAAACACATTGTTTTTCTAGAACAGATTACAAATTGCCTGAAAATTGTACAAACAAGTGGCAACATGTGTGATGAAGGTGTTGTGCTGGGCTATATCATACAATTGAAGGTGAAACTTAAGCTCGCTCCATTGCGGAGATATTCCCGCGAGAGTGCGGAAAACTTGTATTTATTTATTTATTTCAAATGTGAAATGTTACCAATATACTCACGGACCACTAGGGGGCGCTCACGGACCACACTTTGAGAAGCACTGCCCTGATGTAATGGGCATGTTGTTATTGAACATTTAAGGTTACACTTATAGATTTAATTCGTGGCTCATTCAAACTAATTTGATGTTGACAAATCCGATGATGGATACTAGCATGATCACAGGAGACACTCAAAATGTATAAATGTCTTTAGTCTAAAATGAGGAGTCGCTCATTACTCTTTCATCTAAAAGAGGTACTTGCCTTTAACCAGCATGTTGCGCAGTCTGCTATTTTCCTTCTGCAAAGTCTTGACCGGCTCTGGAGTTCTCGGATTTGGGTTTTTCATTACTTGAAGATTCTCCTGGACTCCGGGTTCAAGTTGTTTTTCTTCCGTAATGATTTCTTCCTCAGTCCGTCTCTGA
>CALSCC010000629.1:550130-580683 GCA_943590895.1 Pagetopsis macropterus | reverse complement strand
ACACACACACACACACACACACACACACACACACACACACACACACATTGGCTGGAGCAGGTTATATTTCTTGTTTTCTTTAGTGTACCTTGCATTTCATACGCGTCATACTTTACCCCAGACATCATTACAGAGCGCTGAGCAGGATCTAATCGGAGTTATACTTAATAAGGAGTGACGTCTTTAGGAACAACGACACAGTGGGGCTGCATGAAGGGAGGACATTGTGGCAACAGTATAGACGGTAAATGAGAACAAGAAACATACAGACACAAAATAACAATGTATGTGGGTAAGAGAGGTTGATGGATTACAAAAAGTGCTTTATGTGCTTACGTCTTTGACCCGAGACCTCCACTGCTGTCCCAAAACGATTGGAAAGACACCAACGCGCCACACTGACACATTCCTTCATTACCATAACAAAGGTAATAATAGATGAATATTCCATCCATCCCCCAGCACCAGTGATACGGTTACACCTGACAGGCCTTCATTCTCCGTAATCTATTTCATCTGCGACATGTGCCATCTCTCCCTTGCCTCGCTGCTGCTGCTGCCTTCTCTGCCCCACCTGCAAGCTCAATCATCACTCCTCAATGTTCTATGGAAACATATTTGCGGGGAGTGATGACTCAAACCATATGTTGCTGTTAATAAGCATTTTAAACGGGAGTTGTTTACCTGAAATACTCACTAAATTCACTATTTCCTCCTGTTGAGGCGAAACATGTAATAAAATGACTCGGCAACAGTAGCTGGTACTATTTAAATAAAGTGTGTAGATATATGTATATATTGTGACGACCCCTCCACACCACGTGGGGTGCCGTCTGTTTGTGTGTGTGTGGTTTGTGGGTGTTCACAGGTTCAGGTGCTGATGAGCTGCACCTGTGGGCGGACGCCTATCTGATGAGCCGCACCTGTGGGCGGGATAAAGGAGGAGCCCAGCCGTCGCTCTCACTCCTCTGGGCCCGCTCTCTGCGCCAGCTTCAGGGACTTGTTGTGTTTAAACAGTGAACTATATATTCTTACCTCTCGCCTCCCTGCTTTATGTTACAGCCCACGCGCCGGGTTGGAACATAATAACAATGCAAATATCTCTAAATAAAGATTGCATCAAAGCTACTGGGGCTGCACGTCAACACCTCCATGTCAATGACGATTTAGCGTACTTTAAAAGCTCTGAAACAGACGGATTGTTTGGTTAAAGGACTTTTCAACGGTGCTTAATATAAATTACGTTTGTCATCATTTTTTAAATTTATAAGATGTTAGAAGCTAAAGTTTTAGTTGTATAAAGTTTGTATTACAAAGCACGTGTGACAGTGATCTCCCTATGTCCGCTGAACCAGCGGGACTTGGAGACAACGGGCTGGTTTAACATTCCGCCTCACTGCGCCGTCTCCGCTCTGTATCTCGTGCTTCTTTAGGCATTTCCATTCTGTTATCCTTTGCTCTGATTTGCTGCAGTAACGTGATCCTTGCTACTTTTGGCCGAGTTCTTTATGTTCCAGCTACTTTCTGCAGATCACTGTCGAGCTAAATCAGAGCATAGCCTTAAAGCTCCAGAGCGTAGTGACAAGGGCCGCCTCGCATACTGGCCACGACGCCACACCCCGTAATGCCCTCTCGTGGATTATTAACCGGGAACACACGCTTTTATAAATCTCTGAGACACATGGAGATTACACTGATCCAATCATAAGTTGGTGAGATCCTCCAGGACCTCAACACGGACTCAGACGGATAAAGACGTAAGTAGCGAGGACGGGGGGAAGAGGGGGTTCGTTAACCGTGAAATCTGTTTCATTAGTACAGAACAAATATGTACATGTTGCGTAAGCAGAATCAGGCGGATTAGCCGTAACATCTGTGGAGAACTATTAGCGGCTCAAAGGCGGACCAGCGGGACTTTCACAGATGTGGTTTGAAGGGTGAGATTGAGCAGGTGCTCGTGCTGTCAGACGGGAAAGGTGCTGTGCAGCGGGGATCTCCTGGCGCCCCAAACACCTTCACACATTCATTCAAAAGATATATTGATGCATCAAAAACATGTCTCTACTGATTTAACTAATGTTAGCAGGACACCTTTGCCCTGACGGATGTTTGATTTTGAGGAAGGTGGTAGGAAAGGCTGTTGCCCATTGCTATTAGACGGCAGCAATGGAAGGATGCCAACTGATATTTCCGTGAAAGCAAACCTAGGATATGTAGTACACAGAAAGATTTAATAATGTCTGTTCCAGCCTCTCTGAGTATCATGAATACAATGGACAATTTGAAGTGTCACCTTGGGATTTTAAATGTAACTAATTGCACATCCTTGTATTCAATGAAAAGTCCATCGAGTTAAGAAATAATCAGTCGGTTATAATAATATAAACTATTAGTTGTGTAGGAAAAGGTGACATCACTCTGTTAAATGTGCTGCATTGTCAATAACAGCTAGCACTGCTGTGTGTGTGTGTGTGTGTGTGTGTGTGTGTGTGTGTGTGTGTGTGTGTGTGTGAGAGAGAGATTAAAAGGGCTCTTCAGTGTAAAACTCATTATATCCCCAAAAAAATGGAGCCACTGGGTTTCAGATTAGCGGCGGTGATTCTGTCTCGCTCATTATGTCCACGCGTGTTCGTGTGCATGTTTGAGGGAGAGGGGAAAAGACCGAGTGCTTTATTACACTGATACACCTGGTGAGTTCAATGCTCTTTATTATTCATCTGTGCCTTCAATCATTAAGAGCTTTTACGATCCTGTGAGATATTAAGAACACGATGAGAGAATGACTTTTGCCAGGTAGGGTTGTGTGTCTGAACATATTCATATTTTATTTCAGCATTTCTCGTAGAGCCATTTGTCAGGACCCAGAGAGAACAGCCTGGTGGAGCAGATGTGCAGGAAGCGCCGTAATTACCTCCAGAGAAAACATTCCCTGCAAGCATCTATTTTCCCCTCTAACGAATGCTCTCGCAAAGCGACTAAGACAAACACAAAGCGCTGCAGGGAGCTGCTGTGCCTCTCCTCGGCTAAACGGTGAAACGTTCCAGTGAAAAATAGCGCAAAGTCAATGACTGTGCGAGCACTATCATTATCCCAAAGTGGTTTTATGATAGCATGGTGCATCTCTGGAAGACACCATGAAGCCCTTTTGTCTCGTACATCTGGATCAAAGATCACTTTAGCATGCATCATGGTGATTCCCTCACGCATACACCCGAGGTGAATGTGTTCAGCGAGACGTCTTGGATGGATTTGCAGGTTATTATACATGTAAACGGTTTCCAGAAGATAAATCCTAATTCTTAGTCGATAGGTGACATAAATCTCCTCTGAAGGCCACCAAAACTTCTGAGTGATTACATTAACAGCGTGCGTCGTATGCCTGCAGGTGAGCTGGCAGCAACCAAATGCATGATGAACAGACAATGATCAAAGTCCTGTAAAGAAAGTTGAGCATATTTTTAAAGTTATCATAACATCCCTTTAACACAACCCACTAATTGTATCTAAAGACGTGACTGAATACCCCGTGTGCTTCCACAGGGTTCGGATGTAATGTAAGGAATACTGAGGACAGATTTACTTTATCAACTATAAGTACCTTTTTTGGTGTCTTTTTTCACATATAATTAGTAATGTAACAATTCAATAATATGTTGTTGATACTGTAGTTGTTTCGTGCTTCTGTTGCTTTCCTCTGTCTCTCTGCTGCGCAGGTACACCTGGCTCTGCCTCCCCCAGGTGTCCTAATGACATTCAGCTGGGGACTTCAAGAAGAAGCTGGAGGAGAAGAGGCTCTCTTTTCCTGCCCTGATGCCGAGGGATTAGATCCGTGGATTTCCTCTCAGCCCACGTGTGGAGCCATTATTCTTTTGCCGTCTGATACTGTGTGAACTCTGGAGGATGTTAGTGTAGTGTTTTTCCCAGTAGGTTGTGTTAGATCTCTGGGTAGAGGAGGGCATGTAAGTTACGGCTGTGCTAAAAATAAATGCCCGTCGTTAACGATATTCTGTGTTTGGCGTGGTTTGTTTTTATGTTACGGGTCTTCCCACGAGCCACTACCTACCGCTTGGTAGGGGGACGGGTCGTAACAGTAGTACACATCCTGTCTTAAGTCTTCCAGTCCCCCAGAAGTATGTGTCCATAGGGAAATTAGAAAATCCCTTTTTATTTTATTGAACTTATCATTAACAAGTATAGAGTTCAGAAATATCAGCATCATGTATTTTTATTGTGAAAGCAGAATGTTAACTCCTCCATGTCATTAATTAAAACCTATTCATTCCAAAAAAACCTTCCTTGGTGTTTATTTGAAGCACCAACATCGAATAATTCTGTTCAAGCGTTTCTCAATAAGAAGAATATCAACAGTAGCTCCAAATATCATTAAATGTGTTGGCTCGCGCCATTGTATCCGCAGCTTTTCAAAATGAAATGTTTTCTGCTGGAGGACCTTGACAAAAGATTCCCTGGCGAACTTGTTGTATGGGGCAACGATTTGAAATTAAATGTTTTTCTTATTCTTCGCCAAAAGGAAGACATCTGACGTCGGCCTTTGAATGCTTTCATGAACCGGCAGCGAGAGAAAGTGCTGCAGGCGGTGAATGCATTTAGTCCTATTAAAAAGACAAAAATACTGCCTCCTCAAGTGTCAAGGCACTAATGGGCTGTTCTCTCCGAATAATAAAAAGGGCAGGTAATTCCTGTGTTCACAGTTCACTCTGGCTTTTTGAAAAATTATTTATTTTTTGTTAAATTAACCTTTAAAAACACATTGGTTTGAATCCAGGAGACATTGTTAAATCATCCACCCCTCATCATGTTGGTGTACAAGGTAAGCACATTTAGATGAATTACGACATAGACCTAATCATAAATACACGCACTTATTGTAAATTGCTTTGGATAAAAGCGTCAGCTAAATGCAATGTAATAAATGTCACCCCACCCTTAAAACAACACCTTTGTCTTACGTTATTTTTGTAATTAGCCTATTGAACTGTATTTGATTGCTGAATTGCAAGCTGTTCCAATGTTCACTTTTTATATTGTCTTACTTAATGCTAATTGTGGTGAAGCCAAAGGAAACCTGTGACAGTAAATAGCTCACCTAAACCACAAGGCCATTGCAAATCTGATCTCCCCATTTCAATCAGGCGAGACTTCATTTTGTTTAAAGAACATTTATTGACACATGTCATGTGATAAATGTTAAGTCTTTGGCGATTGGAACCCGATCTTGAAATCGTATATCTAAAGGGGGAAATGCAGCCGTGAGCATATAGGGAACCCACTAGACACTGGTGGTGATGTTGAAGATCTGGATTTGATGAGGAGGTGTGATGAGGTCTTTGGATTAACTCTCCTGGCACTGAATATGATGAAAGGAGGTGGATGGAGAGGAGGCGGCATGACAACCTGAAATTAGAGAATGCAATTCCTGAAGAAATTACTAGTGGGAATGCTTTATGCTGAAGATAAACTGCTATGCTGAAATGTAATGTGTAAGAAGAAAGTGAAGAATTTAGATTGAAATGATACATGGACACTGGGGGCTTGAATGTGTGATGAGAGAAAAGAAAGTGAAAAGGCTTGGAGAAGCAGCAGAATATTTTAACTGCAAACTTTTGAACTAACTTTATGGCGAATGATCTGTCGCCATGCCAACGGCATTTGATGACATCCCATAATACGCTTAGATGCGTTGATGGCTGCATCGTTACCAAACCTGTGAAGTTTTGAGAAAACCGTGTTTCATGGTGAGCAACGGAATTTGAAGAAATCTCAAAACTGTCCCGTTGGCACACATGTGAAGTTTGAGCACTTTTTGAACATTTTCATAGGAGTTATAGCGACATCGTCTTTTATGGCAAGGGATGCGTTTCCATGGAAACGGCATATGATGACACCCAATAATTGACATAGAGCTGGACCGTTAACCATTATCTGAAGTCTGGTGCTGTTTTGACAACATGGTGTTTTATGGCGAGGGATGCGTTTCCATGGAAACGGCATATGGTGAGATGTCAGATTTGACGTAGAGCTGTTGAGAAACAGAGAGGTGATATACAGGTGAAGATTGTGGGACGATCGGACCGTGTCCATTGGAGCTACAGCGACTTCGTATTTGTTACGATCTCAGGCACTTAGGATGTTGGACCCAATTGCAGACAGGGAGACGGAGGTAAAGTATTGGTAAGATACTTTATTTTTCAAAAAAAACACGATGAACAAAAACAAAGGTCACTAACTAATCTCAGGATGAGATGACAAAAAATGAGACCAAAAGGAAAATCGCTCACGTGGTGAGGAATAAAACTATTCTTGAGCACAAAAGAGCATAGACCTGACCATGGCAAGAGACAATACGAACCGACCCTGAACACTGGGAGACAGGGGCATTTAAACACAGGGTAACTAGACACAGCTGGGAACAGGGTTTTGTTGAAGAACCGTAACAGATATCGGTGACATTTCAAAGCGTGAAGCATCTCAAGGAAGGTGTGCGGCTGCTGTGGTGGGGAAAAGTGAGGCTGAACTTACAATTGGGTTTGAATGTTTTTGTCACTTCACGCCCTCAAGGAGGCATTTTGTTCAATTATTTTGCTTAATTTCTTTTTATCTTTCAAGCTACGAGATGTTTTCCTACATTTCTCATGAGAAATTATGTCTCAGGAATGTAGGGTTTGGGAATTATATAGGTTTAAAAGAAAATATGAAGGAAAAATTAAATCTGTCCTCCACTCTAGCTGTGACATCACGCACTCTGAAATCTGAAGAAGGCCTCTGTACCAAGGTCTGAACAATGTTTGATATCTCTAAAAGTATGAATCAGATTTAAAAGTTGTTTTACACGAATAATGTCAGAAAGATGGGTAACATTTTAAAGTTGGAATGAGGTTTCTGAGTGAAAGTATGAATGAACAGTTAGCAGTTGAAGTCGCATGAAGATTGTTCAAGTCTGAAGAATTTCTTCATTGACTTCTATGTTTAAAATGTGATGTATTATGGGATGTATCTCTGGAATTATGAAAGTTATGAATGAGAAAAGTAATAGCCATCGATTCCCGACCGAGCTGAACGTTTTGATGTTTGAACGGAGTTTCTGCGATGTGGAATCTGGGAGAAGAAGAGGGCCAAAATAACCCGGTGGAATAATAAGCAATGTTGTGTCAGCGTTCCCACTAAATCACAGCTGACTGCAGGAGAGAGGAGAACCATTTTAAAGTGTGGCTGCAGCGCAGTGATTGGCTGCTGGAGACTGAGGTGAATGTAATGGGTTAAAGCAGGGGTGTCAAACTCAATTTCATTGCGGGCCACATTCGCATAAAGGTTGCACTCAAAGGGCCGGTTGTAACTATATAATGTATTATATTACATTATTGCCTCTGAATTGGATTATTATCGAATAGGATAATAACTTAGTAATTAACTACGTCTGAAAGCAGAAGTCCAGGCCAAATAATTGCAAGTCTCTTCAGTGCGCATGTCACAAAACGAGATGCTTTGTGGGACATGTAGTTTATGGGCGACCTGCTTCTGTAAAGTGGCATGTAACTGTATAATAAACGTAATATATTCTTTGCAAGCTCTTGCGGGGCCACATAAAATGAAGTCGCGGGCCGGATTTGGCCCCCGGGCCTTGAGTTTGACACCCCTGGGTTAAAGACAACGCCCTGAGCTGATTATAAGCAGCTGCGGAGTGAATGTATACCCGGTCTTCCTGAAAGAACTTGCGCTGAGCTTCATGTTCCAACTAATTTGGAAAAACCCATTTAGTTTTGACGTTGCCAACAAAAATATATTAATATAAAAATCCTCATATTGATTTGAGAGGTATGGAAAGAGATTTTAGAAATCTGAACATTGGCAATGTATTTTTTTCTGCAGCAGGCTGATAATAAATGAAAGCAAAGGCAGCATTATATACCGTCACCTTATCTAACTGTAGCACGGCCCTCAAAATGGATTCATAATGATTAAAGTAACAACGTGGATGTGACGCAGGCACCTTCGAGAACAGCCAAGGTCACCGTGTCAGAGAAGGGAGAAATCATTCTTTATTCCAGGGGCTATGTTTGATTCTTATCAGTGCATTTTATTGTTGAAATAATCCCTCCAAATTTGAACTCAAGCAAGTGTAAACTAACGACAGGGAAGACAGATCTAAACCAGACAAAAGAAAACGCAGACAGAAAACCAAAGACAGATCTAGACAAGACAAAACACCATAAAGACAGATCGTGATGTTACGATGTCACCGTCATACTGCTGGAACCTTCTCCATTGCACGACTGTTGATTAATGTTCATGTTATTTATATGTGAATTATTTCCTTTCAAATCATTCCCTGAAATGGGTGCATCATGTCGTCAGTGATGGGGATTCACCAGCATTGTCATAGATTGCTGTTCCCCATAAGCATTTCTTATAAGTTTACATTTGGACCAATGTTAATAACTGTTTTTGTTGTTGTTGTCTTTTGCAGCGACACCAAGCACCCAAAAACGGAAAACACTCCAAGAAGAGGTTACGTTCTAATCCTAGTGATGTCTCTCGTCCCCACTGCACATCTGTGCTAAGTGCACCAACAAACTTAAGACGGCATATCAAAGAAGTGCACAACCTTGATGCTGCACCCATGACATGCAGAGATGTACGAAATGGAATCGATGTCTCTCCAAAATATGACCATAGTCCAGTTTTCCCCATCCATGTCATCAAGACAACAAAGCCACCAAATATTGACTGAAGGTGAGAACTGGCGTACTTTCATGCAGATTGCTTGGTGTTCAGGACATCCGGGAAAAGAGTGTGTACACCTTGAAAGAACAAAACGTGCCAAACCATATTCACAGCCAGCCGTCCTCACATCCACCTCCTCGCAGGATGTGTTAAGCAAAGGGCTGATGTCCTCTGAGTGGGGGACAACATGTGAAACACTAAACACTGCTGCAAAAACCAATGGAGTGGACACACAGTGTGGTTCCTGTTGTCTTTGGAGACGAGGGTTACTCCAAACGGTGTTATTTTGTTTCAGTTTTTACTGATGAAAGAGACAACTGGTGCCGGTTTGGAAGAACCAGAGACCTTTGACACAGCGGCAGGACAGTGGAAGTGTCAGTGTCAGGGAACTGGCTGTATACATCGAATGATGGGAATGTGGTGGAGTCTCCAGGCACCCTAGTCACCTCTGACTTACAAATTGAGGACATAGACGACTTGGAAACACATATGGTCGAGAGCAGCCTTTTCTGAGAGCCACACAAAAAGTAACTGTGATGACAGACTATTTATCATCCCGTGCCTGCAGGAGTTACCGTTGGAGCTGAGGCCTAAGGAGAGACAACCACCCCCCTGTTTTGTCCCCTCAGAAGAAACCTGCCCCTCCTCCAGATCTTAACTCCCAAGAAATTATAACCACACAAGCAACGGTGTATGGGATTAAGTATATCCAAAAAGGTAAAACCATTAATACCATTACGTTGCATGGTATATCCATCCTGATATCTTAGACATATATTTCTTTAATGACAACCGTAACAATAACAAATGAAAGTAACGTGTATGTGTAATATGTCTTTGAAACAACAGGTGTTCCTGTGATGTGCCGATCGGGTCAGATTCCAAGATGGTTCCACAACTTCAACAACCGGGTCGTCTTGCCACTTTGTGAGCTTCTCCGGTCTGCTTTGGCAGTACGCTTTGTGTATAACATAAATAAATACATCCACGTTTCATGATGTTCAACCTTGCAAAAGCATATATTTGGCAATCATTTTTGATAATGGAGATATCTTGCCATGTTGTTTAAAAACAGAACAAGACAACCACTGGACGCTGCCATTATTCAACGACAACCGGTACCACCACCACCTTGTGAGGAGGGCATTGCATCACTTTCTGTCACTGGGTTCAATCCAGCTGTGGGAGTAGCTGATGCCAACTGGAAACTTGCCTTTATTCCCACGTACGTTTTGTTGCTTAATGTAATTAAATGATTCATATTATTTTAGCGTATTATAAAATGTGAATTCATAATATATACACTTTGTGCTAAGTAGATACTGTATGCTTCTCTGCAATAGGTTGTATGGTTTTCATGCATTACAAATCTCGTTAAGCTTTCAGTTGGGACATTTAAAAGGCCTGATCCAGATACCAGTAAGTGACCTGGACGGTGATATCGTCAAGGCACGGTCAGAGCTCGAGAAGTCAGTAGTGGCCGAAGGTTTGGACTACATTGTGATAGTAAAAATTGCAATTGTATATGTTTTACTACTAGGAACATCCCTTGTGTATGTCTGTTCGCCACTCGACCTGGCACCATGGCAACAAACGAGAGTTGGGAACATTTTACCTAAAACTGAGGCAAAAAGGCAATAAATAAAAAGATGACATCAAGCATCTGAACATACATGAAGACATCATACTGGGAACCATTGACTCTTCCCTCTGCAGATCTGTCATTGAACTTGGGTTTCGTCATGCAAGATAATACAATATGTACTGTGGTTTTAATTGATTGAAACGGTCCCTTTCAATCTAACAAAAGGAACCCAGGACGCTTGTGAGGCTCTGGGTGTATCCTCAGAGGGATCCATTTCGGATTTGATGAACAGGCACTCCTTGATTTTAAGGACATTTACCCGAAGCTTTTTGTGAAGCTACGGAAAGCTGGTGGTGAGAAAGAGCGTGACTGATATTTTTAAATACAAACATTTATTAAACATCGTTTGATTTCCGATAACATGTCTTTGTTTCCTGTTCTTAAGGTGGTGTCCTTCATGTCTCCTGCGTACATGGCATAGTGTACTATCTGAATATTCTGTTTTGGACGGAGTCGGCAAGAGACCACACTGATGGTCTTCTGAGTTTCAAGCGAAATCAAAAATGCCCAGAAGAGAAGTTGAGAAGCCTGAACATTTGCCCCGCCCTCCGCACAGAGGCGAACTCTTCAGTGGCAGGGCAACTGAGGGTTTTGTTTGAGTGGCACAACATTAACAACAGTTTCAAGGCACACCTGGAGGCCATGTGCAACGCCCAGCTGTCCATTGGACTGCATGGATGCTGGTACATTTAGTAAAAATATGATATAACATAATTAATGATAATAATTTCCGAGTTGTGAAAGTGCTCAAACAAGTGCCAAAACCTTCCTGGATCTACTTGTGTAAAAGCATAATCCTTGCATCGTAGTAAACATGTTCATCATATTATTATTTTATGACAATTAATAATATATATTTGTTGTGCTATTTTTACAGCGGGGAAGGATAACATTCATGCTAACCCTAACCCAGCTTGGAAATACTGTTACGTCTTCCTTTCTGGCACCGTCATGCAACAGATTTAAAGCACACGGTGCATAAACACACATCTACCATTTGTGTTTCTTTAAATAACTTTAATTAGTTAAGGAAAAACTCATGGAATTGTTATCTGGATGTCGGAATGAACCCCAAGGCGTTTCCCCGTATCCAGAAAGGGCATCCAGAGTGTGGGGACAGTCCTCAGTAAACATGCCACGGCTGACTCACGATGGAAGTGCAGATAAATACTATCGGTTTGGAAGCTCCAGAAATATTTACCTAATACTGAGAAAAACTAAACAATGACAAATATTTTTTTTATTATAACATGTATTTTCAACGACAGGCAGTTAACTATCGTCTGGCTCAAGAGAACAAGGTCATAGATTGAACTTTTCCCCATTAAATATAATGTTATAAAACCATTATAATATCAATGCTACATGTTCTGTTACAGTGCAGTTCTTTGGGCACTTTCGACTTCATTGTGTGGCATCGTGAATGGACTACAAGTGGAGCGGTCAGTGATGGGATTGTGAAGTCCATCCCTGTAGGTCATGTTACTATTTTTAATGCATACTACAAAAGAACAACAACAACACACACGTGCTTTTAACATGTTATAATTGATTGTTGTGCCTTGGGTGTCAGACACGATCTTCCTGCCAAGACTTTAGGTGATTATTCTCCAGAGAGGAACCACTTCCTTCTTTGGGGGAGCCATCAGTAATATTTTATTATTATTTTTCCAAAGACGACATTTTTATGGAACTGGATAGTTAAAGAAAGCGGATTTACATGTTTGGCAAGTTCATGTTCAGAGGGCCAGATTAAATGTTGCATATCATGCACATGTCATAACCCAGACCATGACATTCTTTAAAACTCACTTTAACCTTTTTTCTTAGAATTCTGAATTAAGTGGTGACAGTTATCTTTCTTCAGAGGTGCTGGACTTCAAAGCTAAACAGATTAAGATATATGATTCGCTGATGCTTTTTCCAAAAATCAGAGACATGGACACACTTGGGTAAAGGGACAGTCAAAGCCTAACATACAGTCAGGTTATTTGACAACATATTATTATTGAGGTATTGACTTTCTTTTTTAGAAATGTCTTCACATCGTCTGGTGGCCTTCAAGGATGGACTGTCACGTGTCCTCCCCAGTGGAAGCAGCAGGACTTTGTGTGTGTGCTGTGAGTTAGCTTGTCTTCCTGTTAAATTCATGTGCAGTCTGCTGAATACTTAAAGGTGGGGTAGGTACATTTCAGAAACAGGCTCGAGATACACTTTGTTATGTTCCATGGAATGCAATGAATATCTGAAGTGCTTTGACAACAAATTCATCTGTGGAAGCCGTGGTACTGTAAAAAGTAATTGCCGCCTCGTCTGTCAGCCTTCCATCTCGTGCACGCACAAATGTATCTCGTGCCCTCATTGGGCGTGCATTGGCGCCAGCAACAGGCGGCCACGTTCACCAGTCTGCTGACGTCATGTGTGCGTTCATGTGTGTTGGAGGAGGTGCTCTGGAAGGAAGTCTGAAGGAAGGGGCGGATTCTTTTCGGCTGTGTACTTTCAAATGTTAGTGCACTCGAGCCGGTTTCTGAAACTTACCTACCCCACCTTTAAAGTAAATTAGTCAATTGTTTCTTGTTTTGTTCCCAACCAGGCAGCTGAAAGTGAAGTCTGAAATCTGGACGTGACTGCAGGGACTCTGAATCAGCGCAGGACTCTTCGTCTGCACCATGCTTCAATAAGAGAAGTGTTGTGTAAAACTCACGTTCTTCTTTTTTACAAAGGACTTCCCACCTACCACGGAATAATTGGCAAAGGTGAAACAAAAGGAAATGGAACTACTGGAAGCTGAAGCCGAACATCCAGACTCCATTGCCCGGCTTGGAAAATCAAGAAGTCATGTTTATTCCAGAGAGCAACCGGGACAACTACGTACTTTTTATATAGCACTTTACACACACATCTATAGTTACTACTAGACTACTTGAAGCACTTATAATGTATTGTGGAATATTAATAAAGTTGTCCCACTTCTGCCTTTTGACAGGTTTTTCCATGAACACCTCAAACGGTACACATGGGTCCGGTGCACAATGTGTAAGGAATGGCAGCATTTTCAATGGGCTTCTTTGAAGGGAAAATTGACTTCTTCTATCGTGGATGCGACACACGTGATGTGTCAGTACATCTTCTTACACGTCCACATGTCAGTGTCAATCATTTCCAGTTTGTTCAGGTTAAAGGTTAAACAATAATATCTTTTACTCCATTTACGTTTAAACGAATAAATAATTAAACATTGAAGGCCTTGGACATTTACTTTTTCTAATTTTAAAGTGAAATATGTTAAAATGTCTGCGCTATTGTGAACATACTGTTGTCTTGAACAGAAGTGGCGTCTTGGAGGCACTGGAAGGCATGTCCGGAGATATGACGGATGAGGAGATACAGGTAATAACATATTATGCCATTTCTATAGTGGACTTTACAAAGAGTCACTCGATATTCATGCATGTAGTCTGGGCTGGTTACAACTTTATCTAAACAAACATATATTTTGACAGGACTTGGAGAGAAACCTGCAGAGTGGGACTGTTCTCTCCACCAGAATGTATCTGTGGAAACAAAGGACTAGATCCAGCCCTACGTCAACATTAGACTTTGTTCGATGACATGGAGGCATGTAGAGTTCTATTTTGATGCCATTAGTCATTCCTGATATTTCAAGCATGGCAAACAATAGCCTTTGATTCATTTAAATCTTGTTATTTTACATTTTATATACCATTTTAAAATACACACAGTATGTTTGGCAACGCATTGTATGTCTGCCTCAAATGTAACATGCATTCAGCGCTTGTTTTTCACAGGGTAATGATGATCACCTCAGACAGATGCAGCCGAGTTATGCAATATAGTTAACAATAGCCAGCTACACAAACCGGCACTTTGGTCCTTAATAATACATTTGGATATTTAGTTTAAGCAGGTCTTTAAGTGCCTTAACAAGATGGTGTCATTTCAATAACTCATCTCTCTCATGCAGATTAATGTGGTCGTCTTTTTTGCTTCTTTGCCAAATGCCGTGTTGTCATATGTCCCGTTTGGATTGCCGTACGTA
Organism: Pagetopsis macropterus; assembly: GCA_943590895.1. Taxonomy (NCBI): domain Eukaryota; kingdom Metazoa; phylum Chordata; class Actinopteri; order Perciformes; family Channichthyidae; genus Pagetopsis; species Pagetopsis macropterus. The sequence goes on along the minus strand of CALSCC010000629.1, from coordinate 566,236 downwards.
GCTGTCCAATAATATTGGAGACCAACTCGCGCTTGCAGAGTGCAAATGTGTATACATATATTTTCAGAGAGGGGGTCAAGGGAGTAATACATAAAACAATTAAGGAACATTATTATGTTTCAGTTTACAAGTTTCACACATTGTTAATTTCCTATGTATCAGGGCTACTTTTGCCAGAGGTGAGATGATAAGTATTGGTAACATAACTACAGATACAACACAGCATTAGCCTAATTTCAATGTCAGATTTGAACATGCTTTTAATTACAAATATATTTGTGTTTAAAGGTTTTTATTCAGTGGAAGTCACGGGAAAAGAAAACCTGCCGATGCCAAGCAGAAAGTGTGCTTCTGGAGTGCACTTCCAAGAGAAGCACACTTGCATTGTAAGCACACATGCCTATGTGGAACATCAATGCATCGATTCTGCCAGGGACTTGTCGTGGTTATGCATATCAAGATTACATTAATGTAATGAAGGAACGGCACCAGCTTCCAGAGCTGACGTGACAGTAGATGAGGCTCACATACCAGAAGAGGCGAGGCAAGTTTATTTATATAGCACCTTTCAGTACCAGGCAATTCAAGGTGCTTTACAAAAATGAAAGACATTCAGACATGAAAAAATGGTGGGGAACTACTATTAATTTCAATTAAAATGCAACACACAACAACAACAACAACATTTCTTAGGTTATTGAATGTAAAGCAAGCCTTTTCAATGATTTATCAATCTCTGGTTATGTTTGATGCAAAGGTTTGTTTTAATTATTCAATGAAATTAGAAGTAAATCTGGTTATTTACTAGATTTACGTTTTACATTTTTAAGCATTAGTTAAAGTAAAAACGTATTTTATTCTTGCAGGAAAACATCTGGATTACCCGCATGAAGGCTGCTGCCGTTTGGTGCCAACACACCGTTTTCGAGAAGGGACTAAAGTTGCCCGCTTCCCTGTCGATGGAAGGACACCCAAGCTGACACCCTACACGCACTGCAAAGCTGGCGAGGGCAGACGGGTGAGGATGACTCGCCACACGAGCTCTTCACCTTTGAATTTGACAAAAGAAACGACTACGAAACCTTCTGTCTCAAGCAGTACAAAGTATTCAGTTTCAAAACCCAATAAAAGGGTTGGATAAAGAAACATGAATTGTGTCTTGCTTTTTTACTATACTGTCATGATTGTAGCTTGTGATTCACTCCAGGAGACTTGATTATATTTCACTGATTCTTGAGAGTCGGGACAAAACATGTCCCACATAGACAAGTCTTATTTATATCAAAAATAAATTAATTAATAATGATTGACATACTCACAAAGTTAGATCTAAAGGAATTGTGAATACTGATGTTCTGTTTTAGCATCGATAATTACTTTTTTGAGGGATATTTGTTTAAATGTATGACCAGTGGTTAGACGGCCCATGTTATTTCTCTTGTCCTCAGCAAGAGGTCACAATATTCACCAGCCCCCAAAATCTTTAAAAACCGCTACAATTGTGAAAACATTTATATCAAATCAAACATAAGGGTTATGAATGTATAAAACAATGCATGCCATGAACATCTAAAAATATTTTCCATCGAAATCTGCCTATCAAAGTTGTGTCCTCTGTTTCCGTCAACTCCGTCAGATGTTGTCATAAACCTCATTAAATCAGGCAATAGCATGGTCAGCTATATCCCTGAGGGTCCCTTTTAATTCCCCTGGCTGTGGTGAATACATCAATACCACACATTGTCTGGTATGTTTGACATTTTTTGATATTTTAGATGAACAATGTAAATGTTCCTATGGTCACAGCTGGAGCATGTCAACACCATCTCTCTGTTATGATACCTTTTAATAAACCATATTGGATTCAATGAAAGTATTTTATTGAGATTATGGAGACAGCTAGCAATAGCCAAAAAACTAGCTAGCTAGCTGCAGTGTTTTTTTCTGCAGAGGGAAAAAACATGCCATTTCGTCAACTCCGTCAGGTTTTATGTCTGACGGAGTTGACAAATCCACCAATAACCGCTTAATGTGCCAATATTATACTATTTTCGAACATAGTAAAGGAATAGAATGTTGTCATGGCTGTGTCTTATCTCCCACTACTTCCACTGGACATTGATTTTGTCTGCACAAGCCAGTGTATGTTTTCAACATCTGGTTGTAGGAACACACACTGCACCTTTAAGATTTTACATCAATCAATAAATCAATCAGTCATGTTAAGTAAATGGACATCTGATTCCATAAGGGCAGGGCACAGAGGAATCTGAGAAAGTATTGGAGAGAGGTACAGAAAAGGTCCTGCGAAGGTGCAGTGCAGGAGGCAGACACCCCCCCAGATAGTCCGCAAGATCAAGATATTCTAGAATACAATGCCAGAGAGTCTCGCAGACAGGAAAGGGAAAGAAAGGAAAGAAGTAAAACACGAAAAAGGCATTCAAGAGAAATAAAAATGTTGAAAGAGAAGCTTAAGAATGTAACAAAGCAACGAAACAAACTAAGAAAAACAATATTGCGCACAAAAAAGGCTACAGTTAACACCACTGGACTCTCCAGGGACAGAAACAAAGAAGATGCTATCAGGAAGCAACATAAGGAATTCAAAGATCAAAAAAGCTCTTCTCTTCCACAACATCATCAGAAGAGAGCTGAAGAAAAACAAACAACCTCCTGGGCCACGGCGCCAGAAACCAGCACTAATTGTGTCATCAGGCAAGATCCTAAAAAAGTACCGTCTTCTTTACCAAATCCAGCAGTTTGGGCTAACTTACAAGCTAATGAGAGGAAAGGAACAGCCAACAAAAAAGCCAACATTCCTACAAGGTATCACACAGACTGTTCAGGATTTCTTCCTGAACTCTGCACGTGTGACGACTGATAAGACTGACACAATCACCAGGAACAAGATCAAGCAGCAGAGAATGATCCTGACAGACTCCATGATCAACCTCCATACTGATTTTCTTATCAGGAACCCCACTGTAAAGCTGAGCTATTCTTCATTCTGTGCTCTGAAGCCCTTCTATGTCACAGCACCAAAAGCATCTGATCGGAAGACCTGTCTGTGTCAAATACATGAGAATGCATGCTTAATGCTTGAGGTCCTTAGAATGTCTGGTGTTGTGAAGTCAAACAAACTAGATGACAGTTTTCAATTAGTTTGTTGCTCTCCAGCAAGTGAGGCCTGCCTTTTTCGCACCTGCTCACGATGTCTAAACAAAGGGACAGTTACAACCCAAGAGCAAGACCAAATCCATGTTCAGTGGAGGCAGTGGGAGAGAGTTCAAGAAGACACAGGCAATGGAATCCACATCAACACTAAGCTTGTCCAACACAGTGGCAGCCTTTCAGAGCTCATAAAACTCTTTGGGCAAAAACTCAGAAATCAAACCACAACACATGTGTGTTCAGTGCGAAACCAGTCAAAAGCATACATCAACACAATTGAGTCCTGTGATGAGAGTACAGCAATCGTCCACGTTGACTTCTCAGAATCCTGGAGATGCAAATATAAATCTGAAGTTCAGGCCTGCCATTTTGGACAAAATCTGCCACAGATAACACTCCATACTGGAATGTATTACACAAAGGGGGAAAAGGCAGCATTTTGCACACTGTCCGAGTCGAAGAGACAAGATGCTGCGGCAATCTGGACACACATGGAACCTGTCTTAAAAGATATCAAGACTAAATATCCACAGGTCACCACTGTGCACTTCTGGTCTGATGGACCAAGTAAACAGTATAAGAACAAGAAGAACTTTTTTCTTTTGTCTGCTATTCCACCTACACTAGGGTTTGAAAAAGCAACGTGGAACTTCTTCCCCACATCCCACGGTAAAGGCGCACCAGTAAAAAGAACAGCTGACAACCTGGTACTGAGAGGAAATGATGTGACAGATGGACACACATTCTTTGAGAAGGTCTCAAACAGTCTGAAGGGTGTTCAGCTGCACTACATTGTAGAAGAAGACATGGAAAGATATGATACACTTCTCATAGATCCTCTCAGACCGGTTCCCTCAACAAGACAAATACACCAGGTAATCGCCCATGAGAACAGGATCCACTACAGACAACTATCCTGCTTTTGCAGCAAGATGTTGGATTGCCAGTGCTTCTGCCCAGCTACCTTCTATTTTCAGGGCCCAGATGAACAGCAGAGTGATACCCGTAGGGCAAGAAAGAAAAGACCTTTAAACATGTTGTGGGAGGAGATGGAAAATGAGATGGGAGGGGAGATGGAAGAGTTGGATGAGGAGCCATTGAAAGGTCCTGAGGGTACTGTGACAGTAACGACTGTTAGCAGCCTTAATAATGGAGACTGGTTAGCAGTAGTATATGATGACCACTGGTGGCTTGCCAAGACCATTGCTGTGGATACTGAGCATCAAGATGTGAAAGTGGAATTTCTGCATCCCCATGGTCCAACAGCAAAGGTTAAGCCCAAGTGTGGCAAGAAGGATGTCTGTTTCTGCCCAGTTCAAGACATCATAGTGAAACTAATGGGAAATGCATCACCAGTCCAATCAAGAACAAGAGATCCACAGTATTGCCCCTGATGTGATGGACTTCATAGAGCGTGAGCATGTCCGACGCCTGCTGCTCAAGGCATAAGTCCCTTGTGTGACTGCATTCATGCTTTAAAGCATAGTGTGTCTTTTCAATGTAAGCACCTCCTCAACACGTGTGTTCCTGCTCTCTTATTTTTCCTAATTTTGAAGTATGCCATGTTTTGCACCATCACCTATGGCTGATTGTTAGCTTAATTACATTTCTTCACTTATTTTTTGTAATAGTTGGAAACGGTGCAATTTGTTATAGTTTGAAACGCTGTATTTACAGTTTGTTTATTTCAGTTAAATGAAAAATATGTTCAGTATAAGACAAGGAGTTGTTATTTATGAATCTATTGTTACTTCCATCTGTTTAAAAAAGCATTTGTTCATTAATCAGAAATGCAAATACAATTTTGTCAACTCCGTCAGTTTCCTGTCAACACCGTCAGATCTTCATCAGCAACCTCAGATTTATGTTTTTGTAATTTTTCTGTGAAAAAACGAATTCTTTCTTCAGTTTTTGTTGTTTAAGTAATAAAGGATCATCAGATCTACACCCTCTTGTGTCTTATTCCCTTAAGAATTTGTTTTCTTTAGTGGCAAAATAAAAGATAAAGTTTGAAAATGCAATTTTTTTTAAATCTGTGTATTCCTAACAGTGTGAAATTAAGCCGTTAGTTTATATATTATATTGTATTGCATATAAGAGTAACTAAACACTATTACAACATACATCAGAACTTAAGATTCTTGTTGGGCTATTATAATTATATAATTATATACTTTTAGTGTGTCTGACGTAGTTGACACAAATCAAGTTTTTAAGGTAAACATGTGCATTTATTAAAAATGTGTTTTAACCTCCAGCCTGCACCTTTACATGGTTAAATAGCACAGATCTTAATCTACATGAATATATAACTCTAATCAATATAGTGTACATTTTCAAAAAATGTTTTTCAGAAAGTGTTTTGTCCCGACTCTCAAGAATCAGTGATTTATAATCAGAATCTTACTTTACTTATAATATATCTTGAGTATTATCATACAAATAGCACGTTTATTTATTTTAACAAACCACGTTCTCCAAGTAAAATCGAATAGAAATGATGTTTAAAAAAATAGAGATCGGCCCATCAGTCCTGTGTACAGATAAAGTCATGCCAAAACAGCGACATTTTACACGATAAATACGGGTTTAAATAGCAGCATTTGCCACGGAAGGCGAGTGGCAGCTACCGCAAACGTTCTCTTACTCTGGCATCTTGTGGCAACTCCTGTGTACAGATAAGTTCGATAAAGTCATGCCAAAACAGCTGTGGTCCCTTTCGGCAGCGCGGGTCTCAAGGAGTCCACCAGCCAATCCCTGGTATGGGCGATGTTCTTGGGAATGGGCCCATTCCCAACCATGGCTCTCCTGATCGGTCCCCAGCAGTTTGAAGATAACCCTCGTGATTTTCTGAAACTCAGAAAAATCTTTATCCGACATCTTTCCGTTTTCACAAATCTAAAAAGGGAGCGAAAACAGACGGTTGTTAGGATTAGGGTCAGGGTACAATTAAAACCAAACCTTCCAAAAGATGGTAGTAAACACAAGCCCAACCTAGGATTTAAGGTTCAGAGTTCAACGCCAAGACTCTTTTTAAACCTGTTCAAAACCAGCTGAATTTTCAAACACAACCACGCCCTCGTTTTAATTTTTAAAGGATAATCCCTTCGGGAAAACCCTAGAAAATAGGCGCCTCCCCTTCTAAACATGCCCAAACCCTACATTACCAAAATGTAAGATTAAGTTAAGCGTTAGACGGGTTAAGGTTAGGGTTATGTATTCCGGTATGGGATTGGGTTGCACTGGCCTAGGGGTCTGTGGATGGGTGTCTGTCTGTTGGTGTTGAGGTCCATGGGCCAGGGAGGAGGAGTAGGTCAGATCATCCCTGGGACTGGTGGGCAGAGGAGAGGGAGGATCCAGAGGAGATACGTCTAGGCGTCGTTGAGTCCCCTGGGTGTGGTTGTCCCTAGTTTCTGGATCCAAGATGTTTCTGCCTTCTTCCTCTGCCCGATGGTCCACCGGTCGTTGGTTTCCAGGCCTGAGATGATGAGTTGGTCTGGTGGGTGACCAGGGGGGTTGGGAGTCGACCTTCCCCAATGTTGTATAGATGTTGTTTGAGACGGATGAGTATGGTATGTTTGGTTTCTCCTATGTAGTGTTTTTACAGGTGTTGCATGTGATGATGTAGACTATGTTGCTGTTATTAAGAGAGAATGAACCAAGGGCAGGGAAGGCTGCTCCACTGTATTGGTTATGTATGTATTTTCTGTTGATGTAGCGGTGACTATGCTGTGTATGTGGTGGGGCTCTGTTGCTGCTAAACTTGGAATGTATGAGTGTGTCGTGTAAACTGGGATTTTTCCTGTAAACTGAAATAACCCTGTGGTTGGAGAAGTAGGGTTGTGACTGGAGGAGGGAAAAGTTATTTTTGACAGTCCGGTGGGATCCTGTGATGGTGGGGGAGAAGGTGGAGCCAAATGGAATGAGACGACAGTTGGGGTCAGGTGGGGGATGGTTAGTGGATGGGTGGTGCAGACCTTGGATGGGTCCCATGGATTCGGGGTTAGGGCTAGGTGGGGTAGGGGTGTCGGTGGGGGATTGGTCCGGGCTAATTAAAGGAGGGGGTGATGGGGAATAGTTCTCTGGAAAGTCAGCTCAATCGGTTATTCCTCATCTCTAAATATCTAATTTAATTCAGGGATATACCAACTCAGATCAAAGTAATAAAACGCAGCAACCAGTCAGTCCAGTCAGAATATTCTATAAGGTCTAACAGCCCCCAAACTACTAATTATTCAAAAAACGAAATCCTACCAAAAACTCCCAATAATATTAAACACATCCTCAATAGTGGACCTAGAGATCATTGAGTGTTTCGGCCCTTTATCACGAGACACTCTCACCCCAGGAAGGCCCTGCTGAGGCTGATCAAATCCCCACAGTGTGTTCAATAACACGAACATTAAAAAAGTCTGAATTACCAAAATGTAACCAGATCCCATATTTCTAAAGCCAAACTCCTGTGTCCCATACGACGCAGGACCCCAGCAGAATGACCAATACCAAATAAGATCTAATATTAACCCCAGAAACAGTCAGTTGGGTCAACCATCAAAATGACACAAAAGGGTTACCGACTATTTTTGGACACAAATAACGTGGGATGCCAGCTTAAAGGAAAGTGCGTGGATATCGTGGGATTAACTGGTAATGGGGGGAAAGAACCAGGCGGTGGCAGCACCTTCCTATTTTTAAAGCCAAATAACGCTTCTTGCCATTGGACAAACTACCGTGCCATGGCTGACCTTTGTAAGGCAGGAAAAGTGTTTCAAACCTGGGGGAAATTGGTGAGCGTGGGACCCTGCAGTTTCCCGTACATGTCATGAGTCAGACGTGGCCGTAGCACTGGCTGGATGTTCGCCTAGGGCGCCAGATCTGGGGAGTTGGGGCTCATCCTAATTGTTGGCCTTCGTGTAACTTCTCCAGGTGCTCCTTTGAGAACCAGGGCAAACAGTTATGTGTATTATTAAGTTTCCCCTGAGCAACAATTCAAATGTGTTCAGTCGTTTAAACTATATTTAGTTTATTCTCTTTAACTGACGTTCAACTCATGCACTAACTGACACTGTAATTGCATTCAGGTTCTAGTCCTTAACTTTTGAACAACAATTAGTTTTGGTTTTCTAACTCCCACAACCTCCCTGTTCATAAACCATTTACTTAAATGGCTTACAATTTAGCTGACACTTTAAATCAGTTTGTACCCTCGATCTGCCACTAAAATATTTCATTTTCCCCGTGAAGTCCAATTGACCACATCGAACAGAGCAAGTCCCAAAAGTGAATACAAACCTGCATAATATCTAGCTGTGTATCTATCGCTGCGTCTCTGTTGGCGAAGCTGTAACAAGTCCAGGCTTAAAAACGTTTTTACAGCTTATTTTGACAACCAGCCTGCTCCAATTTGTTTTTCTGTGTTGCAATATGATAACTGTAAGAAATGGTGCCATTCAACTTCCATATCAAATATCAGCGTGTGTCTTATAATAACGAGGGAAATGTCATGTTTTGGCAGGCCCAGCAAATACTGAGTCAAATTGTGTTTTATCTGCTTGTCATAGATACAGCAGCTTTCTTCTGAACATAATGTTTTTGTTGTGCATTGGATGACTTTCATTAACAGTAGAAATAAACACCCGGCAGATTATTTAAGTTATATAGTGGGTGACATGGAATGTAATAGACAAGCTTGCCAGGGATACTTTAAAAATGTTTTCTCGTGAAATAACTTGTTAACAAAGTAAAGTTAGAAAAGAAGAAACCAAGATATTTTGTATCAAAGATGTGTCGTCGTAAATTATGGACTAAGCCAGTAAAGTTTACAAATGTTGTTTTAGTCAATACAATAATTGAAAGCAAAATCAGGTTTTCACCTAACTTCTTAAAAAAGTAAATGTAGGCAGTATAATAATACATTACATTTATAAAGCGCTTAATGTATAAAAGTATGTCTACCTATAATAAATTGCATTTATTTTCAAATGTACTGTAGCACTGTTATCTTGCTAATATGTTTTTACCAGTAATCTGATTACATAAAAATTAAAATGTATGTTACTGTTATGGAATACAGTTACCCTTTTTTTTTTTTTTTATCCTAATTTAAAAATCAGTTTTTCTGTATCTGTTACTGCCGGAGCCATCATCTACACTTTAACATCCTTTTTGGAGTTATACAAACGACATCATTACTCTGTAGCCATGTTAGTTTGACAATAAAGAACCTTGAACCTTATACAGCGAAAAGCTGTTCATAATGGTTCAGGCGGATTCCGTGAAGAAGCGATTTAAATCAAATCGTCTGTCAGACACATAATTTTCTTTTGCATAAATCCCTCAGAGGAAGTCACACATCGGAGCGTTTCACCACAGGCCTGCTCTCTCTTTCAGCTCGAAGCAGTCCTCACGTGACGGATGACTGAGATACGGAGAGGTTTCTTACAAGCAAAAGTCCTGCATTCAAAATGAAGTTTGAAGCACAAAGTATCAGCATCCAAATATACTTATCGTACCAACATTAAGAATATTCGTTATGTGTTATGGTCAATTACAGAATCATATATACAGTATTTAAATTGCTGTGAACATTGATACATACATGTTGCTGGTAAAGGTGGAATTCATTTGAATACTTTCTCATACTTCTGCTGCATATCTTAACCTATAATAGTATATATAGTTGATTTATATAATGGATTGGATTTTCTAATAATTTAAGCCTAAAAAGTATATGAAGTACAATGTTGGATTCCAAAAGATAGTGGAGTATAAAGTAGCACACGATTAAAAAATACAAAGGTAAAGTACAAGTACCGTACTTAAGTAATTGTACTTCATTACATTCCATCACTGATTTATACTTATTTACAGTGTTTTTTGCATTTTTAGTGACCATGTCCCCAAACCTACTCCGTGACTTTCTTCATGCGTTTGTGTGCAACAGTGGTTCTGGCACTTTCCCTTCAGGGGATCCATTCACGGACAAATCACGGTCAAATATGTTCATCGTGTTGTAGTTGTAGCCCCCTAGCCAGCGATTCTCTCTCTAGTTTAGCATACTCAGCCCGACTCAGCCTGGTTGTTCCTGGCCCTAGAACCACGAGTTGATGGGGCCAGAAAAACTGTGAATTAGGACAGGCTCGGCACGCTTAAAGCGAGCTCCCCGCTGCAGTGGAAACGCGCCATAAGAGAGCATCTAACAAACCACCAAATGGTCATTAATAAACGCTGCATATTATTTGTTTAATCTGTGAAAGCCAAAGTGTTTCTTGGCAGTCACTTTCTGGAATATATGCTAGTTGCTTGGCAACAGGTCTCAGCCAAGAAAAAGTCGAGCACATAAAACACTCAATTGTCATTTTAGTTTTTGTACAGATTAAACAAACACAATATAACTTGTTAACTAGCGAGCTAACCAGGTGCTGATAGGATATGTGTTACCAGTACCATATGGAGACACCCTCTTAACGTTCGTTAAAGAAAACTAAGTGTAGTCGTGTCCTGTGTGATCCAAGAGGTGGGACCAAGCTGAAATATGTTGTATAATAAGGTGTTTTTGGCTCCCCTGCAAAGGCAATGCGAATTGTTATATTGCTGACTTTTGAATCAATAAACTGAATGGCCTGCCGATGCCAAGTCCCAGTGTTATGAAATTGCCTCAGTGGTAATGGGTTTAAATTTCCTTTTATAATTTAGCGCTTTCATTAAACTGCTTGAGTTCTGAGCGAGGCATCTAATAAACTTTGTGAACTTTCATGCATTTATTTTTAAATCACATTTTGAGAAATGGAACATTCTGAGCTGAAACACATTTTCATTATTTCACCTTGTGCTGGCTTTAAATAGCAACAAGTCTGCTCAAGCCTCTATGCAAAGTAGAGGTTCAGTGTGTTGACGGAGCTCTAAGGCCTCAACACACCGACAGAAATGCCAGCGAGGTTCATGTTGTTTTATGTTTGTGTTATCTCACCATTTATCTCTCACTCCAGGCTTCCTGATTGTTTCACCTGGCATCCTTTCTCCTGTGCTCATCAGCGTCAGTCCCGCCCCTCATGGTTCCCACCTGTTTCTCATTGGCATGTGTATACATTCCCCTGTCTCCCCGTGTTCCCCGTCAGTTCCTATTGTCTCTTGCTATGGTCAGGTCGGCGAGAGATTTGATCGTTACCTTTTTTGTTGTTCAATGCTGTATTTGGAAAATACTTTACCTCTGTCTCCCGGGTCCTACATCCTAAGTGTCTGAGTTCGTAACAGCTTCAGCCAATGATTAAATGCTGATAGTCAAGTATTTCGCTTCACATTCACGATTTAAAGTTAATGTATCACTGTCAGCGTGGCGCAGAATGACTCCGGCTCACTGTCCTAACTCTTGTGATTGTATTTACAACAACCGGCCCATTGGTTTCTCTGAGCCACGGAATAAGACGTATGCCTCTGTCAGCTGGTGACAAAGGCTCATTATTAGATGCCTATGGATTTATGGTCACTTTATGACCAAGTCAATATGGCCATCCCGCTGCTCCAGAATTTATTCAGCAATAACATCGTGTAAGTACTCTATATGTCTGGCCAAGGAAAATCTGAAATAAGCGTATTTTTTGTTTTCCAAACTCACATGTTAGGCTTTCATCTCAAAAATAGCATTTTCGACTTCCGGTATGACAGTAAGTGTTATTATGGGAGAATATCAATTCCTGTGGTACTGCTGCCTTATTGGGCCCATGTAGAATAAGGCTTTAATAAGTGTTTGATAATGACTAAGAAAGAGCCAATATGCAAGTTAATCAACAACTAGTTGATGGTTGATTTGTGTACCTTAATATAAAGTGTTACCAAACATTGTTTGAAAAAAGAAATATATATATGTATAGCATTTTCAGAAAGCCAAATTACATTCTGAAAACAGGTTCGTTTTCCACAGACCTTATTTCGAGCTATTTTCCAAAATCCTATGGAGAAATCCCGTTGCTTTTTTGTCGAGGGAACCCATGGACAGCTTTCTTCCGTGTAAACCGGAAGTAAGCTGTCCTATCTGTCAGTTACCACAGAAAACCTGAATAATCCTAGGAAATGTTGGAAAGCTATAACATCGATATCCCTATAACACAGAGCCGGGGACACCAGCAGGACCAATAAACTGATCAGGAAAGCTGGGTCTGTCATCGGCATCAAGCTGGACCCCTTTGAAGCTGTGGTGGAGAGGAGGACACTGAACAGGCTGCTGTCCATCATGGATAAAGCCACGCAGGTTCTGGTCCAGGCTCTCATCATCTCACGCCTAGACTACTGCAACTCCCTCCTGGCTGGTCTACCTGCATGTGCCATCCGACCTGCAGCTCACCCAGAATGCAGCGGCTCGTCTGGTCTTCAACCTTCCTACATGTTCCCACACCACGCCGCTCCTCCGCTCCCTTCACTGGCTTCCGGTAACTGCTAGAATCCACTTCAAGACCCTGGTGCTTGCGTACCATGCTGCGAATGGATCTGGCCCTTCCTACATCCAGGACATGGTTAATCGTACACCCCAGCACTACGCTCTGCATCAGCCAAACGACTCGCTGCACCCTCGCTGCGAGGGGGACCCAAGTTCCCATCAGCAAAAACACGTGGGTTTGCTGTCCTGGCTCCAAGATGGTGGAATGAGCTCCCATTGACATCAGGACAGCAGAAAGCTTACACACCTTCCAGACTGAAAACTCATCTCTTTCGACTCCACTTCGAGGATAGAATTACTAACAAAGCACTTATATACTAACAATGGACTGGCTTACCTAAAGCCAGTTGAGTAGCACTTGAAATGTTTGGCTCTATGAAACCTGATGAACTTTATGATTCTGTTTTCTTCAAGGTTGTGTCTTCCTGGTCGAACGCACTTATTGTAAGTCGCTTTGGATGAAAGCGTCAGCTAAATGCAATGTAATGGATAACCCACCCATCCTCTCCACCTGCAGCTGGACAGTCAGCGGAGCTCCTTCTCCAACAGACTGCTGACAAGGACCGTATACAGGAACACATTCCTGCCCACTGCAATAACTCTGTACAATAAATCACCTCTGGCTGGAAGAGAACTCTCTGCTCCATAGTTTCTCTTTTCTTCTGTTCATTTTACATTTATATAGTCAGTCTAATATTTAATATTCCATCCGTCACATACTTATGTAAATATAATACCTTGCTTTATATCTTGTTATTGTTCATTTGTAAATTCAACATGGTTATTTTCTACTTTCTTGTTTATTTCTCGTCTTTTAATTTGTATTGTAGAATGCCATGTATTTTATGCTGCAACACAAACATTTCCCACATTGGGATCAATACAGTTCCATCTTATCTTGTGTTTTTTGTAAACTGGTTAAACACATGGAGAACAGCGCCACAATATTTAAACATTTCCAGATGATTAAAAACATACATCGTGATCAAAGATAATGAGATCAATTAGAATTGAAGCCCATTCAAACTTATTTTCTCAATCTGCCTCTTACTTCGATGGAAACATGAAAACACAATGTTTAGAACAGCTTTGGTTGATAACACCAACCCTGTCTCCTAACAATGACGTTCCCACAGAACTAAACTGCATTCTCAATTACGTTTAGCTAGAAATGTATTTTCTCCATATATTTTCCATTTATTGTCTTGCTTATAATAATGATAATAGTAATTTAACAAATATCATTTTAGAGCACACATTTGAAATTGAGAATCGGGCTCGATATGGTTAAATTAAAATCAGTAGGCGAGGCTGTAATTTCGCCAGCTGTTCCTCTCATGAGCGAGGCGGAACATAATAATAGTTTTATCAGCCAAAAAGCTGCGGTGTCGTTTATTGCACCTCAAACATTAAAACAAGTCCAGAGTTACGTGTTTCTGTACTTCCTCTAAGAAAAAGAAGAGCTCTGTGGCTTCAGGCTCGATCGCCATTCAAATGACAGCGTTGGTTTCCCCAAAAGTGGGCGGCAAGTTGACAAGTCCCTTTATATCAGCTGTGCACCGTCATGGTGTAAATACAGCCTATCTACCAATTGGATCAAATCTAAAAGTCAGCCGAATTAGTGTTGATACTGCAAGGAGACGTATTGTGTGAAAAGAAATGTAAGATGTTGTTTAATTGCTGATATATTTATGATCCACGTCACGTTTTCAGTTTCTCCAGTTTGTCTAGAGGTCTTCTCATCAGGGCTCTATAAATAAAGAACTACGGCAGATATGTAATATGTAATGCAGCCGAACCGTGTATTACAATGCCGTTATGTGATGACTTTCAAAGAGAAAAGCAAGCACACTCGGAATAAAGTATTTTTAAAAATGTTTAAATGTTTTTGGATTTCACATCGCATAAACACCATTTCCCAGCATGCATTGCGGCTAAAACATCCAATCACCGAGCTGAGGATCTTTCCTAGGTCTCTTTCCGGTATTGTTTATGGCGGATGTATTTTGTTACACACACATTCCTTCACATTTTAATTTTAATTTACATTAAAGTATTTCGTGAGGCCTTCTAACATGTTTTTAAATATAACTAGGGTTCTAGTTGAAGAGTTTGTAAATTAACATGAACACAAGCTGTTGCCTGGCAACGCAATCGCACAACGTCATGTCCGATAATTCCAGAACCACACGCATGAATTAACATCGATTTAATACATTAATGTAGCCTTTGTTTCTGCTGAAAGAGGAGTCGACCAGCTGGGCAACAAGAAAATCGGCGAAATCGAGTGTGACTATTAAAAAATAAATAATTATTATATTAATATTGACAATAACAACCGACCCAGCAGCTTTTCGGCATGATAAAACTATTATGCTCTGCCTCGCTCATGAGTAACAGCTGGCGGAATTATAGCCTTGCCTACAGATTTTAATTTAACCATATATCGAGCCCGATTGTCGATTTAAATTGTGTGCACTAAAACGATATTTATAAATGACTATCATTATCATAAGCAAGACAATAAATGGCAAAGATATGTAGAAAATAAACGTATTTGAGAATGCAGTTTAATTCTGTGGGAACGTAATTTTTGGGAGACAGGGTTGGTAACACATACCTGAGCACCAATCAAGAAATTGGCAAAATATGATTCAATAGCTCTTACACTTATGTTGCTCTTGGAATTATCTAACCACAAATTCCAGATGGATTGAAAAATAGTTTGAGTGATTTACTTTTTATAAACATCAAATGGTATTCTAAACTCTCTCTGAAGAACCAGCACCTTACCGTGGTAGAGAGGTTTGTGTGCCCTGATGAACCTGGGGGCTGTGTTGTCTGGAACCTTGTGTTCCTGGTAGGGTCTCCCATGGCAAATTGGTCTCAGGCAAGGGGCCAGACTAAGATTGGTTCAAAAGACCTCATGAAAGACGACACAGGAAGTGAGGATACCCGGCCCGGAGGAAGCCCGGGGTCCCCTTCTGGAGCCAGGCCCAGAAGGAGGACTCGTCGGCGAGCGTCTGGTGGCCGGGCTTGCCACGGAGCCCGGCCGGGCCCAGCCCGAAAAGGCAACGTGGGCAACACCTCCGCTTCTCCGTCCCGCGGGCCCACCACCTACGGGAAACATCGATGGGGTCGGGTGCGCTGCCAGAAGGGTGGCAGTGAAAGCGGAGGGTCTCGACGGACCAGACCCGGGCGGCAGAAGCTGGCTTTGGGGACGTGGAACGTCACCTCTCTGGGGGGGAAGGAGCCGGAGCTTGTGCGGGAGGTGGAGCGGTACCAGTTGGATCTGGTTGGGCTCACCTCTACGCACAGCGTCGGCTCTGGAACCTTACTTCTGGATAGGGGTTGGACTCTATTCTTCTCCGGAGTTGCTCAAGGTGTGAGGCGCCGGGCGGGTGTGGGGATACTCACAAGTCCCCGGTTAGGTGCTTCGTTGTTGGAGTTTACCCCAGTGGACGAGAGGGTCGCCTCCCTACGCCTGCGGGTTATGGGGGGG
>CALSCC010000629.1:531050-542337 GCA_943590895.1 Pagetopsis macropterus | reverse complement strand
TGTGTGTGTGTGTGTGTGTGTGTGTGTGTGTGTGTGTGTGATGGTTTAATTTGCAAAGCACTTCAAACAGTGGCGGTTCTAGACCAATGTGACGGGGGGGCCAGTTATTTTCTGAGGGGGGCCCAATAAGTGCAGGACGAAAACGATGGCTGCAGAGACGTGTACCATGTGTATCAGTTTTGTTCAGAATCTGTAGAAGTAGCAGCAAAACGTGTGTTTTGGAGAAAATGCACACTGGTGGAAAACCGAGTCCAGCACAAATGGTCATGACTTATATGGGGAGTTGAGTCTTGAGCCTGTACGACCAGGGGTTCAAGAGTCATGGGCAACACATGGAAGTGGGCTGTTGCCACCATGAGGCGATTTGAAAGCGTGGGGCAGAGGTTCTTCCTAGCCTCCTGGGAGTGTGCGTGCACAGTTTCACACGTATCGGTCCAGCTGTGCTGATGATTAGCTGCTCACATATGGGTAGGACTGATTTAGGACATGTGTGATGGCATTGCCTGATCCCGTCTGAAGTTGACTGTTCTATCATCTATATGTTTTAAGAAGTCTTTGTCCCTTAACCGATTCTCCACAGACTGCCACTGCCCCTAACGCACCAAGTTCTGCAGACACTTCAATGGAGGAGTCCACATCAAGTAATCTCCTGACTGAGACTTTGAACCTGCAACCATCCTTTGTAAGTATTGACTAAAGAAATCCAAGTGAAAATGC
Organism: Pagetopsis macropterus; assembly: GCA_943590895.1. NCBI lineage: Eukaryota > Metazoa > Chordata > Actinopteri > Perciformes > Channichthyidae > Pagetopsis > Pagetopsis macropterus. The sequence goes on along the minus strand of CALSCC010000629.1, from coordinate 541,620 downwards.
AATCCTAATGATACTGGATTTTAATGTATTCAACGATTTGTTAATTTAACGAGATGTTTGAACTAGAACATACTCCTCATTCTATGTTTTATAGGCAGCTCGCCAGATTCTTCAAGGCACTACTCGGGGGAAAGAAATAGTACAGAGTTTAGAAGAAAAGCGCTCCATCAGCAGCAAGCAGAGAAAGCAACTTGTAAGACTACCTGTATCTCACCTGCTGGAAACCAATGGTGAAACGTGAGTGAGCCGCATATGAATTATTCTGTTAACACTTTCAAACAGATGAGATAAGACATGTCAGTAAAGTAAATGTAAATGTACGATGTTGCTGTCCAACACTGGCTATCACACACCTTCAACAACAACCAGTGCATGCGGTGGACAGCAGAACTCACGTTAAAAGCGCTTCACAATTCAGTGATTCATGGATTTGAATCGTCATATTTGTAACAATGATTACGGTCTCATCTCATCGTTCTTTGACAAACTTCTACCGTCTATTTTAACAGGCCATCCAGACGCAAAGAAAGCCCTTGCCGTGGCATTGATGTATGAATTGCCTGTTGGGTGGTACAGGCAGTGGCTATGTGAGTTAACCAATCAACACATAAAGGAGAACACTCCCTAGTGCACAGTCACACGCACATGTTTGGATGGCTCCTTAAAATCCCATGTAACCGTCTTCATGGTTTCAGGGTATATGCAGGAATCCTGAAGTCAAATGTAATACCTTTTAAGACCTTTTTTAAGACCGTTTCCATATATTTTAAGACCTCATCGCAACTTCGAGTTCTAACCGGTTACATTGGCGACACACTTTACCTCACATTTACTATATTGATTGTACGATAGCACAACTAAACAGAGTGCAGACAGACTACTGAAGCCTCCTCTCCACATGACCTTCAACCTCTCTGTGAAGGTCAGGGTTAATGCAGCATGCTGCTTTGCTGCTTCTGTGCTCTTTCATTCCAGTAGAACCATCAGAAACCAGTAGAAACCAGTATTTGACCAATAAACAAAACAATTGACAAAACTTTGAACTATGAAATATATTAAACTTTGGTGAGCTTCAGCGGGGTAATGCCATATTCATTTCAAACCTTTATTTAACCAGATTGGTCCCATTGAGATCATAGATCTCTTTTTCAAGGGAGACCTGCAGCATATAGGTTCCACATGAAACATAAAACAATAAAGGACATTATACATTATATTTACAGGATACATAGTTATAGACATTTACAAGTGCCCATTGTATCGGCAAGCATTTCATTTACCCTAGCTTTAAAAACATGCAGAGGAATGAGATTGCTCAGTTTCAATTCTTGCTGAAGATTGTTCCAAGCAAGTGGAGCTGCGCACATAAAAGCTGTCTTACCTGAGACAGTCCTTGCTCTTGGCACATCTAACAAGACCACATCATGTGACCTCAGACAATAGCTGCTTGCAACTCTCTGTGTTATCAGCGAGCAGATATAATACGGGAGTTTACCCAACAAAGCTTTATAGATAAAAGTGTACCAGTGACTGAGCCTCCGTACAGAGAGAGATGGTAAACCTGCCTTGGTATACAGTGTACAGTGATGTGTAAGCGCTTTACAATTTGTGACAAATCTCAGAGCACTGTGATACGCAGCATCCAATTTGCTCAGGTAATTGGCAGGTGCATTCATATACAACAAATCCCCATAGTCCAGCACAGGTAAAAAGGTCACAGTGACTAGCCTTTTCCTGGCCTCAAGCGAGAAACAGGACTTGTTTCTGAAAAAGAAACCTAGCCTAACCCTCAGTTTTTTGAGCAGGTTATTGACATGAAGTTTAAAAGAGAGACAATCATCAAGCCAGATACCCAGGTATTTGTAACAGGCAACAACTTCAAGTTTTGTTCCTTGCGTAATTACAATATCTAAAACAGGCTCTGGAGTCTTTTTAGCTTTTGAAAAGAGCATTACCTTGGTTTTCTCAACATTTAAAAGAAGCTTTAGTTCAGAGAGCTGTGTCTGAATAGTGTTAAAAACAGCTTGTAATTTAACAACAGCCTCTTTAATGGAGGGACCTGCACAGTACATCACAGTATCATCCGCATAAAAATGTAAAGTAGCTTCATCCACATCATCACCTACACTGTTAATATATATGGAGAATAAAAGTGGTCCTAAAACAGAACCTTGTGGTACACCATTAGAAATGTTTAACCACTCAGAAGACAGCCCATCAAAGTGAACACATTGGGACCTTTCAGAGAGGTAGTTCACAAACCACCCCACTGCATGGCTGGATATGCCTATACTGAGTAGCCTCTGCTTTAAGATGCGATGATCAACGGTGTCAAACGCTTTGGAAAGGTCAATAAACAGAGCTGCACAACTCTGCTTATTATCTAAAATAGTAGTAATGTCATTTACCACTTTCATTGTCGCAGTGATGGTACTGTGTTTCTTTCTGAATCCTGACTGATGTTTAGACAGGATATCATTTATACATAAAAACTCCTTTACTTGTTCACTCACTAAGCGTTCGAGCACCTTAGCCAGAACTGACAATTTAGAGATTGGCCTATAGTTATTTAAAATAGTTGCCTCCCCTCCTTTCAGTAAAGGCAAGACATAAGCAGACTTCCATACTTTTGGAATTGTGTTCGTGCTGAGGGAGAGGTTAAAAAGAGAAGTAAGAGGTGGAGCAATAAAATCTGCAGCTATCTTTAAAAAGAAAGGTTCTACGTTGTCCGGGCCAGCCGGTTTCCTAGGATCTAACTTGGATAATGCTTCATGAACAATACCAACAGTTAAAGGAGTAAAACTGAAAGGGTTTTCCAGACCACATTGTTCAGAGTCACGGATTGGAGCGTTCACAGGAGCCACACAGCCAAACAGAGAGCCACAAGACACAAAATGCTCATTAAAGCAGTTGAGCATAGTAGCCCTGTCTGATATAGTGCCAGATGCTGTGGTAAGGCACGGAGGTAGCTCATTTGGGATATCACCAGTGGAAATCGATTTTATGGCTTTCCAAAATGTCCTAGGATTATTCAGGTTTTCTGTGGTAACCGACAAATAGTACTTTGATTTAGCACTTTTTATTTGGGATGTGAAGCTATTTCTTAGCTGCCTAAAACGTAGCCATTCTACCTCTGAGCCTGATTTCCTAGCCTTAGCCCAAGCATTATTTCTCTCATGAAGGAGACTGGACAGCTCAGCAGAAAACCAGGGATTGTTTCGTCCCTTCACTCTAAATTTACGCAGAGGTGCATGTCTATCTATAATTTTCATAAAACCAAGATAAAAATAAGACCATGCAGTTTCTACATCAGCACACAAATTGATTCTACCCCAATCAAAATCAAACAGATCATGTAAAAAACCCTGCTCCACAAAGTGTTTTTTGTCTCTCTTTGTGATGACACGTGGTTTAACCTTTTGGACCTTAGTGTCCCTAATTGTGGCTACAACACAGTGGTCACTCACATCATTAGCAAATACTCCCACATTTGAGTATTTATGTGGAACATTTGTTAAAATTAGATCAATTAAGGAGGATTTATTTGGGGACTTAATATTTGGGCGAGTAGGACTGTCTATAATCTGGGTAAAATTCAAAGAGGTACACAGGTTTTTAAAATCCTCTGACACAGAAGTGAACCAGTCCCAATTAAAATCACCAAGCAGCACTATTTCCTTGTAGGAAAGTTGCGATAACAGTTTTGCCAATGACGATAAAGAGTCCTTGACAGCCGAAGGGGCCCTGTAGCAGCCCACCACCATGAGCTGTTGACCCTTTGTTACCTCAATATTCACGGCTAAAAATTCTAGCTGTTTACTAACATATTTGGAAACCATATTAGTTACACAAAACTTATTTTTCACATAAATGGCAACGCCACCACCTTTTTTAGGCCGGTCAGTACGATATACACTGTAACCATTTATGTAAATGTCAGAGGCCAAAATGAATTTATCTAGCCACGTTTCTGATAAGACAATGACCTCAGCATCAGTAGAACTCGCCCAAATACGGACAAAATCTAATTTAGGTAACAGACTACGCACATTTAAATGAATTAAACCTAGCCCAGATCTAGATATAAAATCAGCAGGAGTAGCTATTTGACTAATACTGCTCGGTGGACCTGGATTTGGCTGTACATTTCCTGATAGTAACAACAATAAAAATACCAAGCACCTTTTCCTCTTAATCAACACACATACATTGTCAGCTGTTCTAGAGTCACCAGCAAACTTCGCGAAAGTGAGATTAGAGTTTAAAAAACAATTCTGAAGGACCATCGTGGCAGGCATGTGAGAAAGACAAACATTTTCCGAAATGAATGTCCGCGACAGTGCAACCAGCAATTGTTTGTGCAACACCTCCGAAACTGTACAGGGGATGTCCACAGCGGGCATATAGGAGGTCCCTCACAAATACCCAGGGGTTCAATCGGGCTGGGGCTGTCCGGGGCTAAGCCCGGCACATAGGACGATGCTCTGACGTCATCACCCTCACACATTTGTCATATGTTTACAAAAAACTATATATATGTTAAGACTTTTCTCGTTCTTAATATAGACTATATTTAGGGTCGATATGTGTTGACCATAGACTGTATATATATATATATATATGTGTTGACCTTACTTTAAAATAACAGATCTCTGAATATAGTTTGGCTTAGACAGGGCCGCCCCTCCCTGCAGGCTGCATGGGGCCCCGCCTTGCGCAGGGGGCCCCGCCCAGAGGGCCTCAGCTGCTGTGCGCAGTTCTCCGTGCAGTTCTCCGCGCACCCCCCGCGAGAGTGAGAGATGACAAGGGGAGCATGTCTGTAACCCGACACCGTTGTAATGTATCAACATCTGACCAATCACGGCTTTGATACGGCCACTAGTGCAGGTGAAAAGACAGTTTCAGTCCGGCGCAAAAAACAAAACATGAAGAAACTAGAGCATCACTCGAAGGTGGGTTATTGTATGAGTCAAATGGCCAATTGCCATATTAAAACATCAGCTGCAACTCACGACATGAAGAAGGCAGTCTCTGCAGAGCATCAGGCTAATGGAGATGCAGTTATTTCCAGCATTCTTTATTTAACATTCATTCAAGTCTGTGATGCCTTTTATCTGCTTATGTACAGTAGGAAGAGTGATACACTCCGTCTAGTTGGCTTACATAACAGTTACAGTTTGCAGCCTAAAAAACATGAAAAAAAACACTTTTTATTCATTTTTATGTCAATTTGCACATTTCATGGTGACGCTCAGCCTGTCATCGGCATGTTTTGTCTTGACTATATTATAATAAAACAATATAGTATTTATATTATTGAATTGATGATTATTATTATTATTAGAAGTTTAATTGCATTAATTATATTTTAATCTTTATGAGGCTAGTATTTGGCAGGAAATGCAGACGTATTCACCTGTAAACGCATACTGAACGACATACATGCACATTTACCATTTACCTCACTGTATAAAAAAGTAACTGTTGATAATAATAATAATAAACAGGAATTATATTTGCAATTTTGTTTTCACTCCTGTCGGTTGGGGGGGGGGCCTCATCTCACAATGTTGCTTGGGGCCCCAAGTTGGCAAGGGCCCTGGGCTTAGACCCCGGCCCCACGAGGACGCATACAGTAAAACGTATACGCAAAAAAGTCTTCCGTTCACACGCATTCGATTCATTAACGCGTCCATTCACACTAGACCGCTGGAAATGCTGGAAATGCTGTAGTACATATGCCAGGCCTATAAGTGGCGCTGCTGCCGCCACAAAATACAACAAAAGCAGCGAAGAAGACCCCGGAGCATGGTTGCCCTTCTGTTTATTCTCCGCGGTGGACGGCGTGTTCTCCTGCTGTATGTCTCTCAGGTAGTCCACCAGCAGATAAACCCCCCCCCCCCCCACAGAGCGGAGCAAGGCAACGAAACTTAAAATAAGAAGCAGCATTTTATGGCACGCTATGCATGGGGCCGCCTTGAGGGGGTTTCCCGACATGTTGTTTCAGTAAATTAAAGGGTGTCATGTTGTCGTTGCTGTGGACCTTCTTAATACCTTGGACAATGCCGTTTAATACTTTTTAATAGCCTTAATTTTCGCTAAATTGATTTATCAACTTTTAATACTTTTTAAGACCCCGCGGACACCCTGGGTTTACGCCAGGCCAATTTAATCTGAACCTAATGTTCTCTTTCACAGGGAGCTTGGGACACACCTGGCCGAAATCACAAACCTGCTAACGTCAGGAAGCGCATGAGAATGCTGAAACGACCACGCCACCAAGAACAAGGAGGAACAGACCGTCCCTAGTACACCAGGTCATACTAATAACCAATGTTAATTATCCCCGCCAGGCTAGAAAGGGATTATATTTTCGGTGCCATGACTCTTCTGTCTATCCATCTTCTAAAAGCTAGTCTCAGGCACCGCTGGACCGATTGGCGACTTCTCACACACTCTCCAAGTAGGCCAGAACCCCAACTGTTTGAAATCAGCTATAATGAACCTGAGGACCTCTGTACTTATCATTCAACAGAATCTGATGTGCCTCCTGAAACACTTCTAGAACTGGTTGAATGGATGAAGGTCGATAGGTATCCAGAGTCCCAAGTTGAGGACTACATGAATCAAACAGCTCTACTTAGAGGCACGTGGATGTAAAAGCCTCCCGGAAACCTTGACTGAGTTAGACAATCCTGGCATGGTAAGAAATTATGTTGCTATTGCGGTTTTGTCTATTTGAATGATACTCTGTGTGTTAGGGTTTGAGGTAAGGCAGGACCCAAATGCAGATTGAGGAAAAGCGGGTTTCAAAGTGCAACAAAAGGCCAGCTTTCATTACAAAAAGTTGTTGACAATGAGAAAACAAAACAAAACCATGAATCCATAAACAGGTAGCACAAGGTAGCATCCAGACAAAACCCGACAGTGACCAACATGGAGGGTGACAGGAAAGACAAGGAACCGACAAGGAACACAGGGGAAGACAAGACTAAATACAAAGAGGGCAAGACACAGGGAGGGAAGGCAGAAACACAAGGGCAACAGGTGAACACAATCAGACACAGGAAGACAAGACACAGGTGAGGAGACAACACAGAGGCACCAGGTGAACACAATCGGGTTATCAGGCAGGAGGGAACACAGAGACAGGAAGCAACAGACAAGACGGGGGGTGAACACTTTTCAAAATAAAACAGGAAACCAGAGACAGATCTAGACAGGACAAAACACAACACAGATCGTGACAATTTGACTGATACTCTGCAATGCACTACACGTTTGTTTAACCACGTAGACCCTACCGTATATACTTTGTAATAATTTACCTGTTGAAGTGACACTGGCTGTCAAATTGTCCCCTAACCCTTTTCCTACAAGCCCATATCATTTCTTTAAACACTGTTCTATTGTTTTTCAAAATGTTTCAGACATCACAAGACTTCCAGCAGCTTCTTCCAGAGGCAGTGGGAACACTGTTTCAGAACTGGGCTCCTACGAGTGACCGAACCCTTGCATATGCCCAGCGAGAGGGAGAACTGCCCTTGGTGTTTGATGACATGACGCCAGGTAAGCTATTTCTTACTATGTAACACACACACCGGTTCTTTGAAAATAGCAGATCTACATGCTTGCATTGCGTCCCAATCAGACTCGTTGTGAGCTTGTGGATCTGCAATTGTTTAAATATTTTGCACAACATGTTTTCGGATGGGAGTCTGTGGACAAATACATAAATACATGAACAAGTTTGTGAACCACTTCATTAGATACCTTGTTGTCTTTCTTTGATTCCTGCTCCCCCCTTCCTTTTCTTTCTCTTTCTGGAAACAATCAAAGCGATGGAGCTTGCACAAAAACTTCACCCACTGTTTGTAAACCTGTGATGTGACAATAAAGATTCAGATTCTGATAAGACGTCACAACACTTCCTGGGATTATAATAGGCTATACAATTCACGCCTTGTTCTTACCGTTCAACACCAGGGCAGAAAAGTCAATATTGCTTCAGAAATATCAATCTTTATATACTATTTAAATGTTGATGTTAATATGTATTGTTCTTATATTGCGTAGACCGAGCTTTGAAAGTCCTGCCGATTCTGCTTCCTCCATCGGTCTGCAAGATTGGAGGAGAAGTCCACAGACCCACCATAGAGGAGTCCCGCAAGTCCTTCATTAATATCCAACCAGTACGTTTTAGGTTGCGTTCCAATAGTAGCTTAGGAACCTTCTTGACGGAGTGAAATGACCCGGAAGTCCCTCAGAGGCAGCCATGATAAGTGCCGTTCCAATTCTCCAAATGAAAGGAAAGGAGGTTTCAAACTTCCTTTATAACCTCCTTTAGCTTAGGAACCACTGGACCTCCCTCACCGAGAGGAGAAAGTGCTGCCTTGCAGCCGCAGCATTTGCCGTCACTCAACAGTCGGCGTTCACGGAAACAACCGATTATGACGGAGAAATTATATCATGAAAGTTACGGTGCTTATTAAGCATTTTAAAACGTAGGTGGTAAGTTGCCAAAGTGCTTTGTTTTGAACGTTCATCAGTATTATAATCAAAGAGAGAAATATGAACGTTAGTTTTCACTGAAATGATCAAATAAAGTCAACATTTCACAGTCTTTACTGAGCTGTGTGGAGTTTGTTCGACTTTTAAAAGATGTTTGAATGGTGATATACACAGTGATAGATGTTAAGGACTAACGTTTATAATAAATACATCTGTATTGATTTATCTTTTCATCAATCATACGTATTGGGATCAATGGTATTAATGTGGACCGGAGGGAGAGGGGGACGAGCAGAAGTTTCACTTTCCTTTTTTATTTCAATTCCAACTTTGGTCCTGAAGAATATGTTTCTCTGTTGTCCACGTTCATAAAGCAAAGCAGCAGCATCAGAGCACGGTGCAGAGTCTCTAGATGAGTTCACAGTAGTCCCTCGTTCTTATTAAACATCCATGTTGTAGTCCGCTGTATAGAAAACTGTAGTTTCCATGGTTTCCCCACAGCAGACGACGCACATTCAGGACGTCCGCTGGCGCATCATAAACACGTCGGATAGTGAAAGTGCAGTCGATTCTCTAAAGTACCGCAGTCTCTTCTCCTAAGTCCTTTTGAGTTCTCCTATCCACTATCCCTTAACCCCGTGACCTTTCACTCAGAGGAGAGGAGGAGACGATAGGGTTAGAACTTAGGAGCTGGTTATCGGAACGCAACCTTACTTTTGTTTTTCTACTTCAATAATGGTGGGTGTTTCTGTGTTTATATACTAGCATTTTCATACTTCAATTAAAAAGATAATAAAAACAACATGCTTAACTTAAATGGCAGGTTATATTGCAAGTAACTGTTGTGTGTAATTAACAGGTGGGGACCAACATGGTACAGTACCTACAGACGGCAGAGAGAACTCAACCCTTCCCGCACATCTTGTGTCTTGGTGATGACATGACAACATGCCAGACCTTCACCATTGTGTGTGACAACGCCATTGAAACGGACACTTTGCTGGGTGCAGTCGATCTTTGTTTTAAGGCTTTCTTTGTGCTTGACATCGATTACACAAAGCAGTGTCTCCCCACCTGGGAGTTTCTCCAACAGGCAGTACAGTATATGAGATTGATGGACATGAATCCTCAAATGTCAAATTTTTGAGGACATCAATTGCCGCTTTGGCCTAAAGGTACACACAGAGAAGTAGCCTTTTAGTGATGTGATTGTGTCAAACAAGTTGAGCTGCTCTCTAAAAATATGAATGACACAAAACATGATTGCAAAAGACAGTAGGCACACGTGTTTACACTACCTACTAGTCCTGTTAATTCATTTATTTAAATTGTATCTTTCTTACTTTGTGATTTTACTTATTTAATTTACTTCATTTATTTATTTATTTACCTTGTTATGTTTGTGTCTGTATATAGTTTATGCCGGGCAGAGAAATATTTTATCTCTATATTTAAAACATGGTTTTTTTGTTTGACAAATGTTGTCTCGTGCAAAAGTAGCGAAAATAGCTGATCTGCAAGCTCACAATATGTCGGCAAATTATTTTGTCCATTTCTTACACCAGAAGTTCCAGTATTTAAACCTGAAAGAGAAGTTGGTCCAGATAACAGCACTTTGTAATAGATCATTTGTTTTAAGGCTCTTTGTTTTTTTTGGGGGGGGGGTTGAATTTGTATTGTTTGCATTGTTCTTTTAACATGGCCTGAATGTTGACGATTTGCCAAAGCTGTTCAAATTATGAATAAATGCATTTTTTATATATATATATATACGGTGTGTTTGGAGATGATTCATTACACTATTATACATAATTATTATATTCTATTTAGCCCAACAATATAGTTAATTTCAATCACTAGCTTGGGTCAAATAAACAACCCCGCACATGGGTTAAAATGATCCAGCCCAGCACATGGGTTAAGACGACCCAGCGTGTGTTCTGTCCGATAGTGACTCAGCAGCTGGGTTATGAAACGCCTCAAGAAATCCACGACCATCCACCCAGCCATCCCCACCCTCACATCCACAGCCGTCTACTTCCACTCAGCCTGCCTCAAC
>CALSCC010000629.1:511196-525732 GCA_943590895.1 Pagetopsis macropterus | reverse complement strand
TTCTATATTTCAAAAAAAGTCGGAGGAGAAACTAACTATCGCCGTAGAGAATCACCCGGTTTTGTATGACCAGACCCTCTTCACCAACCGGGATACAAACCGGAGGAACCAGGCATGGAGGGAGGTGGCAGAGACAGTGAGGGAAACTGGTAGGTTTTCGCCTGTTTGGGGAGTTTATATATATATTGCTCGCATAAAATCCCCGGGGGTTTTTGCTCTGTATGTCGGGGGCGGGAGATTCATGTGATTGGTTGTTGGCCGTGTTGCTTGAATAAAATCCCCAAGCTGCAGACACGCCCAGCTCCAAGCTATTTTTGGAGCTGTAGTGTGGACGCTCCGTCAGAGATATCGCTCAAATACTTCCAAATTGTACTTCTGGCGTATTTTTTGTCAACAAGCCGAGGCGCAGCGGCAGTTGCACTCCCACTTGCAGCTTCTCGTTTTCTCACATGCTCTGGCAGCTAGCGCATGGCCGCGTGCACGAGAGAGGGGAGGGACTTGGAGCGTGCTTGAGAGGGCGGGACTGCAGGCACGGCTGCAGTGCAGGGAGTGGAAGCAGAGCTCAAGTCCCTCCCCTCTCTCATGCACGCTCTAGCTGCCAGAGCATGTGAGAAAACGAGAGCAGGCTCTTATTAAAACGGCGCTTTCTCACCGGAGTACTTTCCCCCGTTATTCTTAAAGTACCGATACTAATGAAACGGAGGAATCGTAACGTTTTTAACGGCAGGGTATCGCGGTACCTTTCAAGTATCGGTACACCGTGCAACACTAGTCAGGAGTCAGTGTCTCTCCCCCAAACTCACACATAGACAATTCGATATGAACTGAAGAGCCGCATGAAACTAGGCAAAGAGCCGCGGGTTGGCCACCCCTGCTCTATGGGATCATGAAATAAATGCGTAAAACGCTTACTTCGCCAGACCAGTTATTTATTTCCATGCAACTGTCTGATTGGTCTTGGTGTCTTGCCTGTTGCATTCACTGAAGACAGGAAATTACAACTCTGCCTTCCTCTTCAGTGTCATATGGTTCAGTTAAAGCTTGGTTAATGTATAATATTATTGAGAGATAATTGTCCGGGGGTAAAGAAAACATCTTAGGGGCTAAAGCCCTGAATGGCCAGGCCACTGTATCCTAGCATATGTGTCACAGTCTGCTCCATCATTCACCAGTAGTTTTCCGTTAACCACACCCACGTGTTAGCTCACTCTCTTTCTCTACTGCACCCATAGCTTCACTGCCAGTATTTAAACCCTCACCAGACACACACCCGCTGCCAGATCGTACTTTGCCTTATGCTAGTCTTTCACGCGTTTGTTACCAGATTGCCTACCCAGGTCCGACCCGCCTGTCCCTGACCTGCCTGTCCTTGGACTATCCTGCCTCGCCTGCTGTCTGACCCTGCCTGTACCTACGTTGACCGCCTCGCCTGCTCCCTGACCCTGACTCACCTTCTGTCCTCCGGTTCATCCGGCTGATACTGTTCTGCTAGTATCCCTCTGCTCTGGTACTAGCATTAAAGTACATTACCAATACTCCTTGGTTTCTCAAGTGCTGCATTTGGGTCCTTCATCAGATTGTGACAATATGACCATCAAAGAAATTGTACATGCTAGTTTAACTGGGTTGCTAAAATAAATCAATTATACATTCAATGCTTTTTTCAAACAGATAATATGGAAAGATCGTTGAGTACACGAGTCCGCCCTCTAAAGGATTCTGAAAAGCACATCAGGTTAAAAAGGCTGGTCTCACGGAGCACTATATTGATCAGAATAAAGGTACGTTTTTACATTTTTGGATGTTATACATGTACAGATGGAAGCAGTGCTCGTGCCAGTTGTTCACAGCCAATCAATAACGTTTGGTGAAATTGTCTTAGCATTCTTCTATCCATACATTTGTGAATCCATCTACTTCAGAACAGTCTAAAAAAACGTGCAGTGAAGTTCATACACGCCGTCTGTAAATGCCGGTTCAACAGTTTGTTTATAAATGAAACGGCATCTTAATATGTTTTTGATAGATTTGTGGATTTCTTCTACATTTATTCAAATAGAGAAATATATTTGTGTGGATACTTATTACATTATATGAAAACATATTTAAGTGCATTGAAAAATAGTGATTTGGACAGAGTCACTTGTATACACAGTACATCACGACATGTGTCAATTCTTCATGTGCGTCTCAACAATCATGTTGGTGTCCGATACTGTATCTCTATAACAGGGGTGGGGAGCCTCCGGCCCCCGGGCCGTATACGGCCCGCGAGACCATTTGGTGTGGCCCTCGAGGTAATTTATAAACACACGCAAAAAAGAAAAAAATCAAAGAAATCTAGACCGCAAAATAATTAAACAAGTGAGTGCCTGTTTTTCCTGACCAAGGTCAGGGTCCTTGAACACAACACGTGTCATCACGTGGTATATGTCTCATCTGACAGGGGTTTAGAGCTGCCGGAGAGCACCAGAACGTCGCTCCGGGCCGGGACTTCATAAATGTCAGTACGCATAAGGAGCCGTACACATGCTGCAGTTTCTGCGTGGCTGTGTCTTAGTTGAAAGCCCAGTGGCGATCTGTTCATCTGTCATTCTGATCATGCAGTCAATAACTTTGTTGTTATTAGCATCTGGTTAGCTAGCTATGCTAACGAATATAAGAAGCTTTTTCTACAACCAGTGAGGTAAAGGCACATCTTTATATGATCATTATAGTTATAAAAAATAAGAGAATAAAGTAAACGGGTATAAAATACTAATATGACGGTAACAAAAAGTTGTTATTAATAAACAAGAATACAGTTTGAAAGGAGAGTGATTTGTAAAATATCCAAAAAGAAAATCTGCTTCCAGTTCTGTTTCATCTGGTGTTGAGAGATGTTTCCATAGATCTCTCCATGTTGCTCTCAAAGTGCACCAGATTGATGCTTCAACTTCAATATTTAAAAAAAAATCTTCCGGGGGGAGGACGCCTAAATATATTTGCACACATCTTGTGTCCATATCTTTCTGTTTGGGTGGTCATGCCACAACTCTGCACGTGCCTGCATGCGTGAGTCATGGCAAGATATCTGGATTCAGAGGTTGCTTTTTCTTTGCACAGCATGAAAGAAAGGTCAAATGAGTGGGCTGTGATTTTAGTATTTTTAAGCAGAGGTCAATAATTTGTACGGCCCTCGGAGGATGTTGAAAACATTGAAATGGCCCTTGAGAGGAAAAAGGTTCCCCACCCCTGCTCTATAATAATAATAACATCTCTATATATGTATTACACTGTTGTTGTTAAATAGACTCCACATTTAAATAATGGAAGACTGCTCTATTGGATAAAATACAGTAATGTATGTTTCTTATATTAAAGGTCGAGGTGTGCTTGCTCTGGAGGGATCTCCAAGAGGAAGTGTTGTTGTGAATACCGTGGGTCGATTTTCAAACAGGATCATCTTTTCAACCCGACCAACTACAATGAAACGGAAAGTGTGTTCCTGTTTGATTTCCCATGGAAAGGAAACAGTTGGCTGTAAGTATTAATATGTACGTCCTTATTTGCAGGTGCAATAATATTTTTCAAGAGGCTCAGGATGTAAGCTTTAACTTGAGAAAAGCCCTATTTTAAAAAACCTTCAAGCGATGCACCAGCAAAGCTATACCTTTAAAAGGTATTGTTGCTACATCTCTCTCTCTCTCCCATCTGTCTTTTCCAAGGGTTCCTGATTTTCTTTTAACTGTGTCTTAACATTCTCAACACTATTATCTTAATTAAGTAGGCAACATGAAATCTTAATATTCTTTTCCTTAAGTGTTGATGGATCGATTGAAGACAAGTCTTTGGGAAGGCTCGTTAATGATGACAACAAGAACTCCAAAATGAAACGTGTCGAAGTGGGGGGTGCCTCATCTCTGCCCTGAGAGATATTTCCCCAAGAGATTACGTACAACTACGGGGATGCAGACTGGCACAGTCAGTTATTATGGATAACTGATAATGGATCAGTGATTTCACGAATGTTCTAGTTTTCCCTTGATATGATGACATGAAAGTAAAAGATTAATTCGTTTTTATAATGGTTTTGGTCATTTTCTAAACGAGCCTTCTTACATCTCAATGTATCTTGAGATCCACAGAAAGCTGCGTCAAGGTTGATATATTATTTAAAATGAACCTTTTCAGCAGAAATGTGCACCTGATGTGAGCCAGAACATTGAGGAGGACAGTGACACACCTCAGGTAAGGGCCAGGTTATACTCTTCAATCTCTGGGGAGTTAGGAACTCAGTGTGTTATGGATATGGGTTATATATCTCTCTCGCTCTCTCTAGCTGTGTCCCAATTCAGCGGCTGCATCCTCCTGAGGACCCAGCCTTTGAATTCCGCGGAGGACCCAACCGACGTGGGTCCTCCGCGGAATGCGAAATGAGACTATCTACGGAGAATTTCCTGGTACGTCACCGGCAGTTATCCTTACCTTTTGCCGCCCCCGTCGCCTAGCAACCAGCTGCAGTCAGAAGTGCCGGTAATAATTTCTGACATTAGGCAAAATATTTTCAAACGGTTCAATATGGTGTCAGAGACAGTGCTTTTTTTGGTGATGTTCAATATGTTGAAATCAATTTCCCAAGGTCACACCAGACGCACCATCTATTTCAGATTAATGGAAGACCATGTCCAGGTACTGATACTTATATCTATTATCATATTATATAATATATATGTACTGTATTTTTAGCTAACAGTAATGTTAATATTAGCCTATAATACATGTTTAAGATGTTATTTCTCAGGTTGAGTATAGCTTGTGTATATATATAAACTAGGGCCGGGACTTTAACGCGTTAATTAAGATTAATTAATTACACAAAAATTAACGCATTTTAATCGCACTTATTTTTGCACAGCGGAACCTTTCTCACTGGATGAGTTTCAGGCGTACCGATTATACTGGAGCACCAACTAACGTTCATGACTTCAGCATGGGACTTCAGACAACAACAAACCACGGTGAACAATAGTCAAACATGAACGAACAAGCTGATGAGACCG
This sequence comes from Pagetopsis macropterus, assembly GCA_943590895.1. Lineage (NCBI taxonomy): Eukaryota > Metazoa > Chordata > Actinopteri > Perciformes > Channichthyidae > Pagetopsis > Pagetopsis macropterus. Next base: position 520,690 of record CALSCC010000629.1, on the reverse strand, counting down.
CTTTGGTCGGCCCCGTGGATGGGACATTTTGTTTTAAAAAAACGGACGGATGGAAGCGTCGACAAAAGCACGGTTGTGTGCAAATTATGCAAAAAAGAATTTGCATATCACCGCAGCACATCAAGCCTAAAGTATCACCTAAATGCAAAGCATGTAGCAGCTAGCATGTAGCAGTTAGCCCGACTCCGAGTGCAAGGAACCACACCCTGACCGAACCCACACTCAACCAGATGACTGGGTTCAGGGCCAGGATCAGTCAATCCACGTCTGAGAGAATAACCAGCTCCCTGGCTCACTGGACTGCACTCGACTGTAGACCACGTGGAGTAACATCCATGTGGAAACTGCTTCTCACTGTTCTCAGGTCAAATATGTATATTTGATTAAAAATGCGATTAATTTCGATTAATTAATTACAAAGCCTCTAATTAGTTAGATTTTTGTGTGTATATATCAATAAACATATATATATATTAGGGCTGTCAAACGATTACAATTTTTTTAATCAGATTAATCACAGCTTAAAAATTAATTAATCGGATTAATCACCATTCGAACTATGTCCAAAATATGCCATTTATTTATGTATATTGTTGGGAATGGAAAGATAAACGAAAGAAGGCGGCTATATCCATTTAACATACAGTATCTATGTTTATTATAACATTGTTCTGCATGTCAAAATGAAAGACAGCCCACACACCATCAATCATCAAACCGTGGGTCTTAATTCATTACGTGTTGATATCTATCAACGGGGGAGTACTTCAGGAAAGTCGACCACGCCGTTATCAAAGATGTTCTATTGAGAAGACGATCACTACGTGACAAAAGTTTTCAAAACCGTGGCTGCTGAAATCAATCTTACAAACTGCTGTCTATGCAATTTACTCCGCGAGTTGGCAGACTTTATTTTGCTTACTTTAACATCATTTTTCATGGTGAGGCTAAGCCATTTCTTGGTATGGGTGTAGCCTACCCCAGCCATACCCTGGCGCTGCCACTGGTGGCATGTATGGGGCGGGCCATTCTGCACATGCGTTAAATATTTTAACGCAATTAATTAAAAAAATTAATTACCGCCGTTAACGCGATAATTTTGACAGCACTAATATATATATATATATATATAAACATGTCAATAGATATATGTATAAACAGAACAAAAATGCTCTTCACTTATGTAATCCTTTTTTCTCAACCTTTCCCTCTACCAGCCAAGGCCCCTGTATTGCAGGGTCAACCTAAGCGTCCCTGTCCTGGACAGGTTTTTGAATGACCAGGACACACACCCTGATTTCAGGCTGAGCAGGGAGTCCCTGAAGGTGCTGCTGGAACTCCTGGGTCAGGACAGGAGACATGGATGGGGGGCCACAATTGAGACCCTGGTGTTCTGGCTGGCAAGTGGGGCATCGTGCAGGGTGGTCTCCAGAGTTGTTGGGATGCCTCGATCCACGGTACATCGGATTGTCCACAGAGTGACTGAGGAGGTGGTGGCCATTCGCCACCAGGTCATCCACCTCCCCAGGACAGCAGAAGACCTGGAGGCTGTGTCACGTGGGTTCGCAGGGCTGGCCAGACACAGAGCCTTCAGAAAAGCTGCTGGAGCAATCGACGGCTGCCATGTCCGCATCGTGCCACAAGGCGGCCCTGATGGTCACTGCTATAGAAACAGAAAACTGTTCAGCTCCATTTTGCTGCAGGCTGTTTGTGACCATCAGGGCCGCTTCATCGACACGTACGTGGGCTGGCCTGGGTCAGTCCACGACTCTAGAGTGCTCCGCCACAGCCCACTCTATCGGCGGGCACTCTACCCTCCTCCAGGGCACTTTATCCTCGCAGACGGGGGGTACCCCTGCCTCCAACATCCACTCCCCCTCATCACTCCCTACAAACGGCCGCTGCAAGGTGTGGGACCCCAGCGCTTCAACAGCCATCACTCCCGGGCACGCTCCATCATCGAGCGTGCCTTCGGGGTGATGAAGACACGATTCAGGAGTATCTTCCTGCAAGCGCTGGAGGTGCACCACACCTTCGTTCCTCAAGTAAGTAATCACTCATTAGGACATGTTGATAATACTGAAGAGTAGATCTAACATGAGGTATAACATATATTTATATATTTATATTTATATATTTCTGCCAATTTTTAAATGTCAGATCATAACAGCATGTGCCGTCCTCCACAACATCTGCATTGGGGCCGGCGACATCATGGCCCCAGAAGAGGACACTGTGGAGGATGAGGGGGAGAATGTGTTGGAGGCAGTCAGTGGTGCTCCTTGGCGGGACCAACTGTCTGCGGAGGTGTCTGCCCTGGAGGAGGTTCCTGGTGACCACGGTTATGTGTAAAGGTGTGTAAAACAATTGACGAGCTGTGATAAAATAACCGTGTGCAATATTTATATACATCTTTTGTTCTTATCTGCTGCTGAACACATCTTAGTGACATGGCAGCCGTCGATTGCGTCCGCTCTGCGAACCCTAGCCCTAAAGGACAATCAGCCAGGTCCAGCAGCACCACCTGGGACTCCCTGCTCAGCCTGAATGTGTATATAGTTTAAATGTTGTTTTATTTGTATGTTGTTCTATCAAATAAATTATACGTTTCATATTGCTCATTACATTTATTATTTATTAATCTACTAATTTTTGTAGGAGAGAAAAAAGCCTGTTAAGGTTCTCCCTGCTCTCCTCCCTCTGCTGCTTCATGTCCTCTCTGATGAGGTCCATTAGCCCCTCCTTTCTTTTCCTTTTAGGCCGGGATGGCCCTGCCTCAACCTGATCCTCGTCCTCCTCTTGGTCCCCCACCGCTGAACTTGGCCGCGGCGTGTCCTCTGGAATAGAGGATATTAGGACAGGCGGGCAGATAGAGGGCCTCTGTCCTAATATCTCATCCATTTGGACAAACCACGGCCAAGTTGCAGCAGTGGGTTTCCCACATGGAGACATCCCCAGTGCTTGAATTGGAATAAAAAAGGTGCCAGTACTCTAGATCAGCAACTGTTTCAAGTACATTTTATGTATACAGCACAAAAACAAGAATTTGGCTCAAAGGTCTTTATAATCTGTACAACATACGACTCCCTCTATCCTCATGTCTTTGATTCAGTAATTAAAAAGATACTACTATAATATAATATTACTACTGGGTGGGAGTTGCAACTAAGCATAAACACAACAAATATGTGTATTAATTGAATTGCTCTCATTACAGTCTAGAACAACACCCTCAGGAATGCTTCAATCCATACCAAAATGCAGAGAAGCAACAACATGCCATGAATTTGGTAAAGCGTGCCCACCTGGTTCAGCACTTGGCAGACATGGATACTCTTGAGTATAACAGATCATAATAACGCATCCTCTTGTAATCATGGCTATACTTTGTGCTTCTGTCTCTCAATGCAAGACAGCTTCGTACTTGCTGCATGTTTACTACTTTAGGAAAGTACTGTGCGGATGTGTAACTGAAATATCTGCTGTTTCTTATCTGGCTGACTTAGACGATAGTAAGAGTAAGGCCATGAGGAGTCACTAACATTTTTAATCCAAATGACCGTTCGTCTAATGTTGCTATAAGTTTATCGTGTGTTCTTTCATCATGGCTTTCTCAGCTTTTCATATTTATTTCTTTTTCTTCAGCGGAATTTGCAATCATGAGGATTCCCTTGAGGCACACTCTTCCCATGATGATGTTCAGGTATGTTTGCACCTTCAGACTGGGGTGAGGTTTAAGTTAAAGAGCCTGTGACAGCATCCCAACAGCTGTTGTGCAATGAAACATTGGGCTACTAGTCATCTCGAACCGTCAGTTTAAAAAAGAAAAAGCGATACCGTTCCGATAAATATCAATAATTTCGAACATCGCGGGGAAATTCCTTCGACTCATTTTGAAGTTTTGGGGGAAGCCGGAAGTGACGTCAATGCGGGAACGCTTCTCTGTGCGGCGAGAGAGCCCAACACGGACAAAGTGTGTTGAGCTCTCAGACACGTTCAAAATTAAACTGTCTGAGCTGTCTGAGCTCGCTGCTGTGTGGGATCCGGAACGGTGCAGCTGGAGCGCTGTGCCCGCAATGACGTCACACATAATTTGGCGGGACTTGAAGAATCCCCGAGAAGATCCAGAAAATGTCAACATTGAAGGCAGATTAATGGTTATCAAAGTAGAAATATTCAAAATCAGTTCAGCAACGGTTTTCAAGGGGACAATATTTACTCAAAGTGATGGGTTTGGATGATGGGGGAAACTCGTGTCACAGGCTCTTTAAGTGTTGGATCACACACTTCCAGAGACTGCATCACATGAGTGATATTTCCAAAAACAATGGACATCAAATGTCTGTCAGTCAGTCGTTGACATGTACAGCATCATCTCACGGCATTGAAGAGTGGTAAATCGAATACAATGTCTTTTGAAAATCTGGAGAATATTAGTCACCGTAAAAATAGAAATGCACGCCGATAATGCCATCAATATTTAACAGCAAACAGTCGTAAACATAACGTTATACAAAATGGTAAACAACATGTTCGTTACCATCGTTAAGCGTTGGCACTAGTCTCAGATCCTGTGTGCTGGAATCCCTTACTTCGGCACCATGCGTTTCATCCTGACCCGGTGTATTTTAAGGCAACGTGATTTCTTGTGTTGGTAACCTTGAATGTTTGCCGGTCAATGCCACTCTCCCCGACTTATCTGTACTGTTTTTAAATGAAATACACTTGGATACCATATCACTCGTCCAAAAGAGATACAGTACCTGTAATACAAGTCCAAACATCGACACAGTGCATGGCACTAAGTACTGGAGGACCTACTGTATTTTACGACACAGAATCGGTCCCTGCTGAACTAAATCCGTTTCATATTTTTTTCTTTTTCTGCAAGGCGACTTCATGTATGGAAACATCCCTTGACTCGTCTTTCACTGACTACAGTGATCCGGACGGCACTGCAGAAGATTCTTCTGACCTAGACGAAGACATACCGTTGACCCTGCCATCTCTGCGACATCGCCCTTTATCTCCAGCCAAACCAAATTGTTCTTCTAAGAAAAATAACCGGGACACAAAGGAAAAGAAAGATGACATCCCAGTCCACTAAAGAAAAACTCAAACACACACAACAAAAAAAGCAGAATCGATGAAGACTCAATCCGAGTTTTGCCCTCATCTAACTCTGAATCTCGCCGTGTATACAACGAGAGGAATGACTGTCTGTATTGCTTCCATCCAACAGCCAACATCGCACGACACCTGGAAGCTGTACATGGGAAGGTACCAGCTATTGCGATTGCATTCCAACATCCAAAGAATTCAAAAGAAAGACGAAAACAGTTGAGCATCATCAGAAGCCGTGGGAACTTTGCCCCTAATGCCATGTTGTGAGGGAGGGAGCTGGAGAGCGGCAGGCCTGTTACAGACCACGCGGATGTAGACGTGCCATTGACTTCGTGCATTGTTTTCACCGTCAAGGACTATATGCCAAAAAACATTGTGGAAGCACACGAAAATCTGCCCAGCGAAAAAAGAAACTGGTGATGACCACAGCATTGGGAAAGAGCGGGTTCGATCAAGATGTGCCCTTAAAACTGCAATTGCATGCGAGGTGAGTGATTGCTCGAGAGTTCAAGACGATAAAAAAATTCAAATGGAAAGGGTTGATCACAAGAGGTGCAACAACCACATTAAGAGAGTCAAAGTGGGATGTGTGACGACCCCTCCACATCACGTGGGGTGCCGTGTGTGTGGTTTGTTCAGGTGCTGATGAGCCGCACCTGTGGGCGGACGCCTATCTGATGAGCTGCACCTGGTGGAGCGGGATAAAGGAGGAGCCCAGCCGGTTGCGTGGCTCTCACTCCTCTGGGCACTCTCTCCGTGTGCCGGAGGGGACCTGTGGAAAATAAACACTTGTTACCCTTCGTCTCGCCTCCCTGCTTGTTGTTGCAGCCCAGGAGCCGGGTTGTAACAGATGGGGCTCGTTGCTTTGGACCTGGGAAGCAACTGGATGTCCGTTGTGGGGACGGATTTCGCGCAGCTGCTGTTGTCGCTGGGTGTTTTGGGAGTAGTGTTGCGGGGGTGAGTGTTTCGAAGTCCTAGTACACGGAGAGTGTATGGCAGCGAGTACGAGCACAGATCGTTATACCGTGGCATCTGTCCCCGTTAGGTCTAGTACGGTCTTCCTTGGAGGTCGTAGGGGGGGCTGTTAGTGCGGTGTGAAAGTGGTTAGAGCTATTAGCTCGGGAGCACGCCGAGGCTGCAGGTGGAGCTGCCGGTTTACTGGTCGCTTCGCCGAGCTTACGGTATTAAGTGCGTAAGTACCCGCCATAACTAGCACCTGAAGACTAGCGGGGAGTTCAGCTAGTTTCTGTAGGCAGTTAGAGGGACGGGCCGCGGTAGCGTGTAGGCTGTGTAGTAGCGTGATCGTGCACTCAGTGTTGTCACGATGGAGAGTGTGGAGGAGAGCGCCTACAGAGGAGCTGCTGGAGGGCTTCTCACGTGAGCAGCTGATCGGTGTTGCTGAACATGAGCACTACAGATCAAATCAATCAAAAGCTTTTATTGTCATTGTACATATATACAACGAGATTCATGGTTGCTGCTCCAGCGAGTGCCCCAAAAACAGACATACCAAAACACAAAATAAAAGGTCTGACAGTTACGACCAGCAAGTAGTGCACACAGCTTCGGATCGTCAAATAGATGACCAGGATTAATAAATAAATAAATAGATGAATAAAATAGAATTATGATAAAATATATATATATGATAAATATTACAGTATACATAAACACAGACCAGGATTATTGCACAGTGGGGATGTGGGGAGTTATTTTTGTGTGTTTAATGTCCAAATGGCCCATGGGAAGAAACTGTTTGAGTCTGGAGGTGCGGGCTTTCAGTGAACGGTAGCGCCGGCCCGAGGGCAGCAGGTCGAAAAGATGACGGGCTGGGTGGGATGAGTCCTTCAGGATGGAACTGGAACTGGTCCTCCTGAGGCAGCGAGACCTGGTGATGTCTTCCAGGGAGGGCAGAGGCTATGGCTAGGTTATACCTCTGCAGAGCCTTCCTGTCGGCAGCCGAGCACCCTGCATACCAAGCAGAGATGCAGTATGTGAGGACGCTCTCAACTGTCGAGCGATAGAAGGTCACCAGCAGCTTCTGATTCAGATGGTTCTTTCTGAGCAGTCTCAGGAAGTACAGTCGCTGCTGGGCCTTCTTTATCACTGCCGTGGTGTTTGTGGACCAGGTGAGCTCCTGGGAGATGTGGACTCCCAGGAATTTAAATGAAGGCACCCTCTCTACACAGTCCCCATTAATGTAGAGGGGGGCGTGGTCTATGCTTGTTCTCCTGAAATCGATAATGATTTCTTTCGTTTTTATGGAGTTAAGCAGTAGGTTGTTGACCGCGCACCACTCCGTCAGTTTACGGACCTCCTCTCTATAGGCTGTCTCATCACCTCCTGAGACGAGCCCGATGACAGTGGTGTCGTCTGCATATTTAATGATGGTGTTTGAAGGGTAGGTGGGAGAGCAGTCATGTGTGTATAAGGCATACAGGAGTGGACTTAGCACACAGCCCTGGGGAGAGCCAGTGCTGAGTGTTAGGGTGGAAGAGAGATGGGAGCCCAGTTTCACACATTGTGGTCTGTTTGTGAGGAAATCCTTTATCCAGGCACAGGTGGAGGGGGGCAGGTGGAGGTCAAGAAGTTTATTGATGAGGATGTCAGGGATGATGGTGTTAAAGGCTGAGCTGAAATCTATGAAGAGAAGTCTAACATAGTTCCCTGGATGTTCCAGGTGGCTTAGTGTGGTGTGGAGGGTTATGGCAATGGCATCCTCCGTGGAGCGGTTTGACCTGAAGGCAAACTGATGAGGATCGAAGGCTGAGGGGAGGCAGGCCTTGATGTGATGCGAGACCAACCGCTCAAAGCATTTCATAACTACCGATGTTAGGGCAATGGGCCTGAAGTTGTTTTGGGGGCGGGGATTATGATTGCTGATTTTAAGCATGATGGGATGATGGCTTGGGTCAGGGAGAGATTAAAAATCCTGGTGAAAACCTCAGATAGTTGGTCCGCACATGACACAAGTACCTTCCCAGGTACACCGTCAGGTCCTGCAGCTTTCCTGGGGTTCACTAACCTCAGTTCTCGTCTCACTTGGTGTTGATGAAGTGTTAGTGAGGTGCTGCTGTAGACTGGAGGGGGCGCTGTTGGTCTGACTGCCTCAAATCGTGCAAAGAAACTGTTTAATTCCTCTGCTAGCAAGGCGTCAGAATGGACTGTTGTAGTGATCCTGCCCTGGTAATTTGTGAGGTTCTGTATTCCCTGCCATATTTGCCGTGGGTTGTTATCTGAGATGTGACCCTCAATTTTTCTCCTATAGCTCTCCTTAGCAGCTTTAATTCCCCTCTTGAGATTTCCTCTAGCAGTGCTGTAATTCTCTCTTGCCCCTTTTACACCAGCGCCTTTTCAGCTCCGGCTCGGAGCTAGAGCCTGAAAAGCGCCGGGTTTTCCAGTTCACACCGGAGCTGCGCCGGCTCTTAGCTCCGGAATCCGCTTCATTTCCAGCTCCAAAAAATTGTCGGTCCAGAGGCAAGAGCTTTGGAGCTAAGAGGCGACGTCGCTTACGTCTCTCTTACGTCGAGGCGTGCAGGAAACTAAACCCACCTCCCATGGGTCGACTGTTATGCCTGCCTACAAGCAGTAGTGCCTATAAACACACTTTATAAAGTCAGGCAACACTAACCAGGCTTCGTGTGATTCTGTTTATTTGTGCCTTACTTTGACCATCCGTTCACTGTTATCGATCATTGTGGAGAGAGGCAGACGTGTTGTTTTGTATTATTGCAGCTATCGGATGCAAGTAGTCAGTTTAGCTTCGGTTGCTATGCTAACATCACCCGTTTTATACCAGAGAAACTTTCATAACAGCGTTGTGATACCAAACAGTGTCAATTCAGACTGACACACATTCAGTTAGGCTAAGGGGAACTGGGGATATGCATCAGCTGCTTGTGTGAGTCGGACAGTGAATACTTTAGAGCGGCCGCTGCCGTGTGAGCTAACCGGGAGCTAACGGGAGAATAAACTCCCATGGAAGAGCAGCCAGCACTGCAGCGGTCGGTAAATGCTGCAGAAACACATTAATAAACAATGAACCACGGCACTCTGGAGAAAAGTATAAGGTTGGAGAAGTCGTTATTCAATTTATTCTGGCTTCGTGTGATTAAAAGCAACACGATCATCGACCCGACGCAGTTGTTGTTGTTGGGGGGCAAATCAGCGATGTAAACGGTGACGTCATGACGCAGCAAGGGCAGCTCTGGGGCGCCAGTGGGCGGTGTGTACAGAGCGGGAGCTGAAAAGGGAAACCGGAGCTGAACCAGAAAAGCTCCCGCTCGGAGCTAGAAACTGAAAAGCGCTGGTGTGAAAGCCGCATCTGTCCCCTGATCTGAAAGTGGCGTTGCGCTCTCTGATGAGAAGCC
>CALSCC010000629.1:448203-506196 GCA_943590895.1 Pagetopsis macropterus | reverse complement strand
CCGGAATTGTTTGTAACGTGCACAGCTGTGATCACTGATCAGGCACCGCGTCTGTGACAAGACTGACATTAGTGAATACTGTTGTGTGCATATTGGAACAACGAAAATGAGGATGGAGTGGACAGTGTGTTAAATATTGGAAACAGAACTAGCACATTTTCTTTTCATGGCTCAAGATCCAGAGTAAGATCAAGAACTGCACCTGCTTATATAAAAGCTCAGGCGGAAGTGGCCGCCCTGATGGTTTTACAAAATCTACTTCAAAAGTAACATGCTTTAGAAAAACAGGAACATGAGCTGAAGAGAAGAAGAGAACAACTGGACCTAGAAGGAGACATCGCCGCCACCATGGCTAAAATGAAGGTTCTTGCTGCATCAAAGAAATCCAGTGTTCCGAGGAGCTGCACTACAGGATCTGATGGCAAGCAGTCATATTTTGTAAATGAATTTAAGGAAAAGAAAACCCTTCATATCAAAACAGATCCTTTTGTACCCCAGCCACAAGTTATATATACATCTGCACCAATCATTCCAGAGCACAGTGTAGCTAATCTAAAAACATCAACAATATCCAAGGACAGAGCTGACACTGAAATCATCACATCTACCATAACACTCGAGTCACAACCTCATCCAGTAGAAAGCAAATTTGCAACCATGAAAGCGGGACAAATTAAATACGACATGGAAACTAAGATGTACAGAAAAGAACCAGCCTTACTGGGGCCGGTGAAGAGGACTGCAAACTCTCAGTCAGTGATGGGTGCCAGCAGGACATCTGTAGTGACAGTGGATATGCTGTGGAAACATCAATTTAAGATGCACTATCCTGAAGGTGGCAGAGACATCCAGAGACTTTCCATGGGAAAGCAGCGGTTCCGGGATCCAGTCTTAAAATCTGCCAAACTATTGGAAGGACCAATCATATTAGATTGGAAAAGGACAAGGAAAAAAGGACTTGTACTTGGGATTCAGATGAAGACAAATAGTGGCTTTCTGAACATACCCCTCAGCCAAGTACGCCTTTTTCATGAGGCAGAGAAACTTTTGCCATGTCTAAATCATTTTAAATGTTTGACCTTGCTCCTTGCCCCCTGCATACAGTGACTATGTTTACACCCTGCACTCACAATACACACACAGCAGACTTGATTGCTTGTATACTGATATATGAATACTGGATTTAAAACATGATGATCTGCATATCATTAGAATATACAGTGCTTTATTGTAATTGGTTTTGAATAATTATTAGGGGCCGGAATGTAGGAGCCAAAATGCTTGTTTTTGCCTTACTTATTATTTGTATTATCTTGTATTTCTGTTTGCATCGCGTTTCATTCTTGTTGTTTATCACTTCCGGCAATGGTCACGTGGGTGTGGTTTATTGGTATTTAGTCACCTGTTGGATGCCGGTTGGGAGGATATGATGTAGGAAGAGGGTGAATTTGCTCCGATACTTTCTGTTGACCGTCAGGTCTGGAGTCGTATATTGTTTGTTTTCGTCTTTATTAAACACCATGGACTACAAATGACTACGGACTCTTACATGGAACGCGTCGCATCTTTTAGCCTCTCAGCAGCTAACTCATAGGGAGTTATTGCCGCTACAAAGAGGGTTGTTGTAAATAATAACACAATAGTATTAGTAATAATGAGGAACAGCATTATTTATGATGCAATGCAACTGTTAGTCAGCAGGTGGCAGCAATGATCAGGAATTAGTTTAGTTTTGAGTAGCATGACAGGTATGGTTACGACCTCACTAAATGCAATACACAAAGTATTTAAATTGTATTGAGTGTTTTCATGTAATCACAAAGGTAAGAGGTAAGAATATGTCCATCATCTCCCTGCAGCTTCATGTCTTGTATTATGAGAATAATGATGATTATGTGCAGCAACTATAGACAAGCAGGTGTTTGGTGATAAGAATGTTGGGGAATCAGATGTAAGCAAGCAATAATAATTAAATATCTCTGAAAAGAAAGGACAGCACAAATTAAAATTTAAACCTAAGACGCAAAGAAGTGCAAGATAAATATATAACAACCACAATGTAGATTAAATAATATGAGGGAAGTTGTAGATTAAGTGTAGACAGTATTTCAAATGAAGACAATGTAATAAGTATATACAGTATATGCAAAATGACAAGTACTATATGAAGTGACAGCATTGATGAGCTATACACGTCTACATCATAGAGCAGGGGTGGCCAACCTTTTTTGAACCGAGAGCTACTTTTAAAGTTGCCAGTCTGCCGAGATCTACCAGTCCAAATAGAGAGGCCATTACTGACAGCCTGCTACCAGGTGAATACACACTTCTACTTGAATAAAACTGACCTTTGTACGATTTACTTCATAAAATACTGCAGATCCTTTATCTTACCTCTTTCTAATCTACACACATACAAGTATTTAACTGAAGTTACACAGCAGTGTTGTTGATACAGAGTTTATTCACACGTCACTACAGTGGGTAATGTTTTCAAGAAGCATTGAACAGTGCTGCCACATGTGACACAGGAAAAAAGAAAATACTCTGAACCCTTTCTTTGCCATTATATAAAAATAGTGTTGCTACAAAAGTATGAATTAGGCTTACTAATAAGACAACTCAGATCTGAAGCTACACCGGAATCTGCTGCCAACGTGCAATAAAAGAGACAAAATTAATAGAATCAAACCCTTTTTAGTAGAGTATAAAAAGAAATGCCTTTAAAATAGGATGCAAGCAACACTAGTTTCTTAACCTGAATTGATAATAGACTATAATCAATTTAAGTTTGCATTCTTATACCATGTTGTACAATAATTATAATGAATAAGTTCAAACTAAAACTTACAGCTGATTAATAACGGTATCTAACTTGAGTTTTTATTATATCAAAAACCTGTTGAAAAGCTACTGTTATTTTTACTGTCCCCCAAAAGCGCGTCAGCAGCCTCCAGGAAAGCTTCTTTCACAACTTCGCCGTCTTTGAAAGACTTCATGTGTTTCTCAAGAACGTGACTAACACGATGAGATGCTCTGGAGCAGCCTTGCTCTTGTTGTTGTGGAAATGGACTGCTGTGCATTTAGCTGTCCTTTCAGGCCCCTCCCCTTTTGGAGCGTTTGTGCACTGTTTTGAAATGCCGCTCCTAAATTACAATTATTCGATAAAGCCACACTCGCATTGCAGACGAGACAGATGGACTTTGAATTGGAATAGATACAGAAATAATCATCCTCCCACTCAGAGTGAACATTATATATGGTTTGCTTCTGCCATAATTGCGGTCTTGTGTGTGTGCGGACTGTCACTCCTGTTGACTAGAGATGGGCGAGTCATGATTCATCCGGATCATTAACCCGGATCCTAGTAATGAGCCGGTCGTGACGAGTCTCCCTCTCGATTAACCCGAGTCCTTTGAGTCCTACACCTGATATGACGTAACAATTAAAACTATAAATTGCGTCACTCTTTACTCTCTTTATAACGTGTACAATCACATTACAACGTTGTTGTATCCAGAGATCCAGCAGACTCGTCGCCATGCACGAATCAACAGCAAATTCAGCCCCTCCTCCGGCTCCCGCGAGAGTCCCGTGAGCCGTGAGTCGTTGGACTCGCGAGAGCCGTGAGTGAGCCGTGAGTGAGCCGTGAGTCCGCAAATCTCTGAGTCTGCTGCGACTCGTCGCGGGAGCCGTGCGAGCCGGAGGAGGGGCTGAGTCTGCTGTAGATTCGTGCATGGGGACGAGTCTGCTGGATCTCTGGATCTGCTGCCTGCTATATGTTACGGCTCTGAGTCCTCGTAGGCTACTGGTCTCTCTCGATCATTGACCTGGATTCACGGATCCCGCGATTTTTCCGGCTCTAAATTAAGTTTCAGTGTAGACTTCTAACAAAATGGTCATGTTGTGCAACAGTCTCCTCAGGAAATGCAGCTATTATTACAGGAGACTCTCCTGTAATAATAGCTGCATTTCCAATAAGGAATCGGATCTTACTTGGAAACTCGTTTATTTTGAACATGGCACACAAAAAGAAACAAATTATAGAACATTTCAAAACAGTTAGAATATATAAAATGTAATTATACAATTATTATTATTAAATGAAAACACAATTGTGCAAAATTATCTTAAGTACAGGAACATATTAAAATAACTATATACATACAATGCAAAACACTTATTTTTTTAAATGCACACACATCTTTTGCCAACAACAAATGAGAGAACAATGTGCAAATCAGTTGGCATATAGGCTAAGATTTTTTAAATTAACACAATTGTGCAAAATGTGCTTAGTACAGGAACATTATCAAATAACTATATACATAATGTGCATTGTGCAAGTGCATTATTTAAGTGTGTCACTCACAAGTTGGCATTAAGAAAGACAAGCTCACGCACTTTTGAAGGGCTGAGCCTGTTCCTCCTGTCTGTAATGATCTGCCCAGTTTTCGAGAAAACACGCTCTGAGGGGACAGATGTGGCCACAATGCAGAGCCTTTTTGTCAGACTGTGCATATATTTTGGTACACCAGGGCTCGAACTCTCCACCATTCCAGGGGGTCAGCCTTTCGGGGGATAAGTGGCTCTGCCAAGAATCCCTTGATCTCCAGCATGGCCCCAGTGGTCGGGTTCTGGACCCCTGGCCTCAGAGTGGTCACTCGCTCCTCAAAGTCAGCCCAGAATTGAGGCACTGGCTCACTTGGAGGATTCACAGTTGTGCCACCCTCCTCCTCCTCCTCCTCCTCCTCCTCCTCTGTGCTGGGTAATGTTGGTGTTGCCGCATGTGTTGCTGCTCCCACCACTCTTGACACAGTTTCCTCTGCGTTCCTTTCAATCACAAAGGCATGCTTTTTGAAGCGAGGGTCCAAAAGTGTAGCTTCAGCAAGCACTCTGACCCTTTCAATTTCCCAAATCTTTTCTCCAAATCTGCTGCAAGGAAATTAACCATCCCTTTGACAGGTTCGTGGGTGGAGGGGTTTCTCTGCCTGTGGGCAACAATTCTCTGGAGCCCCCGTGCCATCAGAATGGCTTTTGAGCCTGTCACAAACCTGTGAAAAAATAAATAGTCATTGAAATTGTGTTTCTTGCAGTTGCAGCCTTCTTTACTAATGACCATCAGGCCTTATACTAATGACCATCAACACAGCATATAATGTATGAAAAATGTAATTCATAAAATTGCGTTATTTTTACATACCTCTCTGAGCTCATCTCCACAGTCACCTCTTCAAAGGGCTTAAGAATATCACACACCTCCTTTGTGATATCCCATTCCTCGGGAGTTAAGGCTGGTAGCAGTGGATTGAGCAGTGCCATTGTGGAGACAAGAGGTTCCTTGATTTCGATGGCACGCTGCATCATGAAGTAGGTTGAATTCCACCGTGTGGCTACATCCTGCTTCATTCGCAACTGGACCTGCCCCATTTGTAGTTGCATTTCCCGAAGCTTTGCAGAGGCCACTGTGCTTCTGCGCACATACTCTGCGATAGATTTGACCTTCAGAATTAAGGCCTGGATTTCAGTTTGGTGAACTGAAGATCTGACCGTCAGATTCAGCAAGTGAGCAAAGCATCTCACATGATTCCACTTCAAAATGTCATTCACGGCCTTGACAATGTTGCTTGCATTGTCAGTGACACAGGCTGCAATTTTATCTTGAATGCCCCACTCTTTTGCAACCCGGCTCAACTCTTGCGCCAGATTTTGGGATGTGTGCGACTCTGCGACAACAAAACAGTCCAGTAAATTGGATCTGAGTTTAAAGTCAGTGATGTAGTGGCATGTCACTGACATGTAGCTTGTTGTTGTGTTGGAGGTCCAGCAGTCTGTTGTCAAACATACAGCAGGAGCAGTCCTAATCTGCTCTTGGAGTTCAGCTCTGACCTTTTCGAAAAGGTTGGGCAGCATCCGCTTTGATATAGTGCCTCTGCTTGGCAGCACATATGATGGGTCCAGTGCCGCTGTGTATGCTCTGAACCCCCTGTCTTCAACAATTGTGAACGGTTGAAAATCAGTGGCTATCATTTTAACCAAAGCCTGGTCCACTTTACTCTGCTGCAGTGGTTGAATGGGCCTGTTTATAAAGCCTCCCATAGTGGTTTGTTTTGGCCTTTTTCTGGCTGCTTGTGGTGCTGTGGTGGTGGCTGTTGCAAGTTGAGTTGATGTACTTGCCACACCTGAATCTGTGCTGGTTGATGCCGTTGCAGATGTTGTCGCTGCTGCTTCTGCTGTCCCTGTTGTTGTCTGCTGAGTGTCTGCTAAAAGTGCAGTGGGGTGCTTAGTTTTTAAGTGCCTCCTCATATTTGATGTGCTCCCTCCATGAACAGATATCAGGTTTTTGCAATACTGACATCTTGCTTGTGCCTGATTTACTCCAACAAAATGCATCCATATATCACTTCTTTTCCGAGTACTCATCTCCAACAAAAAAATCCTCTTATCTTTAGCAAATAATCCTCAGTCAATGTCACTCTCTCTTCTCTTGTCACTTCTGTCTGAGGTGTTTTGGGAGAATCTTGATAGTGGGGGATGGTTGGTGACAAGTAGGGGGAGGGGGACTACCCCTAACCTTGCAATCAGAAAGGTCTTGAAGAGTGTACCTTATTGGGTCAAGGGGTCAACAAATCACCACTGCAACAACTTCACTAAGTATCTCCACCCATGATAAAATAACTTTGAAAAATAAGAAATTAATTTAAATGAACATAGTATATATGTTCATTTTAATTAATTTCTTATTTTTCAAAGTTAATTAAAATGAACAGTTCATTTTAATTAATTTCTTATTTTTCATAGTTATTTGACCCCATCATGACATATTTGTGTCTCGTGCGGACTCAGAGCCGTAACATATAGCAGCAGGTCCAGAGCAGACTCGTCGCCATCTTTATATACAGTCTATGGTGGTCGCCATGCACGAATCTACAGCAGACTCAGCCCCTCCTCCGGCTCCCGCGAGAGTCCCGTGAGCCGTGAGTCCGCAAATCTCTGAGTCTGCTGCGACTCGTCGCGGGAGCCGTGGGACTCGGAGGAGGGGCTGAGTCTGCTGTAGATTCGTGCATGGGGACGAGTCTGCTGGATCTCTGGATCTGCTGCCTGCTATATGTTACGGCTCTGAGTCCTCGTAGGCTACTGGTCTCTCTCGATCATTGACCTGGGGCCTATACTACAAACCTGGATATGTTTGAGTTAGCCGGTTGGCCTAATCCAAAACATACGCGCTCTCGCTAAACTGTACTACGACGCTGGTTATCAACTGGATCGCTCAAGCCAGCCGTGTCCTATCTAGTTAGGTGCGCGTTCACATGAAAGGGGTGGTATCTGGAGCATTCGACCAATCACAAACATGGAGAAGCGCACTGTCAGCGCAGCGTCATACTTCCTGAATGAAAAGTGAACTTTAATACTAGTCAAAAATGAAGAAGTTAAACTTTAAACATCCATGACTTAAACACTTTATCCAGGATAAAACCCACATAGCTGCACCTGCAAGGTGAATACAGCTGGCAAAAGAAAAAGTGTTTGAATGCGTACATTAACAGGTTTATGATATCACTGCCCCGTCTAAAACACGATCTGACTTCAATTACATTTGTCTCGAGTGTTTCGTCAACTTAATGTGTTGCTTAAAATAATACTTCTGCATACAGTATGTGACACTGTGAGTGTTGCACGGCCAGATACGGCTCAGCTGACTCAGATAAGGAGATATGATACATTATGAAGTGATGTGCCGCGGACTGTACTTAATGTACTCTGATCCGGTTACTTATGTTGTGACCGATATTTAAGTAAGCTTTCTTAACGCTAATGTTATAATAGTCAGATTGCTCTGAAGATGGAGGTGATATTCTATTCATGTTCACGTTCACACAGTCGGTGATTTTTGCCGGCCGTCTTTCCTGCGACAGCAGTTTTTCTGTATTTCCTTTCTCCTGTAATATGACATGATCGCTTTAAACTCCGCACACTGAGCTCTGATTGGTCAGCAGGCGGTGCTTTCACTGAGTTGAGCTCTTAGCCTGCAACCTAACCTGGTCCCGACCAGGTTAGCTGCTTAGCATATATTACCATGGAGATTTAGCCTGCTAAAAAGAGAACCAGCTTCGGATGACCGGAAAGCCGGAGTTTTCCCTGAATTTAGCTGGCTAAGCGAAAATCCTGCTTCGCAGTATACCCCCCTGGATTCACGGATCCCGCGATTTTTCCGGCTCTAAATTAAGTTTCAGTGTAGACTTCTAACAAAATGGTCATGTTGTGCAACAGTCTCCTGTAATAATATCTGCATTTCCAATAAGGATCTTACTTGGAAACTCGTTTATTTTGAACATGGCACACAAAAAGAAACAAATGATAGAAAATTGCAAAACAGTTAGAATATATAAAATGTAATTATACAATTATTATTATTATTATTAAATGAAAACACAATTGTGCAAAATTAGCTTAAGTACAGGAACATATTAAAATAACTATATACATATAATGCAAAACACTTATTTTTTAAAATGCACACACACACACATGTTTTATTAAAGCAAAAGACACTGTGTAGCGGAGGTTAATGTAACGTTAGTTTAATATGCTGGTTAAATGCAACAACTTTTCGGTTTCACCGGTAGGATTTCTACGGTCTTGGTCATGCTGACTCATATGACTCGTATGATCCGGATCTCTTCAATGATTGACTCAGAAGACTCCGAGTCCATAAAATGATCCGGATTTGCCATCTCTACTGTTGACACCGACAACGTCAGTGAACTAGTGCCCACTGCCCACAAGCCACGCCCCGAAACATGGGGTCACGCCGGCCAATCACAAAGCTTTGATGCGTTCAAGTGCATTATTCTGGCACGGGAAGATTATGTTACAGGACATTAACGATAAAACAGAATATTGTTGTTCTATTTTTAGACACATCTCGCGATCGACTAAGAATCTCCCCGCGATCGCGATCGACTGGTTGGGCACCCCTGTCCTAGGGTAATGTGTATGACCCTCCGGCGATACTGTATACAAAGTTTGGTGTTGAAAAACCAACATTTGAAATTTAAGTGAATATGTAACTGTTTTTTTTTTAAAGTAGGCGGAGCTTAGGGTTCCAATTGGATTATTTGTAGAGCAGGTCCACCCGGATATGTTTGCAAAATTTCAGGTCATTCGGAGTTACGGTGCGACTTTGTGAATCTTTCCGAAATGGAATTGAAATAGGTGGCTCTAGCGAGCATGTTGGAATATTTTAACAAATTGAGTCCAGAATATTGTAATTTTCACCGATTCTGGAATCTGTGCAAAATTATACAACTTTTTCAGCATCCTAAAGGCCTCAAAAACAGGAAAGATGGCGACTAAAAATAGTAATAAGAATTCCACCAATAACAATAGGTATCCTTGCACTTCGTGCTAGGACGCCGTTGGGTCCTAGCACTCTCGTGCTCGGGCCCTAATAATAATAATACATTCAATTTATATAGCACACTTTAAAAACAACGTCATCTCAAGGTGCTTCACAAAGCTAAAAGGAGAAAATAATAAAATAAAAAAATCTTCCCGCGACCCCCCTGCAGTACCCACTAGGGTAACCACTGCTCTACAGTTCAGAGGTACATGGTGTACTTCTCCTCCACTACATGTATTTAATACATTTAGTTACTTCACAGATCTGGATCAGACTTTAGTTCCACCTGGAGTAAATTCACAAGCTACCCTGCAGAATACTACTTTTACTTAAAGAGCCTGTGACACCATCCCAACAACTGTTGTGCAATGAAATATTGGGCTACTAGTAATCTCGAACAGTCAGTTTAAAAAAGAAAAAGCGATACCGTTCCGTTAAATATCAATAATTTCGAACATCGCGGGGAAATTCCTTGACTCATTTTGAAGTTTTGGGGGAAGCCGGAAGTGACGTCAATGCGGGAACGCTTCGAGAGCCAAACACGGACAAAGTGTGTTGTCATGCGTAGAAATGGTGAATTACTGAGATTAGGCACGATAATAACGCTGTAATGAAGTTGACTACAGTATATTCATATTTGTCAGTGCTTTCATGTCAATTCGGCGACATAAACATAAATGGTCGTGGTGAAGATGATGATTACATTAGGATAAAAATCGGGAGTGAGAGCTGCTGAATTTCCTCCCGTCGGATGTGATATAAAAACAAATCGATTATTTTTGTGGTTATAAACTCAAGTGGATGAAACTACATTTATTAGTGCTTTCATGTCAATTCGGCGAACATATGATACATTAAATGATCGTGAGGATGATGACTAAACATCGTTTGTTTGAGCCGGTCTGCATTTCCTGATGAGAAAACAAACCGATGCTTTTTGTAGTTGTAGTACACCAACAACATGGATTAAACGTGTGTTTTTTTTACCACAATTTTGGGGAAATTAATGGATAAAATGCACGGTTTATTATTATTATTATTCCCACTCCGATCGGGACACTAGGTCCACCGTTTCCCCGCAGCGAGGCTCCCCCCGTTGACAGTTTACGTGGGCTGGGTGCAGTGGCGGACTGGCCATCGGGACGAATCCCGATGGGCCGGTACCGAAGTGGGCCGGTCGGATAAGTAACTAGCACATCCCCCATAGGCGGCGCGTGAGGCTCAGGGTTGAGAAGGCTAAATAACTTATTTTACCTGACGCTGCCCGCCTCCGGCGTCTATAGAAAAGAGATCAACTCAGTGTGCGGAGTTTAAATCTCTCAAGTCATATTACAGGATAAAGGAAATACAGTTTAAACTGCCGTATGCAGAGAAGACGCCGACGTGTCGCACTTATCATTCATATTACATCATCAATCAGATCATCGATCATATAATATCATAATATATCATATATTTCCTTATCTGAGTCAGCTTCTCCAGCCTCATCTGGCCGTGCAACACTCACAGTGTCACAGACTGTATGCAGAAGTATTATTGAACACATTATGTTGACGAAACACTCGAGACAAATGTAATTAAAGTCAGATCCACTCGTGTCTTAGACATGAACGCGCTCTCAGCTGGAGAGAGAAACCCTGGCTTGATTTACCGAGTTGATAACCAGCGTCGTAGGACCGCTTAGCGATATCTCGTTTGTTAGTTTGTTGTTGTTAGTTTGTTTGTTACTCAAACATATCCAGGGTCTGTTGAACTGGCTTCGTAGTACAGGGCACAGGTGGCGAGCAGCGCTAATGTCAAAGACACAGACATTATACATTATATTTGTATTTTACCAGGATGCAGTGACACAAATATTTACATTTTTACATTTACTATCTACAAAACCCTGACATCCCCCACTCCCCCCGTTAACAATTTACTAGCGGTACCGAAGTGGGCCGGTCGAGAGTCCCGGGATGATTTTTTGTCCCAGTCCACCACTGGCTACATGACCGTATGATCGCCCATATTGACGCACCTCATTCCTAAATTTCTAACAGATACAACATAAACCGATCCTTCAGCCTCATATGAGCTCTCAGACACGTTCAACATTAACCTGTCATCGCTGTCTGAGCTTGCTGCTGTGTGCGCCGTCGTGCGTTTACATCTGACTGTATATATATATAAAGGTTTACATGCAGAAGCTGGGAGCCTGAACGGTGCAGCTGGAGCGCTGTGCCCGCAATGACGTCACCCATCATTTGGCGGGACTTGAAGAATCCCAGAGAAGATCCAGAAAATTGTCAACATTGAAGGCAGATTAATGGTTATCAAAGTACAAATATCCAAAATCAGTTCAGTAACGGTTTTCAATGGGACAATATGTACTCAAAGTGATGGGTTTGGATGATGGGGGAAAACCGTGTCACAGGCTCTTTAAGTACTTGATCTGAGTACTTCTCCCACCTTACACGTAATTGGAGCAACAGAACTCCAAGTTCAAAACGGTGCATTTCTCCGTATGAATATGATGCCTTTTGGCCAGCAGATTCCTCGTGGATTGACCACATCGAGCTCTGTAGATTAGATTGTCACTTTTGAACGCTCTGTTCTCCACCGCGGATCTCTGTGTGCACGGCAGAGTCCTGCACGGGTCTGATTTTCAAGACCCGCTCCCGCGACGTGCAATACCGAACCCGCCCCGCTACCCGCACATATTGCCAATTAGTTCCGCAACCCGACCCGACCCGTCGGCACAAGATCCACAACCCGACCCGAACCCGCACAGCCTAGCCTATATATGAGCAGTGAAAACGTGCAATTATTAACACACGTAGTTGCATATTTGTCTCAAAAAGCGTGGGATGTTGGTTCTTTCCTCATCTAGGAACCAGAAGCCTCCAGACGCTGGATTTCGCTCTTGAGGAAGTGTTATTGAAAACACCACAAGAGCTTCACCTCAGCCATTTCGAATGTGGCGCACAGCAGCAGATTGATGCGCTGCAGAGGTTATGATTATGCGCGGTCCCGCGGGGGAGAGGTCTGAGGATTTAAATATTAAACTAGATTATTATTATTTTAAAATATTTATTATGCAACACACGCGACCCGACCCGCATCATCTTTGTTTTACCCAGAACCGAACCCGGAAAAAAGCGTTTGCAAAAATATCACCCGCGAATCACCTTTGTTGCGGGTCACCCGATGCAGGACTCTGGCACACGGTGCTGCAGCGAGTCTGTGAGCGAGATGCCCCGCCCCCGACACAGACGAGAGAGAAAGAGGCCCCGTCTCAGGTCGGTTAAATGGATTCCCTGCGTCTAGTCCCTCCCACCAGGGAAGCATGGAGAGACGCAAGGTTTCCTCTCATGGTTTACGAGAGGCAGGGAAATTAGTTTTAAGAGCAATGGGACGTCCTTTCCTCCGGAGCGTCACGTGAAGCGACGTCCATTTGTGATGATCGTCTGACAGCAGCTCTGTCCCCGTTGTTTCCACAAACACCCCCGCCTCTGTTAGCACACATTTACTGACACACACATTTGTATCATCTGTTGTAGACCCAAATACATAAAATCAAATAAGAACTCATTCTCAAAAAAGATAAACGCCATTCTTAAAATGTATAAACGAACATTAGTTGGATTAATATTGATTAGAGTGCACTAAATAAATAAAATAATTGAGAGAAGAAAGAGAGATATGTTATCTATCAAACCCAGTTAGATTAACATTCATTGGACACTTTGTGTGTTTGTGTGGATATGTAGCACATTAACATCTTAATAGCACTTAATGACTGAATGGAAATGACAATAAATGAAAATGTAAAACGAAAAAAGCGATCATGAAAATGTTTCCAACAAATGAATAAAATGTTTGACCACGTTGTTGTTCAGATATATCTCATATTTGTAACTAAATGAAACATGAATTGAAACAAAACACGGTATAAACTGAGGAGTGAGTCTCGTGAGGTTCATGTGTTTTCTTCACTCCGCTGGGAAACTGCTCTCAAGTCAAGAAGCATCAGATCACTGCCTCGTCCAATCAGTGAGCGATACACAGTGTTATCTATGTGGTTATTCTCGCGTCCAGGAGAGAAGCTTAAAAAGGAGACTAAATGGAGTCTCTGAGATTGTTTCAAATTGGTACTTTAATTAATAAAAAGCGTGGTAATGTTACAAACAGGATATTGTTCGGACAGAAAAGCAGCTGTCCTCTGGCTCTCGCTAGCGGAGAAAGAGGCCGTACCCCTCAGGTCGCGCTGTTTATATATCTTCTGCTGGCTCCTCCCAGCGAGCCGGCCCTCCACGTTTTAATGTCCGTTGTTACGCATATCAGAGGATAAAGACATTGTACATTCAATATACATCTAAACACGCCTTTTCTCCTCCTTAACTCATTCATGACTTTTCATTTAACACATTCTAAACGCTGTAATCAATACTCCTAAAAATACAGGAAATACTTCACGGCAGTTTGGTTTCCGGTCGTTCCGAATGTTGTCACATGCTACCCACATCTGTAAACAATAACGTAATCAAATAAACTGTACCTTATCCAACAATAATAATATCTCGACGTCTATAGTTGTAGTGTTGAAATCAGTAGGTTTCGCTGTGCAACATCATATCGCTGCTAAATTCACCTCTGTAGTAAATTAGCCTCATGCTAACCGGAGATGAAGGATTTTGAGAATAAAAGCTTAACAGGTTGTGCACAAGAACTTCTGGTTTTTCAGTATAAAACAGCATTTAAACTGACGGTATGTTTAAGGTGCACAATGCTATCAAAACATTGATTTTAATTTCTAACAACAGTAAGGGGGCGGGGCGAGTGTCTGAGGATGGTCTGGTGGTTCCTCGGTTATCGCTCCTCGATTATCGCTCCTTTATGGATATTTTACAAATCACTCCCTTTTCAAACTGTATTCTTTTTTGTTACTGGTTTTTAAATGTTGAAGTTGAAAGCATCAAGCTGGGGCACTTTGAGAGCAACATTAGGAGATCTATGGAAACATCTCTCAACACCAGATGAAACAGAACTGGAAGCAGATTTATTTTTATTTATGGATATTTTACAAATCACTCTCCTTTCAAACTGTATTCTTCTTTATTAATAACAACTTTTTTTTACTGTCACATAGTATTTTATACCTGTTTACTTTATGCTCTTATTTTTTTATAATGATCATATAAAGATGAGCCACTTCTCTGCCTCTGCCTTGCCCCCGGGCCGTCCGCCCGAGACCACCTCCTGTTCTTCTTCCATGCCACCCTTTTGGCAGTGTTGGACTTTGTGTTGGACCTCGGAACGTCTTGAATCCGTCCCTTGGGGGGGGGGGGGGGGGGGGTTCTGTCACAGGTTCTGTCACATGTTAGTTGACTGTTTTGTCATGATTTTATGTTTAAATTCTGTTCTCCCTGGCCCTCTCGCATTTCTCTAACTCCCCTCCTCGACTCCTGACCTCAAGACTTAGTCCCGCCCCCAGGAGATGCGAGCCGAGGAGGGGAGCCGAGGAGAGAGGAGGGGAACCGAGGAGAGAGGAGGGGAAGCAACAGGCGGTTAGAGAAAGGAGAACTCCTCTCCTCTGAGCGGTCATTTTAAAGAGACGTCCATTAATGATGACAGGAGGCAGCAGCCTCTGTCTGAGGGACAGATGTGTTCAAGACCACTTATATATTTACTTTGATTCATTCACAGTGCGGTGTCATGAGACAATAACAGGCTACAGATGCGGACACACACACACACACACACACATATATTTATATAAATATATACAATTTCAGAATCAAACAGAGCATTCATAATAACGTAACACTATCAGAGACTGGATATATCCCCCCCCCTCTCTGGTTGCTACAATGAGGAATACAAATTACGGGCCAAACGTTTTATTTACAAGTATTAAAAGTAAGCAGAGGACACCAAACCAACTGAGACCTGTCTGTCCGCTGCATCTACGCACTGTACAACACACACACCTACACACTGTACCACACACACCTACAGCTCCTAAAGCATAATCAGGCTACAGCCGTTGTGTATTTTATTTTGTGAAGCACTAAATGGTTTTAGAAAAATATCGACTCTTTGTAGATATCTACTAAACTAGAGAAAGAGAGTCGGTCTGTTCTACTGAGTGATATATATTATACACTCTGCTCTGCTTTCTGCACCTCACAGCTGTTCTCTCTGCGTCACAATGAAAGCAGTTACTAATATAATATCCAAGGAATGCATGCAGAGCTGTGATTGGCTGAGATAAGTCCGGCCGTGCGTCACGACTCTTTGAAACATCTCTGTTCCCGGAAATGCATCCGTGGAGGAGCCATCAGTGTATCCTCGGTCATAGCTCCTCCAGAGAGCCTCCTCGACGCTCGGTCCTCGAAGTGCATTTAGAGAAATGAGATGTCCTTCAACATGGTGCGCTGAAATCCATTTCCGAGTCACTACCAGAGGACCGAGGAGTCGAGGAGGGGGATTTGATGAAATGAGAAATAAATCACACACTGAGGGAACATCGCTATATTGTAATTATTTATATAGGCTTTTTCGATCAAATGTTCGGGGTCGGTCAGAATGAGAAAATGTTTCAAAGGGGGTACATTACTGAAAAAGGTTTGAGAAGCCCTGTAATGGAGTATTCTTACAGTGTGGTATGAATATTTTTACTTTAGAAAGGGCCGGATACTCCTTCGACCTCTGAGTGACATCAATGTGCCTGCGTTGTTCAATTGAACGGATGTATGTGCAGTATTTGTTAAAATAATTGTAAACTGTAGATTAATCATGGCTTGTATCAGACAACAGAACAAAAATAAAATGTGTTTAAAGTGTCTACTGTTTTGTAGTAGCCGTAGTGTAAAACTGTTTTATTGAATAAGAATTGCATTTGATGATGCTTAATAATTATATTTAAATTAGTGCTGTCAAAATTATCGCGTTAACGGCGGTAATTAATTTTATGAATTAATTGCGTTAAAATATTTAACGCATTTAGCGCATGTGCAGAATGGCCCGCCCCATACGTGCCACCAGTGGCAGCGCCAGGGTATGGCTGGGGTAGGCTACACCCATACCAAGAAATGGCTTAGCCCCACCATGAAAAATGATGTTAAAGGAAGCAAAATAAAGTCTGCCAACTCGCGCGGAGTAAATTGCACAGACAGCAGTTAGTCAGATTGATTTCAGCAGCCACGGTTTTGAAAACTTTTGTCACGGAGTGATCGTCTTCTCAATAGAACATCTTTGATAACGGCGTGGTGTTGTTGCAGGAAGTCCCGACGGAGAATACTTTTGCTGTAGTACAGATGTACACATAACTGGTACGCAGGTTATGTAATATTAAATATTACCTACATATTTATTAAATGAAAAGCCAAATATTTTTTACTGGAGATTTGTAATAAGATGCAAATGTAATCTTAAATTAAAATCTATGATACATTAGTGCAGGGGTGGCCAACCCGCGGCTCTTTGCCTAGCTTCACGCGGCTCTTCAGTTCATATCGAATTGTCTATGTGTGAGTTTGGGGGAGAGACACTGACTCCTCTAGTGTTACACGGTGTACCGATACTTGAAAGATACCGCGATACACTGCCGTTTCATTAGTATCGGTACTTGACGGGAGGAAAGTACTCCGGTGAGAAAGTGCCTGCAGTCTCTCCCCTCTCAAGCACGCTCTAAGTGCCTCCCCTCAGTCCCTCCCCTCTCTCGTGCACGCGCTAGCTGCCAGAGCATGTGAGAAAACGAGAAGCTGCAAGTGGGAGTGCAGCTGCCGCTGCGCCTCGGCTTGTTGACAAAAAAGACGCCAGAAGCGAAATGTGGAAGTATTTGAGCGATATCTCTGACAGTGAGGGCAAGCCTACGGACACCACGAGGCCTGTCTGTCAGACATGTATTTTATTTAATACGAATTATTGTCATTTATTTAATGTGTTGTTCTCACCAGGGGCGTCTCCTGGACCTGGAAACATTCGGGGCTTAGCCCACAGTGGCGGCGCTACAGTCGAAGTTTCTACTGCAAGACTCCCCACACGCACAATTGCGCCATCTAGTGTCACACACGTGTGCCTGCATTAGCTTTGTTACGGCAATGGATTGTGGGAGATTCTCGGATCTCTGGAGGGTAAGGTGCCTGTTTTATGTCGGTGGACAACATTTATGTTTTTATTTTATAAGGACAGTAACGTACTGTTGTGTTTGTTTAGTTTAATTGTTTAATGCTCACAGTAACATGTTTTTTGTGTGATTGGCTATTTGCAGTGGCGAGCCGTGCACTTATACCTAGGCCCTCAGACCCCCACCTCTTCCCTCGAGTTATTACGTCACAGCAGCGTATACTTCAGCGGAATATCAAAACAACGGCACGGGGTGCAAAACGCATCAATGAAAGCGACCCTCTACCACACAGAACAACACCTGTAGATAACCCCATTTGTGGTGTTTGAAATTGAAAAGGATATTGCATTGTGTTTGTTACTTTCGTTGCAGTTGTATGTCTTAAGTGTAATCTGGCATGCTTTTATTTTGAAGGAGTTAACGCTGCTGACAGGAAGTTATTGTTGCTATGGAAACAAGAAAAGTTGCACAGCGGGCGGAACTTGTCATAAAGTCCGCGATAATAACACCCACCCATTTGGAGGGAAGATGTGATTGGTCATTTGACATTACTCTCTCGTTCAGTCACTATAGCTGGCCGTCCAATCAGCTCCCGTCTTCACCTCGCAGAGACGAGCTTCTTTCATGTAACCCTTCACATTCCCACAGAAACTGAACAGGCAAATTCGAAGGATTTATTTCTTTGGAAATGTTATTTTAGTAAAACTAATGACAAATATTACTTTGTAGAATATCTTAGGCCCTCACAGAGTTTTTAAGTTTAATGTTCACTGATATTTTGTTGTTGACTGGACACTTCTTTTTTCAAAGAGATAGCATGAGAGGATCTCTTAAGCAATGAAGCTCACATGTCCTTTTTATATGCTGTCCATTGAAATGCTGGAAAGTAATCACCAGCTGTGAGTGATCTGTTGCCGAGGGGACAATACACCGGAGTTACATAAGCAGAGGTAAAGTACTATTCTGGGGGGAACTTAAAGTTAAGTTAAAAGCATCAATCTGGTGCACTTTGAGAGCAACATTAAGAGATCTATGGATACATCTCTCAACACCCAGATGTAAAATAAATCAAAGAATCAGAAACGGGTTTATTATTTAAAAACACTTGATTTTCAAGTCAAATTATTAGAAATTGTTACCAATTAGATTAAACAGAAAAAAGGGATGGAAGGAGGAAATAATAATCCCTCATCACATGCTTCCTTCCTCACTTGCTTCCTTCCTCACTTGCTGCATCCGTCATCACTTGCTTCCTTCATCACTTTCTGCTTCCTTCCTCACTTGCCGTTTCCCCTCATCACTTGCTTCCTTCATAATAATAATAATAATAATTTCAATTTATATAGCGCCTTTCACGAAACCCAAGGACTTGCTTCCTTCCTCACTTGCTGCTTCCTTCATCACATTACCTTTCATTTGCTTCGTTTTTTCTCCCCATCATCACTCGCTGTCTTCAGACTCTTTATTGTTTTGTAGGTGGAAGTGTTAGGCTCAATCGCCTTGGTTTGACATTCGCAAATTGGTCGATGACCTCTCCATGGGCCACATTAGCCAAGACCTCCTTCTCAATGGAAATGATGGCCACATGACTAAGCCTCACCTGGCCCATTGTACTTCTCAGCCAAGTGTGTAGCCTTCGCAGGGCACTGAAGGACCTTTCACAACTGCAGCTGGTGACTGGGATTGTCAAAGCAGCTTGGAAGATGGTCTTAAGAGAGGGGAACACCTCCTCATCCAAAAGGGAAAATACACTTTGGATACTTGGCATGTCTTTCTCTATCCTGGCAAGGTATTGTCTTGCAACAACAACCTCTTCAGTTTGTACGTGGAAGCTGTAATGTTGTGCAAGATTTTTGAGTGCTTCTTCATTCAGGAAATTCTCAGAAGCAGGGTGACATGCCTGTATGCCGATTAATATGTTTTCCCCAACTCCAGAAAACCTGTTTTGAAGCTCCTCCAGCATTCTGTCGAGAACTGGAAAGAAGATTCTCCCTCTCAAGTCATCTCCTGTAGTCAGGTCTAACCTCGCTCCACATGATGCCTCGACTACAAAGTCGTCCATGTTTCTACGCTTCTTCCTCTGTGTCACAGTTTCGGGAATATCAAGATCATTGCACAGGGCCTTGGTCTTGTCATAGACCTCATGTGCTTTCTCGTCACTTCGGTAACTTTTCAGTCCATTGTTTCTTTCTGCAGGTATTTGAGCAGCCCTGAGTGGTTGAGAGCAGTGTCTGGAAGCCCTGAGTGTTGAGAGCAGTGTCTGGAAGCCCTGAGTGTTGAGAGCAGTGTCTGGAACATGACAGCATGTAGATGGTACTGGATCTGCAAAGCTTGCTTTCCAGTCCCTTTGCCAGAGGGGCTGAAAGGCTCCCTAAAGTCTGGATCAAAGCAGGGAGGTTTTTTAGGGTTGCATTCACAGACTCAATTTGACATGCCCAGCGAGCGTGTGACAGCTGAACAAGTTGTGTGTCCCCTACCTCTAGCTGTTTCTGAAATGTTTCCAATCTCTGATGGTGGACAAGAAATAGTAGAGACACCCCAGGAGATCAAAGAAGTCACGTGCCTCTGGGATGGCTTTGCAAGTGGCGCAAAGGACCAGATTGAGTTCACGGGCTTAGCAGTGAACATAAAGTGCTTCTGGATGCTTCTCTCTAAACCCAGCTTGTACACCTCTCACGTTTCCACTCATAACAGCAGCACCATCATAACTCTGGGCAACACATCTAAGATGTCCTATTCCATGTTTGTCAAGCAGCTGCTCTATTGTGTCAGTGATGGTTTTAGCTGAGAAAGTCCAAGGAACCTTTCTTTCACTGCGCCTCGTGGACTTCTTTGTTTGGTGGCTTATATGTTTGCAGAAAAGGATCAAAGTTTTCAAGAAGCTTCATGCATTCCATAACATTACCCTCGCTATCGCTCTCTGCTGCTTCGCTGTGCCCTCTGAAAGCAATGCCTTGCTTCCCAAGAAAGGCTGTCACTGCCGCTATGCGTTTCAGATGCTCCCCACGTTCCTGAATCTCTGCTGAACGTAGCTGCTGTGTGATGTCCCCGTGGACCTGGGTGGCTTCAAAGCTCTTCCAGAGAATAATTGAGGCCTTGTGTACGTTTGACTTTTCATGTTCTCGAAAAGAATCCAACGAACGCTTCCAGTTTGTGTATCCTGAGGTGGTGAGGGTGTCCCTTTGATCCCTTTGGTTTGCCATATCATCTACAACTAAAGCAGAATGCTGCATTGGCCGTTGTAGAATATTCGTGCCATTTAAAAGTATCAAACCAACTTGGTTGAAATGATCTCTTTTGCTGGCCAAACATGCCGGATGGAAAGCAGTGGTGTCTGGCCCTGTATATGCAGTCCCTACATCAGTCATGTTACCCATTGACTCTTGTCTGTTCTGATGTTCCTGTTCATTGTCGTTCTTGCCTGTTGTATCTCCTTCTCCTGTTCCCCTTTCTTCATCCTCTACTCTGTTTGGCTCATCTGTGATGACTGTGGGTAAACACAAACAAGTATGTAAGTCAATCAGTTTCCAGCTCTGTCAAATAAATGAATTTCAAGATACACACATGTGTCTTCATTAAAATGAGTTTCACCACACTGTCACAACATGTAATACTAACCAATCGAAAATAGTTACATGTACATTGGAAACCTCTTGTAGATATCACTGTTAGAGTAGTTATCTGCCAATAGGACAGAATCATTCCTGCACAAAAGTTTGAGTAATTCACTTAATATATTCACTTAAAACTTTAATATAGTCATTTTCACTTAATACTCTAATATAGTCATCTTTCTGCATTCAACACTAAGGAAAGCTGTACAATTTGACATGATGATGAGGAAAAAAGGCCTCCGACAATGCAGATCATTTTTTGATCATATCAATTTTAAGATGCGGGTCAAGGCTTAATATTTGGGAGCATAGCGTCCCTTGCCCCTTTCAGGAGCCCCACTGGATTAGCTTTGATCTGAAAGCTTGTTAGCTGGCTGTCCATCTCATAATGTCCACATAGAAACTAGCTGTCAATAGGAAATATCAATCAGAAGAATTATATTTTCATGCAAAATCTGTCACAAAAAGAGGTCGCACATTTAAATTCAGGTGTTGTTATGGCAACATCAGTGCGTGGTCAAACAGCCACATTTACTGCTGCAAATATGTTCAAACATGCTGTTGACACGTAAAGCAGTGGCAACTATGCCACCATTTCAGCTGACTTTTTCTCAGAAATACTGTCACATAACATCCATATATATTTCAGTGCTCGGTTGATGCTAAGCTAAGCTAACTATGAAACACTTTAACTGACAGGACTCAGGATCAACTGTGTACTACTGTAAGTGGCTAGCTATAGCTACTTGCTAACGGTTTAGCTTACCCGCGCGATTCAAAGTAACGTCAACGTAGCTGTAATTTATGCTTTGCTTACATGTTCGTATAACTTGTAAGTTTACTGACAGGTACATACCTTGTTCACCTGGAGGCTCTGGGGTTGTTGTGTGAGCCACCACTTGAGAATTTCCGTCTTTTTTATTAAATAAATGTCTAATGTTCATCTTAAAAATGTCCGCGTCCGGGGCTGACAGTTTAAAGTTTAAACATTGTCACAGAGGAGAGGTACGTACCTGTCAGCCAATAAAACACGTTTATTTCCATGCAACTCTCTGATTGGTCTGGTGGCGTCGTCTTGCCTCTGTGTTGCATTCACTGAACATGGGAAATTACAATTCTGCCGTCCGTCCTATAGGTAAAGTAGGTTAATGTATTATATTATTGAGGGAGAATTTGTCCGGGACTAAAGAAAAAACATCCGGGCGACGCCCATGGTTCTCATTGTTTAAAAGTTTGTGTTATGGTTCTGGTGTGAAATAAAGCACAATAATTACATTTAAGACTGTTTCCCTTTTTTTAAGAAAAGTATCGAAAAAGAATCGGAATCGCAATTCTTGACTTGGTATTGAAACCAAAATGTTGGCATCGTGACAACACTAGCTGCTCCTGACAGTTAAACCTGATATTTAGTAGGTCTGTTAAGTATTAACGTAATTTGGCCGGTCAAAGTTGTTTGGGCTCGGATAAAATTGCTCCGTTACTTTCGTCCCGTGTTACTTTCGTCCCGGCTCTCCCTACGTGTGTGTGGTGTCAGGTGTCAGTATGAGAGGATGACAGCGCGTCTAATTTTGATGTGGCCCAAGAGCTAATCACAATAAGACCTGCGATGCAGTGAACCAATCACCTTTGAGGGGGGGGGAACCTATCGTTGATTAAACACTAGCCAGTGTTTCTCCTACCATTGTCTTGGAGGGGCGCTGCACCCCGCCAACGGAGCCCCGCGCCCCCCCTGAAATTCAAGGTGTTTACAAAATATATATATTATTTAATTTTTTTAAATATATATGTAGCACCAAATTGCAAATAATCTATAACTACTGTCACTTTTCACATTGAACATGTGCTCTTTTATTAAATAAACTAAACGCTTTCATTTTAAGTTGTGGGTTTAGTGTTTTTGACCCTAAGAAACCCTGATGCATTAATCAATAACAATAATCCACAGCTCCTCTCTCTGCTCCAGAGGATTTAAAAAATATATCCCAATGTCACACAAATGCATCAGTGACGTGGTTGAAATCTTGTCTCCAGAAAACAAACTGAAACAAGCGGTATCAGTAAAATAGAAAACATGTGGCTCTTAACCTCTGACTGGTTGGCCACCCCTGCTCTAGTAAGTAAAATGTACTTACAAAAACTGAGTGTGACAGTAAAGTTTACTTAAGTGCCTTTAGTAACAAACACTTCTTAACTGTAAGTAGAAGCTACTTGAAATATACGTTATTACATACTTAGGTTTTCTGAGTGCAATTTCTTACCCGTTGTTTTCAGTGTATACGGGTTCCGGCTGCAGCAAGTAATTGGATTTACTGGAAAATGTAGTTTGAATTGTTGAATTATGTAGTGTATGGATTGTTGACAACCAGCAGAAGATGCCCTTGCGGGAAAAAAAAAAAAAAAAGGTAAAAATCGATAGAGATACCAAGGACACACAAAGTAATGCATTTATTCCATACTGCTACCAACTCTGCAATATTACAGACCTCTCTCCCCCCTTACTGTGATTTATCGCGAAAAAACCAACACATCCATCTTTGTCATACACTGACTGCCATGTTAATGGCCTAAACACACACACACCAGCAAACATTATCAGTCTTACTTTTTTCCATTTCATTTCACACTGTATCTTTTTAATTCAAAGATATATACCACACACACACACACACACACACTCTTGAGGGTCAGGCTACCATTTTGCTGTCATCCCACCCTGAGAGACGGATCAGTATCTTTACAACTTTAAATTACTGCCGGTTCTCAAAGGGCACATTTGGTTTGAGAGTGGGTGTACTGCAGATAAAACTTGGTAAGTATATACACTTTAAGGCCTATTTTCATATACATGTTTACTGAGATATATATATATATATATATATATACTGCCTTTGCTTGCTTTACATAAAATATCTCCTTGAACAATTAAAGATATACTTTTTGTTATTCCATGGAATGCTCTTAACATCCCGATAGCCATGAATATCTTAAGAGCTTTGACACAAAATCCTGGATGGCCTACCTGCCTGTCAGCCTTCCATCGGGGCACAGACTGATCTCGTGCCCTCATTGGTCGTGTGCCCGTTCGTGTGTGTTGGGGGAGGGGCTCTGTAAGGAAGAGGCAGATTTTTTTCCGGTTGTGTATTTTCAAATTCTAGCGCAAATGACCTACTCCACCTTTAACTACTGTTTAATGGTGTTCATCTCGTCAAGCGCAAAATGGTACGATTCCAACACAGATGCCCGCCCTCTTTTCATTACGGAAAACGTCAGGCTTTTTGGTTGTTTGTGAGTGTTCGGCTTTTACGTACAACCGTGAATTATCTGCATAGAAATGTAAAGAATTTCCTCGAACCTATAGAACCATATAGGTCATACTGTATAACAGTACCATGAGAGCATTAACTAAATTGAGATCAACAGGTCTTTATACGTAACATATCGTCAACATACGTGGTTTAAATTGTGAAACAGAGGCAGTTTGGTTAGGTCAGTAGTTCTCAAACATTTTATGTCCGCCCCCCCTTTGGAGAAAAAAAAGCCGGGGCCCCTGATAACCGTGTACGTTATTCTCGCGTCCAGGAGAGAAGCTTTAAAAAGGAGACTAAATGGAGTCTCTGAGAAGTTTCAAATGGGTACTTTAATTAATAAAAAAGGCGCGGTTATGTTAGAAGATTGTTCAGTCAGGAGAGAAAGTCTGCAGCTTCCTCTCCCTGTGGTGGCCGTGCAGAAGAGAGCTTACAAGCCTTCGTCCTTCCCGCTTGCTGGCTGTTTGCTCCTCCTCTCTGGGGCTGTGGTGACGTCGGAGACTTCCCCCTCGTTCTTCTGTGTCCGATATTGCGTTAAACGGAGGATTTCGACATTTTACATTCATTGTATAACTAGACATGCCTCTTCTCCTCCTAATCTCTCATGACTTTTCATCTAAATACATTTCAAACGCTGAAATCAACACTAAAAAAATACAGGAAATACTTCACAGCATTTTGGTTTCCGGTCGTTCCGGATGTTGTCACATGCTACCCACGTCTGTAAACAATAACGTATTCAAATAAACTGTACCTTCATTTAATATTCAGCAATAATAATATCTTGGTTCAATTAGTTGTGTTAAATCAGTAGGTTTCGGTGTGCATCACTCCATGTCATTTCGCTGCTAAATTCACATCTATAGGAAATGGTATATTAGCCACATGCTAACTGCTAACCGGAGATGAACGATTTTCAGAATAAAAGCTTGGTATTGAGAACTTCCGGTTGTTTCCAGAATAAAATAGCATTTAAACTGACGGTATGTTTAAGCTACTTTATGCTATCAAACATTGATTTTAATTTCTAACACAAATAGTCCCGTAATGGTCCAAGTTAACATTTATTAAAATACAATATGAACGTGAGCATTCCTTTCAAAAAAATATAAAAATCACTTTGCTAGAACAGTGATAAAAAAACAATGCTCTGTGTGGTCAACAAAAAAATTACATAATACAAGTGTGCAATCCCTTTGCTAGAACATACATTATAATAGTTTGCCACTTTGCAATCTAAAAAAAAAAATCTGATATTTGGCAAACAAGTGTGTCTTATCACAGCATTAGTGGCTGCTTTGCACTGCACATTTTTAGAAAACGTGGTTCCAGGCTTGATACTGCCACTCTCAAGTCATGCTCAATGTTGAGCTTTGATCGCCGGACGTTCGTTTTCAGAGAAGCAACAGCTGAAAAGCCAATCTCACAGAGATAGGATGTAGCGAAGGGGAGAAGGATGCCTACAGCCCTCTCCTATGCTCCTTCTCCGCACCAAACCAGAATGCAGTCAGTGTCTGAGCTCTAAACCTCCGCCTTAGGGTGGAGTCAGATGTAATGTCGATGAGCTGAAATCGGCAGGTGCTGCAGATAGATAATGTATTTGTAATTGCATATTAAATACAACACATTTCAGTTTTACAACAATCCATACCAGTTAGTAAGTAGCTTACAGACAACATAAATTAAATGAATGTACAGCATAGTCATAATTAGTCAGTCAATAAAATAAAACACCAACCTGCTGCATTGAATGGACCCATCACCCAGTCATACTGAGCACTGTTGTTCGGTAAGTCTTTTTTGAACAATCCCATCAGGGACGAGATGTGCTGCTTGAGACGGGATCACTGTGGTGGCTTCAGAATCAATGCTTTCTCAAAGGCATCAGTATTTCCTTGATCGAGGCGCCTGCCGCACATCTCCAGCTTTCGAGTGAATGCACTGATCGTGTCTGCCAGGTGAGGTATGTGCTTGTCTCTGCCTTGAAGCTGAATATTTAATTCATTCAGCTTTCCTCATACATCGCTGAGATAGGCCAGTTTCATCAGAAAGTGTTCATCACTGAACTTGCTTGCAGCTTCATGCATCCTCTCCTCCTCCAAGAACACCCAAATCTCCAAGACAACACTTTCCCTCGCGACAGCCACCTTAGCTCAGGGCTAAGCTGCCTTGATGCTAGAGCCTCTCTGTGCATGACACAGTGGGTGCATTGTGCGTTGGGAGAGACCGTGTTCTGTCAGGTAACTGTCAAGAATCCTGAAGAGCTCATCAGCTGTTGCTCTGCGTTGGACATACTTGCAAAACAGCAAATCCTCACTCAGTGACTCGGAATTGAGAAAGCGAAAATAGGAAATAAACAAACAGTCTGTATTACTGTCAGTAGCCTCATCCACTTGTAATGCAAAACGTTTGTCTTTTAGTTTCTCTGCGAGTTGTTCTTCAAGATCATCTGAAATGTTGCGTATACGTCTCGACAGTGTTTCATTGGACAGGGGGATATCGTCTCATCAATCATGCAACTAAGTATGACGCCAATTGTGCTTTGCTGTTCACTGATGCAGCTTTTACCATGCGATTTCCCTGGTTATGGTATTCGCTTAATTTTGCCTTGAAGAAGTCGAGTGGCTTCTTGACGTGACTGGGGTGCGATGTCTGTGTCTTCTTAATTCGTTGGGTTTCATACTGTCCGCTGCCAGGGTCTCCAGACATAAAACACACAGCGGTCTCTCCTCACCTCCCACCACATTCGTTGTGAAGCCAAGAGCAAGATAAGCTTCGTCATATTTTCTCGCCTTGGTTTTGGGTTGAGTAACGTCACACGTGTTCGTCTCTGAAGCATCGCCTGTTTTTCTTAGGTTCCTTTACATTTCACGGTATTCTTCTTTTACCTTCACCTTCCATCCTCAGCATGTACATTCCACACCTATGTCCTGCAGCGCCCTCATGGGTTTCAAAGTGTAACTACACGACAAAACAGTTTAGTGTTAATTTTTTTCCTCCTGGTAGTCAACTTCATCACAACTTTATTAGCGTGCCTAAACTCATGAATTCACTAAAGATAGGTTTATTTTTAATGGAGCCTCGCCATCTCACCACGGGCAAACAAGAATATTTACAGTGTTAATAGTTTACTGCTATAACATTCACACATTGAGTTCATTGTGTGAATTGAATGTGTGGGCAGAGTGGCGCAGTGGGCTGTGCGTTCGATCATCAGATCAAGGGGGTGAAACCGGCCTCCTGTGGGTATTGTCCACAGTACCATGACCATTACATGTTTGTCTGATATGTATGTGTAATGTGGATCTGTAAAGTGCTTTGGGTCATGGAAAAAGCACTACTCTCCGCGGGTTTTGTAGAAGACGTCCGGCCGGGAAAGCGTCTGCGCATGCGCGAGATTTTCCACATCCTGGCGGACCAACGTACAGCGTGACGTTGGTCTTGAAGTCACGTGGTGTCTGGATTCGAGCCGCATCCACCCATTGGTTGAAGCCACGCCCAAATCGAATGTAGAGAGAGGGCATGTCCGTTGCCAGTTTGAACATGTTCCCGCCGTTTACTTTCAAATGTTCAACGGCTGCATCTAGATCAGTTCGCTTTCCCCGAGCTGAAGGCTTTCCGATGGCGAGGTAAATATCACCATCTTTTGAACAATACTTCTCATTGTCCAAGTCAGTACCCTTCGCCTGTTCAAGGTGGGCTCGGGGTGTAACCAGGGCTTTCATCCGGGATAACCGGGCCTTGGTTTTCAAATTTACAAAGCCTTGTAAATGCGAAGTGCCGTTGGCTCCTACCTCCTTAGCAACGATAGCATAAAGACATGTAGCTTCGGTTAGCGTCCGCTTGATGAAGTCCAGGTCTAACTCTGTATAGTTGTTAAGAGTGAAACACCATCTTTTACAAGGGTTGTCACTCTTAGAGGAGGAAGGACTGGTTTGGACTTAGAAGGTGCCATGTTCCAATGTGCCGAGGTTGACGGTAATACTAACGTCAACCTGGGAACGTCTTTGTCTTTAATAAATTTCAACGTAAGATGGCGCTGCGCACCCAAGAGGAGGAGCCTGCCCCGTCTAAGATGTAATTTGTCGAAAGGTTTCTGTTGGTAAACAGCTGTCATAGAGCAGTGCATTCATGATGTATTTTCATAGGCCGACCCGGAAGTAAGCATCATATGGTGTCCCTTGACAAAAAATAAATAAATATATGACTGTAAATATGAACACCACATTTCTGATGTATGAAGCGTTAATGCAATTGCCAAGATGAAAAAGTTAACGTTGCTAAGCTAAAGGTGGACTTGTTTTACGTGATGACCATTAAAGCTTCAAACATTCACGAGTGGGGTATTTATAAAATATTTGTAGTCATACCAAAACGTGAAAATATTCTAAACTTATATTAACTACAGACCCTACTTCAGGCTTCTAACCAAAAACATGTTAAAAAAAAAACGTTGACTAAGAGACGAGGGAAAGGGAAGTGGTAAAACGCTAACTCACTTCCGGGTTTCAGGACTCATTCCTGCACCACTCGAAAATGCAGTGCTTCTCAAGGTGTGGTCCGCGGACCACTAGTGGTCCATGAGCACCCCCTGGTGGTCTGTGAGTATATTGGTAACATTTGAAATAAATAAATAAAATTAAGTTTTCCGCACTCTCACGGGAATATCTCCGCATCTTTCGATTGCATGATATAACCCAGCGCATCACACATGTCACCACTTGTTTGTACCATCTTCAGGCGATTTGTAATCTGATCTAGAAAAATCTGATCTAGTGTTTTTTTATTGGTTAAGTGATCCTTGGTATAAAAAAAGTTTGAGAAACACTGCTATAATGGGACGACAACATTAATATCACAGATATGGATTTAAGGTTCTCGACCCAGGTTGTTGATCCATCACGTGAAAATCGAGAGAGATAGAGCCATTAACATAACATTTGCCTTAGCTATTTTTTTTACCTAAAATGAATATTGTTAAGTTACTAGGACTTATTGATGTTACGGCAAGTGCTTCTCATCTATAATGCAAGTCTGAATTGTATAAGTATTATTGCAATAATTGAGTACTTGCCATACAAGAATGCTGACGCACAGACAACACCATTCCACAGTCTAGCTGGTGGCCCATTATAAGAAGCGGACAGTGTTACAAATCATTGAAGATCATGCAGCACCACGCAGTAAACGCACTGGTTATTAATTGCAATGGTGAAACGCATTCAGCAGCGCTGCTTATCCTTCAGATCCGGGTGTCAAATCGTGAAATATACCACGCAGAGATGTCCTTACCGCAGTAAATTAGACTTTAGATAGCCCTTAAAATGTACCAAAACATTCCTCTACCAAGACACACTGGTTTTACGGCACCACTTGGTCTCGGAGAGTTGATGTGTTCAGTGCGTTGATGTATGGACTGTGGGGAGCTCTGCTCGGGGTCATTACTATGACTTATACTTTGAAAAGATTCGTCCTCTGCTCTAATGGATACTCCACTTGAATTACACTAGCAGGCTGTTCTACAGTACACTCCTGAATACCTGAGCTCCGGAGTGTGCGTGTTTGAGCAAAGAAGAACTTATCTGCACTGAAGCTGGGCTGACAGGTATGTGTGGCTGCATGAAACATAAGCTGCCATGGTGACAAATTGGTTATGCCTGTGTGTGCATCGATGCAGCTGTTTAAGTACGTGTGCGAGGTTTTGTTGGTTGGGTTTGTCTGACAGGAATAAATTCTGCTCGCTCCATAATCAAGCCGTGTTCGTACGGCGCGTGGGTGTCCGTGAAGATGGAATGTGCACGTGTCACCCCCGTTACACATGGAGAATTCAGCAGCAATGAAAAAGCATTTTCATTTACTGGAAAATAATTAAATATACAATACATGTGGGACAGAAAAATTACATTAAATAGTAGCAAAAAGCAACAATAAAATGTTTGTAACCAAATACTAGATGGAATTTTCTTTATTTTAATGTTTAAGTGCCCAACCTTATGACAGTTGCAGTGGTCCGATATTATATTACAAAATAACAATATCGGTCGGGGGCGGTCGTGGCGAAGTCGATAGGGACTTGGCTTGGCAACTGGAAGGTCACCAGTTTAAGTCCCGGCAAGACCAAGTGCTACCGAGGTGTCCCTGAGCAAGGCACCGTTCCCCACACTGCTCCCCGGGCTGCCGTTCAAAATGGCAGCACACTGCTCCTAACACCGGAGGGGTCGAATGCAGAGAAACAATTTCCCCACGAGGGATTAATAAAAGTCCATCTTATAACAGAAGATTTTCTTAAACACAACTGAACATTTTCATAATCTTCTATCCAAAAGAAATCCACTTTAATGGAGCTATTTATTGAAAATGATGTTCTCTTGTATTCCACGGTAAAACAAGGAGTCAATGGAGTGGTGCAGTGAGGACGTATTGTTGTCGGCCGACCAAGAAGCAAGCATTGCAAGGACTCCCTCGACAAAAAACAACATGACTTCACCTTTGTGGCAACGATGATACTCATCACGTTTTGTTCAGCTCATATCTCCACATCTTAACCCCACTTTGTGATTTTTGAAATGTAAATGGAACCTCGGAAGTAAAAAGCTATAAACAAACTTCATCAAGGCTGCATGGCTGTGCATCACTACTGCTAAGCTAAAGGCAGTCTCTTGTTGGCGTGAATCAGTTCTGTGGTTAACGCAGAACATGTTAAAAAAAACATTGACTTCCAGACGAGGGATTAATGCAGCACTCTGTTTCAGCTAGCCCAAAGAACAAAAACAAATATTCTCTCATCATAAATATTTGATATGCTTTACATAATGCCTGCTTTCAAAGTTCAAGTCTCTTTTACAACATTTTCTTGGATTGATAATTATTTGATCTGATCACCTCTGCCGCCAATTTAAATGTATCCATGGCGATCTAGTTGCGTTTTAAGGACAATGAATAGACCCTCCAGAAAAACGCGGGCTAAAATCCTTGATTATGCGATCAAACATGCGGGGTTTTATGCGGTGAAATTGCGGGGAGTTGCGAAATGTGCGGAAAAAATAAATATTGGGATGTCTTATTTATTTATTCTCTCACACACACAACCTGCCACTAACGTTACACCCCTTTACTATTCAATTAAACACATTCAATGTTTATTTATTGTAAAAGCAATTGGTCTCTAACTTTGTGTGGAAAAATGCGGGGATTATGCGCCTTTTGATAAATATGTGGCCTTTTAAAAAATCTGCGCCATTTTGCTGAATATGCGGTAAATTCTGCGATCGCAGAATCGCGTTTTTCTGGAGGGTCTAACTGAAGTTCAAAGTTGTGAACAATGAATTGTTATCGTTGTGGACTGAGCGGTCAGCTATGCTATAGGAACATATTGATGTAGCTGTAGGTATATTGTATTTCTGATTTAGGAGTCAGAAGCTAACTGTGATGGTAATCGAACACAAGGGCTTGCTTACTGTACAATGTAAATGCTTTTAAAGTGTAGGTCCAATGCTTTCGAGGGGGGCTTCCGGCTCTGAATAATGTTGAAATGATGTATCTCTATTGTGAGCATCAGGGAGACAGTTGAAACTAGACTGCAATCTATTTGGGTGCACCATCATTAAAATCACATCAAAGCATCAGCAAACGACTAAAGCTAGAAAAAAAGTAAACGTTTGTTGTTGATCATTCCCTCCATTGAATTCCTCCTGCAGAATCCAAACAGGACACCAATTACTGGGATGCCATTAGCACAGAGATGCTTCTCGCAGTGAATTAAAGCTGAATATTAGATACTGAAACACATACTGAAAATAGTTTTGACTGAGGAGTAAATAATGTATGGGCATAGCCTGTAACACATGAGCTTAGTATTAACAGCGCATTAACTAAACGGCAAGAAGACGGAAAGGCTTCCTCAAAAAAGTACAGAACCTTTTCGATGCACTTGAG
Source organism: Pagetopsis macropterus (assembly GCA_943590895.1). NCBI lineage: Eukaryota > Metazoa > Chordata > Actinopteri > Perciformes > Channichthyidae > Pagetopsis > Pagetopsis macropterus. The sequence goes on along the minus strand of CALSCC010000629.1, from coordinate 473,826 downwards.
TATTAGACAGGAAGTATGTTTTGTTTTGTGGCATATAATAGACGTCAAAGTATTTATTTGAAACGCGGACACATGGGTGAAGAGTTGCCTGTATAAATGACCAGATTCAACCAATACGAGACTATTATGGAGCTTTGGGGATAAAGGTAAATCTCAACCAATAAGCATAGCCACATTTTCAACAAAAAAATATATAATTATATATGTAAGTATAATGCTTTAAACAGGCTGTGTATGCATTTGAAATTGAATATTAAACCCTTCTGCTAACATAAGCAAATTATCTCACCAGCCTGGCAGCGGCTGTCGATACACCCGCAGGAGAAGAATGAAACGTATCCTTTCATGAGCAGATGGAAGATTGAGTCATCCCCACTTTACCAGAGTAGAAACACAAGGCATTGGTATTCAGTGTTTACCTGCTCAGGGACGGCAGATGGAACGTAGCTCCACGTGGTGAAAAGCTTCACTTGGTGGGTTTTTGTCCCTGAGAAATAACTGTAATAGAAAAACATTAATACATAATGATACTTTCTCTTTTACTTGGAAGCATGTTTAATTTGTAAGCCAACTGTTCAAGATGTGAACAAATCTAATCTATAATTGATGTACCTTATTCATATTGTTGGGAGTTAAAGCAGGGTATATGCAGGAATCCTGAAGTCAAATTTAATACCTTTTTTAAGACCCTTTCCATACATTTTAAGACCTCATCGCCACTTCGAGTTCTAACCGGTTACCTTGGCGACACACTTTACCTCACATGTACTATATTGATTGTAAGATAGCACAACTAAACAGAATGCACAACTAAACAGAATGCAGACAGACTACTGAAGCCTCCTCTCCACATGACCTTCAACCTCTCTGTGAAGGTCAGGTTCGCGTCTATCGTTTTTCCAACCCAGTTTAGATCCCACTTCCGCATTACGCAAGCATCGACGCGGCGTTACGTCACAGCATCAACCTGGCGTTACATCCCTATGGTTACATCACTGCCTCACGCGGCACACCCGCGAAATACCATCCTTTTAAACGCCGCATAATATACAATATAATAGTGCTTCTTTGTCAATATGACTGACGACCACACTTATGCAGTGCTGAGGTAATGTTAATTCATCATTTAATATGAATTCCTGATGGATATAAGAGGGATACATTAGCAAACATCTGTATATAGCCTATATAATGTTTCATTTTTTTGTTTGTCATGTAACATATTAACGTTTTGACCTTCTCTTTAGGATGTAAAGGTATCTATTTAATATTTTATAATATATAAATGTCTATTTTGTTATATAATATAACATTCGACATTAATAAAATATTAACGTTTTGCCATGTACAAATGAAATGTTGGGACATTTATAAAAATATATTCCTTTACATAAAATTGCTTTCCAGAGGTGTAAGAAGGGATAAGATATTGTACTTGAGTAAAGGTACAAGTACCAGAGTGTAGAAATACAAGTATAAGTACTAAAGTATTAGCATCAGAATAGTACCTGAATAACTCTTTTTTTTGCTTTCATTTCAGACCTCGTGTTTTAGTGTGCTCTGGAGGCACACAGAACAATATGGAGTACCCGCAGTTGAAGATATCTCTCAATACTATGATGAACATCAAATTACATGGGATGTGTTTGCTCATATCAATGCCTCACCTACACATAGATAGAGGGTGTCGTTTTTTGTCATACTGATATTCTGTGCTATTTCTACTGTAGGCTATTTTTATTATATGTACAGCACAAACATCGTTTATAAATGTGCTATATAAATAAAACTTGATTTGATCACACATCATCATCATCATCATCTAAACTATACCACTTAATAACAGACTTATTGTCCAGATAAAAGACAAGGCATTACAAAGAATAACACGCAAGCACATGAAATACATTTAAAGAGAATATAAACATTTTAGCATAACTATACCAATGTTTTAGGATTTTGAGGGTTGGATTTTTATTTTTCAGACTTTTTAAGCCTGCCAGTATAATGTGTATTCTACTCTAGTTCTAAGTAAAGTCAGTACATTTTAAACCTCATGGTCCTCTTTGGTTCTTCAGGTCATGGCACAACTCTTACTGGTATTCTGAGCTGACACAGTATTATGTGTGTGGATTTGAATTAATAGTTGTCTGTTTCCTTGTAGGGTTGGCTACCAGGTGAGTTCAGATACCACGTGTGCCAGTATGAAGAGGTGGTTTCACTGGGGGACCACACTGGTTTTGAGGCCACTTTGAGGCTGGATGTACACACCGTGGAACAGGTCAAGGAGTGGGTACAAAAGCTGAATCGGGGGTGACATGGAGGGTGGATGTTACCCGACCCAGGTTGGGGAAGCGGGTGCTTTTCAAAGTAAGTGTTGTCTTGTTGATATTTCTTGAAGTTACATTTTAATGATCCTTTTTACTTTGACCTGCACTATAATAAATCTGCTTTATTTTGTTCAGGCAAGTTATAAGTGTCAGCATAGGGTGAACCCGAGAGCAGCCAAAAGCAGCAAGAACACCTGCTGTCAAGCAACAATGCGCACGACACTCAAGAGTACTCGTGGGGAAAGGAAGTGAGTTTACTGATCCACATAATTATTATTTCACGTTTCGCTTTTTTTTTTTACATAATATTGATATATATATTGATTTATGTTATAGGACCGAAGACCCACACATGCCTGACCTACCATTTAAGGTTATTCTAATAAACAGGCACAACCACGATCTTTTTGTTGCGGACGCCATCCGCCACCGAGATGTTGGGGAAAAGGCAAACAGCATACTCACAGGGCTTTTTGAAATTGGCCACACTCCAACATCTGCACTGGCGGTCCTGAAACACGACCTCCAAATGAAGTATGGGCACGTGTCGGCCAACAGGGAGATTGCCTTATGTACAGAGGTGGGTATCACATCTGGAAACATGTTCAAGATACCTACTACCCACTATATAAATAACGATGCAATAAAAACTATGATGTATTCAGTGAATACAAATACGCTTTTCTACTGCATGTAAGTGACACCCATACCAACTAATTCATTTTCTACCCAGACTGTTCCACAAGGTGTGTAGGGAGGAGTATGGCACGCAAACCGGTCCCATGATGTCGGCAGCGCTCAAGCTTCAAGTGGAGATTTACAACAATAAATGTAATGACACCTGTGCTATGCTCTTCGATATTTACATGTGTGAGTACATGTAAGTGTGTGTTTATGTATATATAAAATAGTATCATTAAATAATGCTGTCAGATAAATGAAGTACACAGTAATAGTCAAGGTTATATTCAATATTCTGCACTTACACTAGCTGATAAGATATTTAAAACGTCTTTTGTTTGTCCTGAAAACGACATTTGAGAATACACACAGGCTATTTATAGATGATAACCAGTAATACAATCTCAGGACTCTTCGATATGGCTTTGATTACAGGATCGTTTACTTTCAGTCAACAAATCCTTTGGAAAGACAAAAAACAACTATTCAATATCCTGCTTTACCGCGACCGCTATAACTGCCGAAGAAGAAGTCTATGACGCTATCGCGTAGAGCTACGTTCTTGCGTAATGCGGAAGTGGGCGTGGTTAAATCTAAACTGGGTTGGAAAAACGATAGATGCGTCAGGTTCAGTGCAGGATGCTGCTTTGTTGCTTCTGTACTCTGTGCTCTTTCATTCCAGTAGAACCATCAGAAACCAGTAGAAACCAGTATTTGACCAATAAACAAAACAATTGACAAAACTTTGAACTATGAAATATATTAAACGTTGGTGAGCTTCAGCGGGGTAATGCCATATAGGAGCTCCCTCACAAATACCCAGGGGTTAAATTGGGCTGGGGCTGTCCGGGGCTAAGCCCGGCACATAGGACGATGCTCTGCCGTCATCGCCCTCACACGTTTATCATATGTTTACAAAAAACGATATATATGTTAAGACTTTTCTCGTTCTTAATATAGACTATATTTAGGGTCGATATGTGTTGACCTTACTTTAAAATAGCAGATCTCTGTGACCGGATATAGTTTGGCTTTGACCCCGGCCCCACGAGGACGCATACAGTAAAACGCATACGCAAAGACCCCGCGGACTGAATTCCAAATGACCACAGACCCTTATGTGAATTTGTATTTCTATTTAAAGAGCTTAATATATGTACAAACAGACAAACTAACACAGGGTTTTCACACAGGAGATATTTGTGTCCTGCTGTTCGGTCTCATGTGATTTCAAAATGTCACCGTTCAGTCGTTCTAAGTTACCTTCAGATTACATTTAGGTCATATGGATCACTTTTATCGAAAGGAATTTACATACACTTCAATACTGTATACATGCCTACAGGAGCAATTTAGAGGTAGGTATCTTGTCCAAAGACACTTAGAATCGACATTATTGGTAGGCGCCCATTTACCTTCTTGGCTACAGTCGAACACATTTTAAAGGGGACCTATCATGCAAAATGCACCTCTGTACGACTTTTATTCATGAACATGTGTCCCCGGTGTGCCAGGGAACTCACCAAGTGTCAGAAAACACAACCCTCTCTCTTTTCCTCCGTACCCAAATCTCTAAAAACGGGGCTGCAACGGATCTGATACAGACTGATCCAGATTTGAATTATTTTACGTCACAGAAGTGGTGCTCCGCTTATCGGCCAACTCTCCACCTACCAGGGGAATGAGAGGTTGGGCCACGGCCGGCCATTGCCGGTCGCTGTGGCTCTTGTTCTCCCTCCCCGAGGCGAGCGTTTGCGCCTGCTTTAAAACAATTGAATAATGACTCTATATAATCATGTAAGGGATAATGTGCAGCGACGCGGTCATTACGGGGAAAAGAACACCGACAGGCTGATCAGGAGCCCGACCCCAAAGACTGCTGGGTGAATGGATACAACCCTTACCTCCTCGATGCCTGGGACGCCAATATGGACATACAGTTCATTCTCAACGGTTACTCCTGCATCATGTATATGTGCAGCTACATAAGCAAGGCCGAACATGGTTTGAACCTCAAGACAGTAATACAAAACTCTCGCCATGAAAATGTCAATGAAATGAAACAAATTATGCAAGCCTACTCCAAAAAGAGAGAAGTCAGTGCCCAAGAGTGTGTTGCTCGTGCATGCGGTCTACATATGAAACCGTGTACACGCAACATTGTATTTGTACAGACAGACGACAACGGGCTCAAAATGAGTTACCCTCGTTCTTTATAACCAGGGGTGCACATGACTGGTACGCATGCGTGGCAAAAATCTGAATTGCGTAACGTCACTACGCGCCTTTGCGTACCTCAAAACATATAAACAAAACACATATTTCGTCTACACGTTTCTTGTCAACAGTCAATGGAGTAAACTACGAGACATGTAAAAAAAAAAAAAAAAAGACATGAAGCAGCTACGTTGCCGTTTCGCTCCCTGCAAAACATCTTCGGACTTTCTGTGACTGACTGAACTGGATGCTGGCCGAGCCGCGCAGGACATGACCGAGGGACCTGTGAAGCTTTACAGGAGGCAGAGGCTTAGATCACCGGACGACAGACGGGGTTAACGTCGGTATGAACAACAGAATGGTGCCAGCTGGCTGCAGTGGGAGACTCCCCTGAGCACACTGGGCCCCGCGCACACACTGGAGCACTGCGCAACATCAACTGATCACAACGTTCACGCTCTGTGGTCAAGATGCTGCAGTTTGATCTACAACAAAGTGCAGTGAAACACACAGTTGCAAACTTCCTCAGGGTGTTAATGGAACAGTTTTAAATCAGACGGAGGTGGAAGAAGTACTCAGATCTTGAGTCAAAGTAGAAGTACCAGACTTTTATTGTAACAGAGTAACAATAAAAGTCCTGCATTCAAAATGTTACTAAGTAAATAGAAAAGTATTATCATCAAAATATAGTCACAAAAGTAGTCGTGCAGATTGGTCCATTTCAGAATAATATGATATGTTTTGTAATGATTGATCATGAAAGTGTTCTCAAAGCTGGTGAAGGTGCAGCTAGTTTTAATAATTAGATCAAAGTACAAATATCTCAAAATTGTACTTGGTAACTTCCCACCTCTGAAATCAGATATTATTTCAAGTCATTTCTTAGTATTTGATCCTTCAACTTGGCCTCGTGAAATGCAAGGACTTCACAGTTTTTGAGAAAGCAAATTGGAGGCTTAAAAAGAGACAGGGAGGTGCATCTTCATCCTCTTCATCATATAGCATGCAAGAAGGACACACTGAGGAGGACCACGCTTCGTGTGGGGTGAGGACCAACTCACTAAAAAAGTTATGTGCACCCCTGATTATAACAGTTGTTCTCCCCATACTGAATAGATACAAGATTCCATAAGTAAAATTGTACCTTGGTCTATAATTCTGTGCAGCAGAAAAATGCATATTAAACCATGAGAATAACGTTAACCTCAATAATCTGTTCAAGCTAATAAACCACGTCATTATTTGTTTGAGTGAAAATCAAATCCCTTTGTACTATTTTTATACAGTCACAATAGTGTAATAGCACTATTAAAGGTGACATAATTGTCTTGCCCAGGGACACAACAACATGCTGACTGCAGTGGGACTCGAACTGGCTATCCCCTGATTCAAAGTCCATATTAAGTATATTATAATACTTAATGATGCACATTAAACCACACAGACAACCCTTGGCAGCGTTTTTGTCTCACACTGCAATTCTTTCCCACTCTCTTTAAAATGTGCAGCCAACAGATACTTACAATGCCAGGCCAAAACAAAAGAAGTCCATGCTCCCGTGACAACCTTTTGTCTAGAAAACATAAAAAGTAAATTGTACATCATTATCATGCATTCAATTTCAAGACAAAAATAAATCCAAATCCATTGTGCCTTACTGCTCCGTGTCACCACCACATTAACGCTGTAACACTCCATTCAGCATTAGAAGCATTTAGAGTTAATACCAGCTGATTGGTTAAGTGTTAATGAGCTGGAGTGATAGAAGGACTTTCTGGATCAGACCGGAGGGAAGGAGGAAAGGTTGGAGAAAGGGAAGGACAAGCCTGACATAATTATAATAAAAAACAAAGTCATTAAGTGTAGTGTTATGCCGTGTTCGTTATTCTCGCGTCCAGGAGAGAAGGTTAAAAATGAGACTAAATGGAGTCTCTGAGAAGGTTCAAATGGTTACTTTAATTAATAAAAAGCGCGGTTATGTTAAAAGCAGGATATTGTTCAGTCAGGAGAGCAAGGCTGCAGCTTCCTCTCCCTGTGCTGGCCGTGCAGAAGAGAGCTTACAAGCCTTCGTCCTTCCCGCTTGCTGGCTGTTCGCTCCTCCTCTCTGTGAGCTGTGGTGATGTAGGGGACTTCCCCCCTCGTTCTCCTGTGTCCGATATCACGTTAAACAGAGGATTTCAACATTTTACATTCATTGCTTACTTCCACATGCCTTTTCTCCTCCTCATCTCTTTCATAACTGTATATGTAATACATGTTAACGGCGTCAATAGCCACTTTAATGATACTAATGGACGGTAGTCCCGGATGTCGTCATGAAGGATTTTCAGAATAAAAGCTTGGTATTGAGAACTTCTGGTTTTTTCCAGAATAAAATAGCATTTAATCTGACGGTATGTTTAAGGTACATTATGCCATAAAACATTGATTTTAATTTCTAACAGTAGTTACTGGGCTGCCTTGAAGACATTTTAGTATGTATTCTTTAGATACTTCATTCTAGTTATTGATAATATTATTTTTACATTTCTGTTATGCTTTACGGCATTTCCGGTTTATCACGACATCTGGTTCAGTTCATTCTTGTTAGCGGTAGAAAAATCCAGCGCCCAGTTGAAGGCGCAGTCGATAGGGAGTTGGCTTGGCAACTGGAAGGTCACCAGTTCAAGTCCCGGCAAGACCAAGTGCTACCGAGGTGTCCCTGAGCAAGGCACCGTTCCCGACACTGCTCCCCGTGCGCCATTCAAAATGGCAGCACACTGCTCCGAACACTAGGAGGGGTCAAATGCAGAGAAACAATTTCCCCACGAGGGGTTAATAAAAGTCCATCTTTCTTCTTTAAGCAAATGTTCGTAGTGGCCAAACGGTGGTACTGCAATACGAATATTAAAGTGGTACTGGAACTTGAATATCCATTATTTAAACAGGGGTGTCCAAACTTTCTTTAAAGAGGGCCGGATTTCATGATGTGAATATGCCCGGCGGCCAAGAGTCCCTTCTGAAATGTTTCAAACATAGAAGTAGCACGCACATACACTGTTATATAACAATTTCACTGTCCATTTGTCTTTCTTTTTTATTGGCAATGTAACCAAATAAAAACCCAAGCGTGAACAACTCTAAACACAATTACACAACGATATGGAATACCTTAAACTTCAATGAAATTGATAAATATCTCGACCTCATGTTCATTATATACAGGATTTATAAGTAATTCTATAACACATAGGTGTGAGAAAGCTCTCTGATTGGTCTATAGGCGTGTTTGATTCCACGATCAAACAACGGTCAAATAGAACGTGCCTTTTCACAACAAGTCAGTATCCCTCCGCGTCTGAGAAAAAGGTATACCGTTGGGCCCAAAAGCAAAACTGCAGCAGTTTGCTTTTCGAACTGGAACAAGAAAGCAGCGGAGAAGTAGTGGTTTCCATAGCGACACACAGCCGTTACACTGTTACATGGTCTCTCGTTGGAAAATCGTTAGCTACAAAATGTCAGATTTTATAGTTAATTTTGATTTGTTGGGGGGGCCTCAGTATCGATGAATGGTTGGACATGGACACAGACCACAAAACCAACGAAAGATTTGCGGCTGTTTCAACTGACGAGCTGAGTGCGTTGGAAAAAAGTCGCAACGAAAAGAGTACATTGGCGACAAATGAAAGCGTTCTTAAAAACCCAGGAGAAAATGGTGGTTTTCGGAACAGTGTCCAAACCGGAGCTAAACAGCTTACTTCGCCAGTTTTATGGAAGTGTTAGAAACACTAAGGGCCAGCAGTACGCTATTAGGACCTATGTCGGTTTGAGAGCTGGGATCAACCACTTCGTTAATGACCCTCCGTGCAGCCGGGCATGGTGTTTGATGAAAGACAATGAGTTACCACCTCAAATACGTGTTCTCCGGACTCATCAAGTCACTCAGAAGGGCTGGGCAAAACTGAACACCATCCCGCTATCACCAACGAGGACCTCGACATCCTGAGGAAGTCCCGGGCCATGGACCCAAACACACCACGGGGCCTCCTCAACAAGGTAATAATAATAATAGCTACTTTATTGATCCGCAAGGAAATTGTTTTTACAGTAGACATTTCCTACATTACATTACAGGTGTGGTTCGATACCCAACTGCATTTCGGAAGAAGGGGAAAGGAGGGCCTGAGGAAACTCACTCCACAATATTTCGTTGTTAAACGAGATTCTGCAGGTGAGTTGATCAAACACGCGTTCGCCAGACTCATCAAGTCACTCAGAGGGGCTGGGCAACGCAAAAGTCTCTCTGTACTGGAGCCTCTCGTGTATGATTGCTTAAGTATAAGCTAGTTACTTATCCGACCGGCCCACTTCGGTACCGGCCCATCGAGATTCGTCCCGATGGCCAGTCCGCCACTGCACCCAGCCCACGTAAACTGTCAACGGGGGGAGCCTCGCTGCGGGGAAACGGTGGACCTAGTGTCCCGATCAGAGTGGGAATAATAATAATAATAAACCGTGCATTTTATCCATTAATTTCCCCAACATTGTGGTAAAAAAAAACACAAGTTTAATCCATGTTGGTGTTCAACTACAAAAAGCATCGGTTTGTTTTCTCATCAGGAAATGCAGACCGGCTCAAACAAACGATTTGTAATCATCATCCTCACGATCATTTAATGTATCATATGTTCGCCGAATTGACATGAAAGCACTAATAAATGTAGTTTCATCCACTTGAGTTTACAACTACAAAAATAATCGATTTGTTTTTATATCACATCCTACGGGAGGAAATTCAGCAGCTCTCACTCCCGATTTGTAATCCTAATGTAATCATCATCTTCACCACGATCATTTATATTTATGTCGCCGAATTGACATGAAAGCACTGACACATATGAATATACTGTAGTCAACTTTATTAAAACGTTATTAACGTGCCTAATCTCAGTAATTCACCATTTCTACGCATGACAACACACTTTGTCCGTGTTTGGCTCTCTCGCCGCACAGTGAAGCGTTCCCGCATTGACGTCACTTCCGGCTTCCCCCAAAACTTCAAAATGAGTCGAAGGAATTTCCCCACGATGTTCGAAATTATTGATATTTATCGGAACGGTACCGCACCTTCTTTTTTAAACTGACGGTTCGAGATGACTAGTAGCCCAATATTTCATTGCACAACAGTTGTTGGGATGCTGTCACAGGCTCTTTAAATGCATGTATCTTAACTATCCCCCTTATTTATCCCTCTATGGTACGCACTATGATGCCATTTGGGGAAAAAATATGTGTTTTTTTGTCATATAATAGACCAAATAAACAAATTTTAAATAAATTATTATTTGGGGTGCGTTGCCTTGAGGCAACACGGTACCATAATGGTAAGTTATGAAAAAAGAGAGTTATTGTTTCAAATTTGAACAAAATGTATTTAAAAACACATGGAAAATACTAGGTTAAATTGCGTGAAAATCTTTATTTTTTATATTTTAACAAGATTACATGTCTGGATGTTGCCTGCAGGCACATTGTACCATTGTGAAACAACCTTTAGGAATAAATACGCGAAGAGCCTAGGCATCTTTCATCAAACTTTATTGAGCCATTTCACAAAATAGACTCACTGCTTGTGGAAGTTCATGAAGCAGTTATTGTCAGCAGTGAAGCGCAGGTACGTGACGCACTTTCACCCTTACAGCCAGGGTATTTTCACCGGCCCTTTTTCTCCACCCACAGGCCAATGGTTAGTGTGGTCTTGATGCACATGTGTTGATGGCACTGATGAGGAAGAACCTCTGTGCTTCTTCTCAACCAGGTCTCTGTCACCATTATGAGATGGTCTCCCCCTCTTCTTCAAGACTTTCCTCTCGTTGCAAAGGCAACTTCAGCTTTGAATTTCAGCAGGCTGTACACTTCTTTCTTGGGGATGCCACAGTCCTTGCAGTCCCTGGGGTACAAGAGCCACACATTCACTAGAGTGAAATCCATCATGTGCAACACGATCTTGTGATGCCACTTCCTTGACCTGACCTTTGTTCTGTAGAGCAATCAGCGAGTCTAGAAGATCCACTCCCCCCATACGCTTATTGTATGCATGCACGACACTTGGGCAGGTAACCTGCAATGTGTCTTTCTTTTTCTTATCCCATCTTTGCACAGATCGTTGGGTTGGCTTTAACATCAAATGTATCTTGGTTCAATTGTAGAGATCTATGATGACTGGTATGCTTTTGAACCGTTTATACCTAAACACACAATACCCCAATATCATGGTGAATCCATAATGGTACGATGTTGCGTCCAGGCAACATTTGCATTTTAACAAGTTTCCATTACCTAATTAGCAAATTAAGTATATTAAACTATTAGAAAAGAAGGTTTACTCACCTATTATTGTGAATACATTTTTTTCCAGACAAGAAATGCGCAGGAAATGATGTTTTTAGACACATTTCTTGGAGAGAAATGGCTGAGCTGATCCTTGTGGGAAAGGTGGCAAACAGGGTCTTGAAATTGGCCACGGGACAAATTCAAACACTACTATTGGTTCCTTCTGGTCCTACCTCTTTTTTAAAGTATTGCTTCATAATTTCAGATGTATTGTGTGAATGTAAAAGGCAAACAAGGGGTATGTTGCCTGGAGGCAACATCATACCATAGAGGGATTAAGATTGGCTTTAATAAATTTTTGCTAATTAATTCTTCATATATGATAAATGAGAGGTAACATTTTATTGATGGTATTATTTTCACATATTTCTCTCCATTCTTCCTTCTGCCAACGGTGTCACAGTTTCTCGTCTCTCCCGTTGTTGTGCGTATGGATGGGTCAGAGTGTCCGTGGAGGACCACACATTTTCCCGTCAAGTTTGTTTTTTATAAATCGCAAAGATTGCTTAGAAATTGGCCATCTTTTGAGCGTATGCCACGTTTATAAATGAGGCCCTAGGTCTGGGTTGAGATAAAATGTCACGTAGGTGGGAGCCACTTGCTCTTGACCTTGTAGATTTGTTCGTTGTTCTCGAGTACAGGAGGAAGTTAAAACGAGACAATGTAGTCCCGTAAAAGTTCAAATGGTGTACTTTAATGAAGTAACGTGGTTTTGAAACCGCAAATCAGGAACACAGCACCATGTTCGGGAAGGAGGAAGAAGAGAGACCGATTCTACGTGGAACTGGCCTATATCCAATTCCTGGCTCCTCCTCTCTCTGACGAAAGGGGGTCCTCCCTCCACTCGTTCTTCTGTGTCTGATATCGCGTAAATGAGAGGATTTAGACGTTGGGTGTTCATTGTATACACACGCCTTTTCTCCTCGTATTCTCATTCATGACTTTTTATTTAATGCATTGTAATGGCTGTAATCATTGTTAACGTGAAGCCGGAAGTGACATCATGTAAACAACGGGGATGCCTTTCAATAAAGCTTTTCAAAATAAAACTGTACATTCATTTAACATTCAGCAATAACGTTAGCCACAAGCTAATGCTAACCGGAAATTATGTGTTTTATAATATATATATATATAATCTCCAACAACACATACGGGTATTGGGCCGAGCGCTCCGCCGTTTTACGCGAGGTGCAAGCAGCCGTACACCGTCTAGGTGTTGCTAAGCTTCCTGTACTGAATATCATAGTCTATTGCCTTAATCAATATCTAGTCAACTCTAAAATACCACATATATGCAATGGCATGATAATATTATTGTGACAAGTGGGGTATTCACCTGGTGTTTCCAGAAATTAGAAGTAGATGCTGCCAAAATCGACGAAAACCACTGTCGTTTTTCCATACATCTGCAGGCAGTCTGTAAGGGCAATCGGACAACCCACACAGCTCTAGTTCACGCTGGTAACGACCTAGAGCACACCCCTCAAGTCCAGAGATGTAATCCGAAGACATGCAGCGATTTCTTCGGTCGTTAATTCAGAAAAAAAGACTAGGTGGCTCTGCCTGGCTACGTTAGCTAGCTGTTTATATTTGCACTTCCAGGATATTTGCACCTCCAGGAAAATGGCGTATTTATATATATATATATATATATGGTGCATGTTGCATTGTGGGTAGCTCGTGACGTCACTGTGTGTGAAAGAATAGTTTAACCACACCTCGGAGCGCTTCTCTCCGCCATCTCCTCCGTGTGTGTGTGTGTGTGTGTGTGTGTGTGTGTGTGTGTGTGTGTGTGTGTGTGTGTTGCTGCATGTAGCAGCTGCGTGTGTAAACTGCCCCGCGAGAGAGAGAGAGATCTCTCGCCTGGATTGGAAAGATCGAAAATACTAAAAAGACGCATTTTGCATATTAGAAACGGAGTTGGCAACACTACAACTGCAATATAATGTTTGTGTAGCAATAATACGTATACATATATTTTGTACATGTCTCCAGTACCGATAAAAAGACCGTTAACGTCGGAGTTTAATAATTCAGCCCCGGGGCCAGGCCCGGCTCCAGGATGAAATGACTGAGGGGGCTGTTAAAAAATCTGAGGGGGCGATTTTTTCTCTCTCACAACAACGAAAAATACTGGCAATGTAATGAATTGACACACCAAGCTTTTTCCTTCTCACTGCTCTACAATCTCTTTGCTTCTTTATTTGTATTCCGGATTGACCCCTCTCGTTCTGTTCTGTTCCTCTGATCTTTAATAACAGATAGTACATTTTCAGATGGCTGCACTTTGGTTAACAGACTAACATTGATTTGTATTTATACATTGATTTCCTCAATGTATAAATTGACAGGCTCTGTAATTATACCATAACCTTTTCTCCTCTATCCCTTAACTCATCTTCCTATCAAATGTACTTACTTACTATCTACTCTATGTCAGGATTAAAGAACAATTATTCTGGGTTGACCCCTCTCATTCTGTTCTTTTCCTCTGATCTTTAATAACGGATAGTACATTATTAGATGGCTGCACTTAGACTAACATTGATTTCCTCCATTTATAAATTGGCTCTGTAATTATACCATAACCTTTTCTCCTCTATCCCTTAACTCGTCTTCCTATACAGATGTTACTTACTTACTGTCTATAAAAATGTATCTGGTTGATTTTTTATTTCCAGGATTGAATGTTCAAACCAAGGCCTAAAACCTGTCATTTCATAAGAAAGTGACTAATATAATATTGGATAAAACACTACACCAAATGGACAGACACTGATTTGTCTCTAGAGTCTAACTGCCATGAGAAAAATCAAATAAATGTTCCACAATCCGCCACTAGATGTCGCTCATTGTACCAATACGGTTTATATAATACAGATTACCACAACAGAGCTGTGCAAATGAATTCCCCCCTGGGGACAATACATCTAATCTAAACTAATGTAATATTCAGTCCCATACTTGGCGATTGAGAACATACATTCGTAATTTACCTCGTTTAAAGTACTTTTGTTGTAATACTATGGATTTAGTTGACACTACTAGCCGAGTTTCTTTTGTCCAATATCTCGCGGGCAGGTACATTGAATTAGAAGAAGAAGAAGTAGTGTAGAGGTAGAGGTAGAAGAAGAAGAAGTCGTGAAGAAGAAGTAGAGGTAGAGGTAGAAGAAGAAGTAGTAGAAGAAGAAGAAATACGCTAACGCTACAAAAAGGCACAACACTGTTACTCTGTTTTTACTGACATGTAACATTTTATTTCACCTTGCTCTATTAACGCACATTCAAAAACGGGAAAACATTTCGGGAGTTTCAACCGGGGAATTTGCCTGGAAAACGGGGAAGTTTTGGTCACCCATCCGACTGTGTTTACAGCTAGCACACACGCTAACATTAAGACTACAAGCTCACTTGGGGTTGAGGCTTGTTTACACGTTGCTTGACCCACACATCTGATCTAAACATAGTAACGTGTGTTGGGGGAAATAATTATTTAAAGTTATTTAATAATTGTGACATTTATTGTACTTTTTGATGGATGAATGATGCTTGAGGTGAGGGGGCACATAAGACAACTGAGGGGGCAATGCCCCCTTTTGCCCCCTCGTGGCGCAGGGCCCGTTTAATACCAGGGCTCGGTACCCATCCCTAGTTAGGAACTCACGCTTGGGACCACCAGTCCCTCATCATCAATGAACTTAACTGACGTCGAATGAGAGGGGTCGAATGAGGCACCTTTGAAGCCGCGGATTACTCCATCCCACACATTGGCTCTATTCATATTGAACCTTCTCCAAGATGTATTTGTTATGTTTGCAGAGTTCTGCAACAAAGTCCTCCGCAGTCAGGTATTCTGTGCTGGGAAAGACAAAGTGATGTGTTGTGATATTAAATGATGAAGCTAGTAATACGATTTACAGAATAGAATAGAAAAATTAAATGGTAATAGTAACAATTAATACTGTTGCTCCATTTTGTCTTCTGGCTCAGACTGGCTATCAATAATGACAGGTGCATACACATGTGTGTAGTTGCTGCAGTGAGAAGACAGTCGAATAATTACTTTCAAATACATAATATATGCATGACAGTCATATTTACAAACGGATGTCGATCCTCTTGTTTTTTTTTCAATACATTGGGTTCTACTGACAACAGCACTTGTGGCGTACTTCGGGTTGCAAAGGGGCGGGACATTACCGGTACATTTCCATGGGAAGTTAAGCTGGGGAATTTTGGAAATATTCGATGCAAAATTAAACAACAAACCTGACATTTCAACAGATTGTTTTTCTAAGTAGAACAGTATTTGTTTCATTGAAGAACGAAAACAGGAATGTTGAGTTAAATATTACTCATCCCCCCCAACCATTAAAAAATGAACAAAAATGCACCCCCCCCCATCCAAAAATCCCCACAAAGTCCCATTCAAAATGTTAAATGAAAAGATGTGGCTTCATTTGTCGTGTGTTTCAGTCTTCTCGAAATCACCTGTGCATGTGATGGAGGAATGCACGGTGCCTGTAGGGGGTGTGGTCTCAATAGCCATGCAGTAAGCAGGGTGCTATGGCATGGATATCCAAGTGCACTTGAATGGCATCTAGTCAAGATTATGCTAACATATACTTTCCCCAACTATATGTAAGTTCCCTTTGAAGAGCCAACCTTCAATTTGGAAAATTCCCGTTTATTCTCATGGAAAGTTTCCATCTTTGAAAATTCCCGGAATTGTGCAACCCTAGGCATACTCCTGCACAATCCTTGTAAACATTTGAAATGGATGCAAGAAACAATATCTGAGGGTGTTTTTTGTATCGTCTTCACTGAGATGTTGTGGGTGTCATTTGGAAATGTATAAAAGTATAATTGTTCTGCTTGCTGGCAACGTCCCCACTGTGACTGGAGGCTATACACACAAAGATACACACAAACAACTGTGTCACGATGCAACTGTCAACCTTGTTTACCTATCGCAGTGGTTCTGACCCAGACTGGACCTCCTCCTGGAATGGGGTTGGTGCTGCATCCTATGTTTACCCAGGAAATAAGTGCACACAGAGGTATTTATTGATTTCATGTTCACAAATTCAAACCTACATGGTATAATTACATTTTTAATTAGTCTTTCCCGATCAGACGCTGGCTGTGGGGCCTGAGAGGTCTGATAAAGGTAAACAACACATATATTCAAACTACTGTACTGTTGACACATTCTGCTTCTTGTGGCACACAATAATATGTTGACAATGTTTTCTTTTACCCTGGCAAACGTGTCCATTCGTGGAGTGCTCACTCCTGCATACACACACATGACTGACTGAAAATAAATTCACTTTAATTAAGAATAAAAGCCACGATAAATCCCAACTGACCAAGGTACACTATATTGTTGAGCGTCCTTTAACTCTCACATTAGGATTTACATTGGGGCACAAACTCCTCTCTGCACCTATAATATATCTATATGACGTCAAGAGTTACATTTAGGTGCACAATGCTGTCTCTTGACTTGCACGCTCGTTCACCAAACAAGCTAACGCTAGCTGGGTAACTATCTTTGTATCAAAACAAAACGTACCTTCTTATATATCGACTTTTTCCACTTAGATCAACTTTGTTTCCTCCGGCTTCAATTTCCATCACTCTCGTTTGTTCTCTCTGTGTCTGGTCAGACATCAATCTGTTCCACGTAGCGCCCCCTAGAGGCCTGGAGCACTGTTTTTGGGTTTGTATGTGTTTATGACTTTGCAGCTGTTTCCCGTTTGTGGCCGTTGTTCCGCGTTTGCACCTGCCGGCCACCGTAACCACGGCTTCCACAGATGACATTTTTATATGCATTTGTTGTCAAAGTACTTCAGATATTCATTGCTATCGGGGCGTTAAGAGCATTCCATGGGATATAACAACAAGTGTATCTCGAGCCGGTTTCTCATGCCTACTGTGGAAATTAATGTGAGATATTGTACCAAAGAAGTGTGATATATGTAAAAGGGCAGAAAGTCTTGTTGCAGTTTCCAGACACTAAAATAGGTCTGTTGAGTTCCCTGGTAATTATCAACTAGTAGCAGTTAAGTGAATACTGTTCAAGCAATACCTGTGTTTGTGTTTTATAGTGATTTCTCTGTTTTGATCCTTTCTTAAATGTGAGGACTAAAATGGCGAGAGACAAAGGGCTGTAGAAAATAAGTTTTATTGCAGTGGGGGAGGTCGAGGAATGCAGCCCAGGATGAGTGGGCCAGGGGAGAGGAAATTCTGTTTGAGATCTCTGGCAGGCCAGGTTTTAAGGAAATCTATGTATCTTGAATAAGTATGTGTGTGAGTTTATACATTCCTGTGTGTTAATAGTTGCAGGAACAAAAGATACATTTTTCCTCTCAAATATAGAGGTTTTTTATAGATTTCTGAAACAATGTTCCCTTTTTTGTTAGAAATAGATGAGCACAATAGTTTTTTCTTTGACTGTTTACCTGTATATCAAAAGAGTGTTTTAAGCTATTTGTGAAGAAGGAAGATGCAGAATTAAGGGTGATTTCTGTTTGGAGTGTAAAGATTATCCCTGATAATGTTTTCTGGGTTAAACCATCGATATGTTTTACAAATGGGAGGGACATTTTCCTTGAGTTTTAATGAGGTGCCTTCCCAACACCTGTGGCTTCCAAAGCTGCCAGGCGCTGATTTTCCTGTGAGATAGCATGTTGGTATCTCCCCAATGAAACGCCTCCCTTTCTTTGTATTAGGGAGATGTCTTTCTGGTGGTTGGGCCCTTCTTCATGTGCTGACAAGACGAATAGGATGTCCGCAGTGCGTGAATAAGGGCGGGAGTACTCCACACATTGCTTATATGACTCTTTGAATTGTATAAGTAATGTATTATATTATATCGTATTGCATTATTACTACTTTGTTTAATTAAAACGGATTATTGTTTAACTGGTATCCTGGTGTCTTCTAATTCCCTCCCTGTTATGATTTCAAGCAGGACTCGTCAAAACAACACGCGGTGAGGAGTTGGGTTGTAAACACCCCTACATCGCAACAAGTGGTGACCCCGACGTTAGCGAGTGGGAGTTCACAGGGAGTCACATCAGGAGCCAGCGGACGAAGCAGTCCAGGGGGCACCTCGAAATACTTCTGACAACTAAAAACAGAGCTCTATACAAAAACACAGGTAAGCACGAATACCCGTTACACTCGAAATCTGTGATTTGGATATATTCAAATTTTTTAGAGTTGTCAGGAATATTTCTCAGTGTCATAGACTAGATGATAAAATAATGCAATGTGCATATATTAGTATAGGCAGGTAACGACGCACTGCCAATCAAATGAGATAGTGTAATGCATACATTAACATAGATAGGTAACGACGGACTATAATTGTGGTATAATTATGCAGTACATATAGAATAAAGTAGGTAACATTGGACTGCTCTATGATGATAAAGCAAAGGTTGAGGATGCTACACGTGAAATGTAAGTTTAAGGTGCAAGGCCCCGTTGGTTTTAGGGAAATCAAGTCGGCAATTTCAGTCGGGGAAGTCCAGTGGATTTCATAAGAAATGATATCCATCCAGGGCGAAACTGAATAATACTTATTCAGCCTCATAGGACGCTGGAGTGTATTATATGTGATAAATCCAAGAGAGAGATACGCAAATTTCAAAAAGCCATTTTGAAACGAACGGAATCTCGTTCTCTTGTTCTGTGGGGTTATTAATCTAAGAAGCTAAACGTGACGATAAAGGATTCTGTTGACCTGGGTTTCGGCTCCATGAGGATGTCACATAGCTGAAAAGCCGTGTCGAAGCGCATTCTAAGGTCGCATTATCTGTTGAAATAAACATCGCACCAAAAAAGCTCGATAGATTGTACGGGGAATAATTTTATGTGAATAACTACTAATAAATAAGGGAGAAAAGACCAGATAAATACGCAAAGTTTAAGCTGATTGCTCTCAGAAGCATCTTTCCCCTCAAGTGAGGTGGAACTGGTGAGGTGCCGCCATCTGGTGGAGGTATTTTGTAGTACTTCTTGCATTAGTACATTCCATTTGACTGGCGCCTTAAATCCGAAGCGACTCACAATAAGTGCGTTAGACTAGGAAAATAAAAAATAAGAACACAGGATAATTGAAATATATACCTGGGTTAATAGAGCCAAAACGTTACAAGTACTACTCGACTGCCTTTCGGTAAGCCAGTCCGTTAATAGCATTATAAGTGCTTCTGGTAGTACTTCTTGATTAATATAATATATATATATATAAATATACATCATTCAAAGTGGGGGTGTAATACATCAGTTTTTTACACTCAAAATAGTTACACATTTGAATTAAGGGCAGGACAGTTAAATAAATAAGAATAAGGACATTAAGAGTAACGACAAGATTGGTCCAGTGTATTAATAAATACAAGTGAACACATATTAACCTAGTCAGATCAATAGATACGAAGTCATTCTTGTTTCAAGGAAGCCCCCTCCTCATGGAATGCCTGTTTAAGCCGGGGTATCTGTGAGAGTACCCACACCCCCCTCCTTCTTTTTTCTCTCTCTCTTCTTAAATGCATGAAGAAAGAGCATTGAATTTAAAACAAGGAGTGAATAACATTGAAAATGAATAGATCAATGAGGGAGCTCAAGTAGTAGATATTGAAATAAATAAGAAACATTGCATTGTGAATTTCGTGGTATTTGTCATTTACTGAGAAGTTTATTAAGGCATTTATTGCATACAGTAACGTTGAGGGAAAGTAATAATACTGTTTGCTGAGTATATGAAGCAGGTTAAAGTTTGATTCAAATTGAACATAATAGTGGATTATTCCACCTAGTGTTTTTATAATATCATTAGTAGACATTAATTGTGTTTGTAAGTTTATGAAGAAAGAGAAAGAGAAGTGGATGTTTTGAAGAGTTCAGGGAGAGTAAAACTTGTTTCTAAATAATGTCATATTGTTTTGTGAGTAAACATGAAATAAAAATATATTTACTAGATATAACAACAGGCTTAACTAGGTTGACAGAAAACTGCTATTAACCAGTTTCAGCAGCTACTGTCATATCTGTGTTCTAAAGAGAACATATGTTCCAGTTACAATTCATATTAAGGAAGTTCACAATTGATACCATTAAAGACCTTTTGTGGTTTCAATTTAAAGAAGATTTTAAAGATGAAGTAAGCAGGACTTCAACTAGACAAAAGGGATTTTACAATGTGGTTTTACTACTGTTAATGGAGTAAAGAATCTGGGTAGACTACTGCCATTGATTTGTTTTAACATTCACATGTTTCAGCATTCCTGACCATATAGACACTCAGCCGTTTTATTTTGTAACCCTTTGGGGGAGAGATTTAAATTGAGTTTATCTCCAGTTGCTGATTTATTGTGATTTACAGCGGCACTGGAAAGTTGTGCGCCACCTTTGGGTTGTACTCTGAATCAGTGTGTTGGTGAAGAGTTGCTCACTACAGAAACAGAAGAACTGTGCAAAGAACGCATCTGAGGAGGGTTTGACATTTTGCGTGTACCTCATTGCCAAGGTAACAGTGGTGGGAAGAGGAACAGCAGTTTTGGGGGATTCCTGCTGTGCAGAGGACGTGTGTCTGCTGAGTGTAGCACATTGATCCAGAGGTGCCTTCCCCCTCAGGACATCACAGTGCAAGAGTTTCATTGATCCTATTGGCTACAGCTGCAGAGGACAACGCATCACTGACTGTTCACATTGTGACAAGATCTTGAGACAGGCTGGTCTCAGACGGTTCAAACTCTGAGGAAATTATGCGATGATTTGACAGCATAACTGTGCAAGAGTTTTCCAGAGGGTGGTGTACAACAAGAACATTAGTGTTTGAGAAGGGAGGCTGATGGTTTAAACGATGGTCTGGAATGCTGAAAAGATTAAAGTTTAATATTCTTGGTTGACAAACAAGACATCTGATTATTAGGTCACACATAATAATCTAGACATATAAACTAACTATGAGTAAAGGGATTAATGGAGTTCATATCCTAGGGAGGGTTAGTTAGGTTGCGAATACCAGCAGGGTATTTGCTAATGTATTTTGAAGAACAAATAACAAGGACACAAGTCCAATTTGGTTTTGTTTTTAGATTAAATTGTCCGTTACCAAAACTGTTCACCTTGTGTCTAGATTTGGACTTTGAGGGTAAGGGAGTATTTAGGCTTATTTTTATACATCTGACATTTTAAAATATGTTGGCTGTTCACCAGATAGACATTGGTTAAGAACTTTTCTGAAGATTGAATATTTGTTCCCTTTCTACATATTCCTATTTAAAAAGTAATTTTAGAGTAAAGAGGGCTGATGCTGAAATGGGAAATAATGTGGGGCCTTCAATCACCCATTAGAAGGGTGCATATTATTGACGACCAATAGGGAGGAGGGGTCACTCGACCCACCCTGCAGTGGTTTTTAAATCTTACTTGCAGCTTCACAGGAAGCGCACGGCACCAGATTATGAGTTTAGAGGACTAGCGGCACCACCTCCTAATGGACATTCATTTAGTTAGTAATTAACCGACATTTAGAGATGTTAAAAAGTAATAACATGCCTACCATGAGGGATGATTCCTAAGTTCAGCTACAAACCATTGATGAAATTACTTCTGTTTTTAGGTCCTTGATAAGGAAAGGAGTGATTGTTACATGTTCAGGACACCCAGGGTTCCACGCACTGTTAAAGAGGGTAACATTGTTCTTTAAGTGCACCAGGATTGAAGATAAATTAATAGAATGGGTTATGGAATACATAGCAGAGCTTTACAGATCCTGATAATGTTTTGACACAAGATAAGAGTGATGTACACAAGTTTCTGAATTACATCTATTAGACGTGTTGATATTGATTAGGTGTAAATGAATTGCAGTAGTAGTACAATAAGGAAGTGACATTTTTTGGCTAACACTTTTCAGGGAATTTGGGAAACAGCTGTTCCAATGAAAAGTTAGAGATATCTTGAACATTATAGTTGGAATTGTGAATTAATAAATGATGGCGCTCCATATATACAGATTTTTATAGACGGAGGATGCTGGCCTGTGCTGGAACGTCTCTGCAGGGCACGACACATGGCCAAAAAGACTGAGACCAACTGACCTTTGACCCTGACCGACAGGGTAACTTGGGAAGGCACTCTCAATGACTGACTCTGGGGTGAACCTGACCAAAACCTGACTTTACAACCTGACAGTGTGAGTGTGAGTGAGTGTATGTCTGCACCTGATCAGTGCAACTGCATGATTTAAAACGATGACTAATCAAGCATGTTTTGGACTAACACATTATTTCTGTGTGATAATAATGTGTGAAATGAGAGGTTTCCTAACATTGCACAAAAGGGGAAACCGTTTCTAACCTACTTGATATTTCACTCCCACAGGAGGTGGCGGTTTGCAGAATGTGAAACTCAAACTATGACATTTGAAGATTCTGTTTCTTTTAGGACTGAAAGATGGAGAGAAAACACTTCATTTCACTGAGGTGTTTACTGGGGGAATAATGGATGTACATTTGGGAAAAATGTTTGGTATTGTCTTATAATCCATTATGACCTGAAGGTTTTCTTCCCATACAGGCTTTTGTTTACACATGAGAAAATGTGTAAAAAGGGGGGAGTGTAAACTCCAGAATGTACATTTTTTTTTCATTTGGGGACTGAAAGGAACCTGCTGCCCAACTCCATTGTTCGGTCTGACCATTGATTGACAGTTTTGGAGTTGACCTGCTCCATATCTGGGGATGGCACGCTGTTTGATGAGTGTTGACATGTCTCTAGTATTGATTGAGTTATAGCGGGTGGCACAGATGGAGAGTCGGTGGCCGGGGGGCTACCAGAGAGATGTAGGTCCAGAGTGAAATACTGAAGAAGCTGACCGGTGAGTAATGTGTCAACAGGTATTAAAGTAACTAAATGTAGAAAGAACATATTTACAGTTAAGCTGGGACATAGTAATGTAATGAGACACAATGTAATTTGGACAACATCGTGTGACTGGCCTGGTGAAGAAGTGGAGGCCATGGACTTTGTTGTTTAGGTCATTGTGGGGATGTACATTTCATCTGCATTTGTAGTGGAGGGACATTTGATGGCAGTTTGTTGGAATTCTGTATTCATTTTTTCAGTAGGATAATATCTAAGAACTGACGGGTAAAAGCAGAATCACCAGGAAGCCATTCACTTTGTTAGTATCGTGATTTTGGTTGTTTTTGAATCCATAACATTAGTGTGTTTCTTTACCAGAAACATTAGCAGTTCAAATCATGTTTAGATTTTTAATGGGATCTCAGGGATTTCATTTGAAAAATGAACGCAGATGCTTGTCAGAAATTCAGAGCTATTGAAATATGTTATTTAGTTTGCCTAAAGATGTTGGGGTTCTTATTTAGTTGGCACGGTCCAAGTGTTGAGATTCTGAAGCTGCACAATTAATTTAGAAAACCTGTGCACAGACGTCTGTGGTTTTAAGACACCCCACCAACAGGCTCCAAGTGGCCACGCACTGGTGGGTCAAACAGCCGAGGGCCCCAGAGCCCGGAGCGTAGGCTTGAGGGATTTGTATCAGATTTCTCCACACAGGTTGTGGATGCCAAAAGGGGGACCCGAGACGCAGGAGGCTGACTGTCAACCCCAGGCTCCCCGGCCCCGACCGAGTGATGCAGAGGACATCCAATGACGTCCGCCTACAAGGAAAGGGGGACAACTGGTACACCTGCGAGGACCCTAGACGACATCAGGACGGATCGGGCTCTCATCATGCAGGTCGACTCGGATGCTGTCATCAGCGGATTGGAGGAGAAGGACCTCGAGGACATTCATCCAGCAGTCGTCCCGGGAGGCATCATCATCGGACCGGAGAAGGAAGATCGGGAGGACATCTATTCAGCATCGACTCGGAAGCCGCCATCAGCAAGCCGGAGGAGAAGGAAGACATCTCTCTAGCAGGCAGCCCAGAAGCCGCCGTCAGCGGATCAGAGGGGACAAAGACATGGCAAGCCAGGACGGCACAGGGGACTCCACTCTCCGCTGAAACAGGAGTGTGTGTTAAGTGCAACCAGACGGTGTATGGAGCCAGCCAGGCCTGCCAAGCTATGGGCAGCCTCTACCATGACAGCTGCTTCACCTGCAGCGCCTGTAGTCGAAGGCTGAGAGGGAAGGCGTTCTACTATGACGCAGGAAGGGCTTTCTGTGAAGAGGACTTTCTGTACTCTGGGTTCCAGCAGTCTGCAGACAAGTGCAACGCAGGTGGACATCTGATCATGGACATGTAGGCCGGCAGGCCCTGGGGAAGTCTTACCGCCCCGGTTGTTTCCGCTGCGTCATCTGCAACGAGAGTCTGGACGGAGTGCCCTTCACTGTGGACACTGAGAATAAAATCTACTGTCTGAAAGACTACCACAGGGTCCTGGCGCCTAAATGTGCTGCGTGTAACCGGCCCATCCTGCCCTCAGAGGGGTCTGATGAAACCATTCGAGTTATATCCATGGACAGAGACTAACCTGTGGGTGTTGTGGTGTGCCGTACATCCGCTCATTATGTGTCAGACTAATCAGTTCCACCATTGAAGGAAAAGATGCTTCTCCCCCTCCTGACACTGTGGGCCTATGTCTCGGAGGACGAGTATGGAGACTCAGCAGACAAGCACGCAGTTTTTGGTCTCCCTCTCATTCTGCCATAAGAAATTGCTATGAAGGACTGTTTCTAAATGTTTAAAGGGCTCTAAATATAATGTTGAGAGATGAACACAGTGGAGAGGAGCGACAATAGTTATGGTTCAAGTGCCTTGTATAAGTTGCACTCTTTTTTTAAGAGTGCAAAAGAGGGAATTGTGGAAATTAATGTGAGATATTGTACCAAAGAAGTGTGATATATGTAAAAGGGCAGAAAGTCTTGTTGCAGTTTCCAGACACTAAAAGAGGTCTGTTGAGTTCCCTGGTAATTATCAATTGGTAGCAGTTAAGTGAATACTGTTCAAACAATACCTGTGTTTGTGTTT
>CALSCC010000629.1:413859-428203 GCA_943590895.1 Pagetopsis macropterus | reverse complement strand
CACACACACACACACACAGCTGGTCCTGTTAATCTGCAGCTCTAGTCAGTCCATGTGGTCTGGTGGTGGCTGATTGTGTCCGGGGAGCATGTGGGTGGATGCATCCGTCAGTCACAGCATAGACGTCCCTCACACTGATTGAGTGATGAGAAAGGGCGAGAAATTGTCCTTCACTCGATGAATATCTGACTGACCCATCGAGAGGGTCCACTGACCGTTTGGATGGTAAATAAAGGCACTTGTTTATTTGACCTGACTAGTTTAATATTGGCTGGCTTTATTGTGTAAATAACGAATGGACTAACTGCCTGGCTGAGTGGCAGTTTGCCGTTTGTTGCTGGACAGGTGGGGCGCCGAGGGTTTGAAAAAAGGCTGCGAAAAAGGATTGTGAGGGTGAACCAACAGTTATGTATCGGTGCAGCTTTAGGGCTCGTGTCCACATAGCGCTCTTCTCCGAGTGAGCATGTGTGTTTTTTCTTACTGCACCCTATTTTTAGGGCCGCTCCAAGCCCTTCGAGTTAAACATGTTTTTATATATATATATTTGTTCTTGTCTTTAGAACAGAATCATAATAAAGACAGGTATGCCGGTTTTTCTAGGAGCAGATCGGCCACTGTACGAGTAATTAATAGTAATAATAGATTTCATTTGTTAGCACTTTTACAGGTGCTCAAAGACGCTTTACAGATATAGTGAAGGGAAAAGAAAAGGAGTAGTTTCTATCACCTAAGTAACTTTGATTTTATTTGCCTAGGCTTTGATTCACCAAACACGGATAAGAATAATTTGGGGAAGACATTTTGTGGTGTTTAGTCAATGCATGGAGAACAATGAATTCTACTCGCCTCAATTGTAACGTGTGGGGCAGAAGACATCTTTAAACCTTGGTAAATCAAACCAATACTATCTTGATACCACAAGAGGTTATTTGGGAGAATGTCTTATGTAATATTCCAAGTATTTCTGTTCACATTAAAATCAGAAACTCTTTGGTAGCTTTAAAATGTACCAGATTATAATGTGTCCTTTTTAAACCAATTGTATCTCTTAGCAACAGTTTTGCCAAACGACCCTCATTTGCACTCAGCAAACCGACTGTCCGACTGAATACGCTTTAAAATGTTGGATGTGACGGGATCCAACAGTTGATTTGGAAAGGACAGTGAGCTGCGATCTCTGTGCCTCCAATCAAGAAACAAGAGGCAGCCATCTTGTCCATGTGGGAGCAACACAATATGGACTTGGCAGCCTGTATGAATGTCTGTCCAATGTTGAGTGTCTTGGCTTCATTGTGTGTGATCACCATGCCAGTAAGCTGGACGGGGACAACAGAAATAGCGCAGATCAGGAAAGGCTTTGAAACCATGATCCCATGGCACACAGAGGACACACACTCCATGAAGCACACACACACACATACCAGAATATTGATTCTCAAGTCAATTCTGGGAATGCTCTCCTTCTGAAATAATATCCTGCAAAAGGAAGTTCACAAATGAAGCTGATAACTCCACTTTGAAAATATTTTATTCAATTTGATGCTATAATCCAGGAGTGTCAAACTCAAGGCCCGGGGGCCAAATCCGGCCCGCGACTTCATTTTGTGTGGCCCGCAAGAGCATAATACGTTTATTATACGGTTACATGCCGATTTACAGTATATCTATATATGAAGAGTTTGGTTCCAAAACGCGATAAACGCCACTTTTGATAAAAATGAGTTCCCGCCGAAATCAGTATTGTATTTCGTCGGTATTGAAAAGTCAACATTAAATTTTCCGCAAAACGCGATATCCGCCGTGTTATTCTGTCCTGTTTTCTCACTTTCTTTCCAAACAGCGACAAACGCCAGTCTCCCTTCTCTACAGAATGCGATACATCCGCTCAACCAATCACAGCGCACCATTCCACGCACCTCAACCAATCACAGAGCATTCCACGCCGTGTAAACAATAATGGCGGCACCCTGAATGTACCGGCTTTCGTCATTATCTACTTCAACAAACAATAAAAACATGAATAACTTTGACGGCATTGATGAACCTGCGGTGGGGAAGAAACAAAGCCATCGAAATGTAATCGTGTACGAGGAGATTAAGAAAACGAGACACTCGGGAGGAGGAACAATGCCGGCTGTCGCTCGTTATCATTCTCACACAAAAGCAAAGTTCTGTCACGCAGACACATTGACCCCAGGGGGTCTATTACAAAACGTTCTGTCTTTTTACTCTGGATCTACTCATCGAGCGGGATCAAGTCCTTTTGCAGCTGATCACTGTCAACAAAGTTCAGCGGAGGCGTCCAACGGTTGTCAACAGCGATATGCAGAAGGATAGGGAGGTCACCAATGAATATCATTTGCTGACCGAAGATCATCCCACAAACATTCCTGTCTGCAAGGCCACCTTTTACGAAAGATATTATTCATACAGGACTGCCTGCTCTTAACACGTGTGGATCATTAAACGACGCTATGTTTATGTGATAGGCTGGACTACACAGGCTAGATAATGACAGCTTAATTCACAACAAGCACACTTCATTTTAATTAATTTTTTTATCTTTGATTTATCCTTAATTGTATTAATCTGTGTGAATCTGTGCTGTCCTGTTTTTCAATCTCACCCTGTTGCTGTTAAACAACTGCATTTCCCCACGGGGATTAATAAAGGTCCATCTTATCTTATCTTACAGAAGCAGGTTGCCCATAAACTACATGTCCCACAATGCATCTCATGTTGTGACATGCGCACTGAAGAGACTTGCAATTGTTTGCCTATAGACTTCTGCTTTCAGACGTAGTTAATTATGAAGTTATTACCCTATCCAATAATAATCCAATGCAGAGGCAATAATATAATATAATACATTATTTCATATATATTATGTATTTATATATGTATATTTATATAGTTACAACCGGCCCTTTGAGTGCAACCACGATGTGGCCCACGATGAAATTTAGTTTGACACCTCTGCTATAATCTATTCACTAAAGAACAAACACGATCGCCCAGCAAAATGTACACATGTTCCCTTAAAACATGTTGTTATAGGTCAAAATCCATCCTTAACCTGTTAAGCCCGAGAGCCCACTGCACAGGGGGCTTGTTAGAAATTAAAATCAATGTTTAATGGCATCATTTAGTTTAAACATACCGTAAGCTTAGAGCTGTTTTATTCTGAAAAAACGGAAGTTCATGCACACTCTTAATTTAAAACTTTTATTCTGAAAATGCGTAATCTCCGGTTAGCATTAGCATGTGGCTAATCTAGAAAAGTGAATTTAAGGTGAAAATCACACGTAGTGTTGCACACTAAAATATACTGACTTTAACACTACATTTATAGACACTGAGATGTTATTATTGCTGAATATTAAATAAAGGTACAGTTTTATTCTAAAAAGCTTTATTGAAAGACAATTCCGTTGTTCACATGACGTCACTTCCGGTTTGACGTAAACAAGATTACAGCCGTTAAAATGCATTAAATAAAAAGTCATGAATGAGTGTATACGGAGAAAAGGCATGTGGAGTGATGCAATGAATATACAACGTTTAAATCCTCTGTTTTACGCGATATGGGACATAAGAAGAAAGCGATGGGAGGACTCCGACGTCACGGGAGCCACGAAGGAGATATATAGCTAACAGGCGGGGGGATGCAGGCTCTCTTTTGGCTGCGAGACACAGCTGCAGCAGCTGCTCTCTCTCTCTCCACCAGCTTCTGTTTGTTCCGCGCTATTTAATTAAAGTACCCATTTCAACCTCCATTAGTCTCTTTATTTAAGCTTCTCTCCTGGGACGCGAGAACAACGAATACTTCTAACCATGCTGCGGGGTGTTTTTTCACGAAACTGTGTCTCAGGGCATCTTAATATTTAAAAACCTATTAATGTGTCATACTCAGCTAACGGGAAGAAACTCAGCTAACGACGATACGATCCATTTGTACCGAAACAAAAATGCTGACACACTTAGCACAGAACTCACGGTAAAAATACCCTTATTAATAATAATAATAATAATATATTTATTTTGTTAGCGCTTTTACAGGTGCTCAAAGACGCTTTACATATATAGTGAAGATACAATAAAATAAAGGAACAACAAATAAATATATAGTTAAAGTTACTTTAAATTACTGATCGTAATGCACAAACAAGATGGCGATTAGCATTGTGAGATTCCACAGATTCCAGAAATCTCATTACTGAGCGATCAGAACTCGTGACAGGGGAAGCAGACACAGACATCACAACACGGGACATTGTCAGAACTGTTGTAAAACGATAAAAACGCTGCTGAAGGTTAATCCAATGTGTCTGTCACTTTGAAATGATAATCCATCATTCCATTTGTATGTCAAAAACTGAGTTTTCATATTAACTGCTAATGATAGCCACCATTACGACATGACAGCTTCCTGTTTTGGGCCTTCCGGCTACGCATCACTCTATTCACCAATGGGTAATGTTTAGATGGATTTGAGGAACTTCTCCTCGATTCTGTTGGCTCTAACGGTTAAAAAGAGACCGGGTAACCTGTTGAGCCTGGAGCCTGTTTCCAGGTCTCAGGCTCGAAAAGGACATTCCCAGAACAAATGACCATATCTTCTAAAAGGGGAACATTAATAACCTTTTTTCTCAAAGCAATGATAAACCTGTGAGTTGGATGTAGAAAATATATTTTTATTTTAAAGTAAATTCAGATAGAACATTAGGGCTGCAACAAACGACTAATTTGATAATCAACTAATCGACTATTCGGACTATTATGATCGTATTATGTTCCTCTCCATCCCCACCCGCACCAATCACCGGACCACAGAGCCTTCTCCGTCGCTGCCCCCTCCCTCTGGAACTCCCTCCCCCAACCCATCAGAGACGGCACCGACCTCCCCACCTGCAAAACACTCACCTCTTCAATCTGGCTTTTAATGTGTGATTGTTTTTGTATTATTACTTTAACTATATATTTATTTGTTGTTCCTTTATTTTATTTTGTCTTCACTATATATGTAAAGCGTCTTTTAGCACCTGTAACATACTTTTAGATGTAGCTTGATGTTGTTTTAGGCATGTGGAAACTAACAATGAAGACACTCAAGATGAATACTTGATTCAAAAATACATATATTATTAAATGAACTTAACAAATTGTGAACACAATTAACATTGCTTTTTATTTAAATTAACAAATCGTATTAAATAATCTGATGACAGAACTGTAAACAGAATAGCTGAAACTTTAACAAAATAAATAACTCAGTTACCTCTAATCATTAACCCATGTTTGTCTAATTTGTTAACTTCGAGTGTTGCTGACGTGGAAACGTTACTCGTGGATGGGGCTAGAAAGAAAGACCGTGGAACCCGGTGCATTCCTCCGTCTGGATGTGGTGCACTTTTGCTAAATGTTTAGACAAATTGCTCGTGTTACCGCCCCACATGCTTAACTCTTATTGCACTATTGGCAAAGAACATTGTCCACATCGAGACGGGTAACATTTAACCACACCTCGGAGCGCTTCTCTCCGCCATCTCCTCCATGTGTGTAACTTGCCCCGCCCCCTCGCACACAGACGGGAGAAAGATCTCGCCTGGATTGGAAAGTTCAAAAATACATCAGACGCATTTTTTTTTGTGTTTTTGCATGTTAGAAACGAGTTGGCAACACTAAGACTGCAATATAATGTTTTTATAGCAATAATACATATGACGTATATTTTTTAAATGTCTCCTGTACTGATAAAAAGACCGATTACGTTGGAGCTTAACGGCGCGTAAAACACGTGATGACGTCACCAACGAATCGACGACTGAATTCGTTGGCGACTAATTTGGTCGTCTATTAGTTGTTGCACCCCTAAACATAGAAAAAAAATGTAAATTATAGTGTCCGTCCAAAGAAAAATTACTTATAGTGAAAAGCACCTTTGAAAGATAATAGACTAAAAGCTTTAGGAATCCAAACTATAACAAAATAAGTACCCTGTATCAAGATTGATGCAAAACAAGTCTGTGGCTTAAAAGGTAAGCCAAAGCCAAAACATCAAACTAATGTTTTTTTCTGTTTTACATAACGGCTGAGTAATTGTTAAATATAACAATATTGATTAGGGTAGCTTTAAGGATCCGTAAGGTTCATCGAATCATGGATCATTGTGACTTTCTAATGATCCAGTAAGAAAAAGTGAGAGAGTATATTTTTAGAGAGCTAGTAGAGGAGATTGTGTCATTCAGGAAAGATTAGAGGCACTTCTTTATAAGTTGAGCTGTCAGGGGAGAGCAGCTGGAGTGATATCAGTTATTGAAATATATTGGTGAAAATTGCTATTCATCAATCCAGGGGAAAAGAAGGACAGATATTCAAGCCGAGTGATGAAGCCAGAGACAGAATGAAAGTCATCTCCGATTCAAAAAACAAAAATAAAAGTGAGAATAAAATGAGATGCAAATAGGGCGGCGGCACAACAGATGGAGATGGAGCAAATGACTACCTATTTCAATCTATCAAAGTCTCATCGGGCTTTTTGTACGCTGAAACTTTCTACCCAAAGTCGAGAAGGACAACAGCACCGGAACACAAACTGTTTTGACCAACTTTCTTGAAAAAAGACGGGCCAAGGATATCCCCCACCGACACTAACTATGACGCATCTCTGTTCAGATTTCTTATTGGCCCTGTCCGATCGCCACAGGGGTGAGTTCAGAAGATTTGAAACCGAGATGCATCACTTTTTATCCGGACCTACTAGCCTCTTACCCTTTATTTGATACTCAGTTTCGTTCGTCTTCGTGTTTTGCTCCTGCCCTGCTTCTTTGTCTTGTTTCTCTACACCAGGGGTTCTCAAAGTGCGGCCCTCGGAAATGTTTCTGGCGGCCTGCGATAGTTCATGTGACACGCTGAAATGCATGCGTTATATTTTAATCCTCCATGGTTGTATCTAGTATGAATTAGAATGGAATTTAAGAATGGTAAAACTGCGCCCCCTGGGTTGTCATTCCTAAATTATGAATGACAGCTTGTGGAAAGTTTGCTAGACTACTGGTTGCATGGCAACTAGGCATCTCGCGAGTTGCAGTAATTGGTTAGTACAATAAAGAAAGGATTTGTTTTGGAATTATTTTGTGTTCCGTTTTTTCTTGGGCAGCCCTCAATCCAATATTGGGTACCTACATTGGCCCTCACTCATCAAAACGTTGAGAACCCCAGCTCTACAAGGACCTTGCTTTTATGTCCCTCTCTCTGAAGCTCGTTACTTTTTCATATTTCACATATCTTTGTTAGCTGCATACCCTAAAACATATCTGCTGTATGTTGTTTGTGCACAAACAGGTGCCATCACTGTAACTTAAAGTCAGGAGGGGGTGTCATCACGATTTCCCCTTGGTGTGTTCCTAAGATCCAGTGTGAGAGGTTGGTAAGGGCTATTTTTGCACTTCAAAATTGTAAATGATGATTGATCTAATGATTGAAGTACTTTACACACTCTTGCAACATCCAAAGATACTGGGTTAGCTGTTTGGGTTTTGTTATCTATGTTCGTTTTCCTCGCGTCCAGGAGAGAAGCTTTAAAAGGAGACTAAATGGAGTCTCTGAGAAGGTTCAAAATTGGTACTTTAATTAATAAAAAGCGCGGTAATGTTACAAACAGGATGTTATTCAGTCAGGAGAGAAAGGCTGCGGCTTCCTCTCCCTGTGGTCGGCCGTGCAGAACTCACAAGCATTCGTCCTTCCCGCTTGTTGGCTCCTCCTCTCTAGGGCTGTGGTGACGTAGGAGACTTCCCCCTCGTTCTTCTGTGTCCGATATCGCGTTAAACGGAGGATTTTGACATTGTACATTCATTGTATAACTAGACACACCTCCTAATCTCTTTCATGACTTTTCATCTAAACACATTCTAAACGCTGAAATCAACACTCTAGGAAATACTTCACAGCATTTTGATTTCCGGTAGTTCCGGATGTTGTCACATGCTACCCACGTCTGTAAACAATAACGTATTCAAATAAACTGTACCTTCATTTAATATTCAGCAATAATAATCTCTTGGTTCAATTAGTTGTAGTGTTAAATCAGTAGGTTTCGGTGTGTATCACTCCGTGTCATTTCGCTGCTAAATTCACATCTACAGTATAGGAAATGGTATATTAGCCACATGCTAAATGCTAACCGGAGATGAAGGATTTTCAGAATAAAAGCTTGGTATTGAGAACTTCCGGTTTTTTCCAGAATAAAATAGCATTTAAACTGACGGTATGTTTAAGCTACCTTATGCTATCAAACATTGATTTTAATTTCTAACAGTTTGTACATTTTTGCATACTTAAAACTAAAGCAATGATAAATACCAAATATAACACAAACTAGGACCAAAACCTAATTATAATCTTCTGTAACCCACATTATCCCTTCAAAGACTTGTATTTTAAACGTTTTCAGAATTTGTCAAGACAAGCTGACCGCCATCATTCGGTTCTATAAAGAACATGGCTCGGCACCAAGGCTGAGGCGTGGTGGTCGTGTGATGAGCAGAAGGGTGCTGTCCTTTGACAACACAGGGTCAGGGTCTCTCACTCCCTGATGGTCCAATAGCGACGCTTGGTCAGGGTCCCGTGGCGTGCAGTCGCTCCGAGGCTCCTTCAGCTTCATAAACAGACGCAAAGAGCTTTCAACTGATAGCAATGTATTCCCATCGGCGGCGGTATTTGGCGCTAAGGGAAGCACCGCATCGGTCCATGCCAGCGGCAGTTAAAGGCAATGTGAGCGTCCATTCCCATTGGATAACGGACGATTGTACACCCGGAAGTAAGTATTCTCCTTACTGTCGATTGATTTGACCGTGATATCTCCACTACTCAAAAACACCAATTACTTTTGTTAATTAGACGACATTGATAGATTTAAATTGTGTACAATGCTTCGTGTTTTCCTCCGTCAATTGTGAGAAACAACTAGTTTTCTCTGAAATGTGGAGCGCCAAAGAGACTACACTACCCACAATCCCCAGCTATTGTTGTGACGCCGCCTGTCCGCTTTGCGACAAACCCCGTGATTAATCTTCAAGCTCTGGGATTGGATGTTGGAGTGGCAGTGCGCCAAGGTTACGCCGAGCGTCAAGCTCTTTGGAACGAAACCACGGCAGACTATTCAAAACTGGACTCGAACGCCCCCCCAGAACTACACATGCTGGCTATTGTGTTTCGCAACATGTTCTCTATGGCACGTCTCTACTGGGAATTGTAGTTTTAAAAAGACGTTTTCGTTTTTCCCAAAATTAGAAGTTGCCAGTATTAAACTGTACAGCCCTGGAGGTTTTTTTTATAGTTGGTGCCTGAGAAGACTAAACATTTATCTGCAGATCTCTATAAAGTATATTCATTACTCGTTATTCTCTACTAATAGTTAACTAAAAACTGTATATAATTGCTATTTTGCACATCCCTTTGAAGATTTTCTAAGGTTTATTGACATATATACGGTGTAGTTATGCAATGAATGAAACACTTGGGTCGCAGGTTCCTCAACAGTGCATTACAAGACATCTATCAATATGTGTGTACCTCCACCATCAAACTGTCATATTCTGCACATTTCTTATTCTATCTACATACATAAGAGTATAATTAATGTGTATAATATCAGTTAAAATAAGTGCTTCAACATAGTTAACATTGCAGGAAAGCAATATATTAGACGTTAAGCACTTTGTCAGGCTTAATATTTATCTGTAGATAGATACCCCCAAAGCTTTTTTCTTATTTGAAAGAAGACGTTAACCTAAAGTATTCTTTAATGTGTTAATAAAGGTTAATTAGTTTGTCTGTTTTGCACCTCCTCATATTAATATCTGTGTACATCCGGCACTACACTGTTTTATTGTAGAGGTCACTTACAGTATCTTCTTGATTTTTTATATTCTATATTTCTATCATTGACCTTCTACTTTCCCCCTATGAAAGTATGTACTCTTCATATTTTTTTAATCATATAACATTATTCAACAAAAATAATTCAATAACATGCTTTAACCACTAGGCGGTGCACACAAGGTACACACAGCACACTAATAATAACTTTGTATTATTAGTGTAGGACACTTATGTATAACATCTGAAGATATTTAGTTTTATTCATGTTTTTACTAGGGCTGTCAGTCGATTAAAATAGTTAATCGCACATTTGTTATCTGTTCTAAATGTACCTTAGAGGAATATTTTTCAAGTTTGTAATACTCTTATGAACATATGAGTGGACAAATATTCTCATGAATATTAAACACAACAACCTGGAACCTCTCTCATACAATAATACAATAAAAAGTGTGTGTGTGTGTTTTTTTTTTAATGCTTAATGTCTTTAATTTTTTTTTTTTTGTAAAGCACTTTGAATTGCCTTGCGTTGAAAAGTGCTATATAAATAAACGTGGTGTGTGTGTGTGTGTGTGTGTGTGTGTGTGTGTGTGTGTGTGTGTGTGTGTGTGTGTGTGTGTGAGTGAGATGGATCGTTGGAGCTATGTGCAACTCAAGGCATATGCTCGAACGGGAGCTGCCTGGACACTGCAATCATGAGTGTGCTGACTTCTCCTACGATGTCCCGCTGTCTGCTTCCTGCATCAAGTCAAGTGCTCGGCGCAGTTGTGGCAAAATGTCGCTCCTCTGTTTTCATTGAAACAGCTCCTTATATCCGTTAGCGCAGCTAGCTAGCACCAGATGCTAACAACAATACACGTAAGGTCTCTCCCGGTCCTCCCGATGCCTGCCGGTGAGCGTGGAAGTGTAGTCTGCCACAAGCGGGCGGCAAGAGCGGGGCTGTCAGCATCAGCTTGTAGATGGTATTTTAAACTCGATGCGCTCTGAAACTACGGGGCAGCCGAGGAAAAAAATACACATGCGTTAATCGCGTTAAAATAATTAGTGGCGTTATTAACGCGTTAACTTGACAGCCCTAGTTTTTACATAATTGTACAGGATATTGCTATATTATTTCTCATGTTTTACTTCTACACATTAATATTTGTAAAACATCACAGACAGAAAGGTATATCCGTCATTTAATGGTAAGCTATTGAGATTGTGATTCCATAGATGTGTCTCCCATCGCCCAAATCCCCTGACTATTCTCTCAACTCAGTTTTTACATTCTTGTATTCAAAGAAAATCAGTAATATCTTTAAAAACGTGCATTGTGGCTAAAACATCCGATCAGCGAGCTGAGGATCTTTCTTTCCTACGTCTGAGTTCACATTTATGCTGCATGGAAGGGTGGAATTGACTACACATCTTCAGAAACATAATTTGCTGCAGATATAACTCTTAGAAAATAAAGTGTAAAAATATAAGTAATAAAAAGATAAAACACTGGCATGTAATTTACGTTAGAATAAACAGAATGGTTTTGAACAACAGATTAGACCCTCCAGAAAAACGCGATTATGCGATCGCATAATTTACCTTAAAATGCCGCATAATCCCCGCATTTTTTCACACAAAGTTGAGGGGGGAAAAAAGTGAACTCCTCTTGACGTGAAGTGATGATGATGATGACGCAACGTCATCAGCTCGCGCATCACAGAAACACCGTAGAGTGAGCGCGTGGAGCTCACACGAGAGAAAAAACACCAAGACGAAAAAATCTAATCCATCTCATTTACCGACGAACATTTTGATTTGATTTTGATTTGATATACTTTATTAATCCCCGTGGGGAAATTGTTTCTCTGCATTTGACCCATCCTAGTGTTAGGAGCAGTGGGCAGCCATTTTGAACAGTGCCCGGGGAGCAGTGTAGGGAACGGTGCCTTGCTCAGGGACACCTCGGTAGCACTTGGTCTTGCCGGGACTTGAACTGGTGACCTTCCAGTTGCCAAGCCAAGTCCCTATCGACTTCGCCACCACCGCCCCATGTCATTTCCGCTAAAGACCGGGCAAAGCAGTTCCCCGATGTCTTGCACGAAAGTGGGGGGAAACTATTCTGCACCGTGTGCAACTGTGTTGGAGCATAAGAGAACATCCACGGTGACGACCCACTTTTATTCACTCAAACATTCGAAAATGCTTTCTGCTGCTGCGGACAAGAAAGCCAAACAACTCACGTTCACCGGGGCATCGACCTCCAAAACCCTTTCGAAGGCTACAAGAAACGAGGTGAGAAGCCTACAAGATTGAAGCTGGTCAGATAACGAACGAGTGAGTAAAATAGCCCAATTGCTTTAACAATAAATAAACATTGAATGTGTTTAGTTGAATAGTAAAGGGGTTTAACGTTAGTGGCAGGTTGTGTGTGAGAAAGAATAAATAAGACAGCCCAATATTTAAAAAAAAAATGGTTGAGAGGTTTTTGATTTGAGTAGCTGCATCAGAAATGAGCTCCTGAACAAAACAAAAATCGAAATTGGACCTAAAAAGAGATATTTTATAGGAAAATCTGCAATTATTCTTCAGAATTAACTCCAAAGAAGAGTTAACGACATTGATCGACAGAAAACAGAGGAAGAAACGCAATTTTTGGATGTATTTTTGAGTTGAAACTACTAACTAGCTTTCAACTACCAACTGACAACTGTCAACCGTCTAGCCGTGGGCTGCCACTGTTGGAAGGAGCAGCACCAAAGAAGGTAGTGGAACATTATAAACTGTGAATTATTTCATGAAGATAAGAAGAAAGGAAAAGAAAAGTATTCGTAAGCTAGAAAAGCTAATTAATTAGCCTAGCATCTCTTTGGAACAAAACAAGTGGTCGCCATGGAAACTGTCCAGCAGGCAAAAAAGAACTTCTCAGCTCTCAGAGCAGAGGGAAGAGAGATTGAATATCCTGCTAAATGCAAGAGTGTAAATGCGAAGGACAAACACAAGGAGAAGACACTGTGTGGAAACCCAGAGGTCCTCTTCACTGACTATGCCCACTGCTCCTGGCCTCTCCCTCCTAGAGAGTGTTGCGAGGTGGGGGTGTTTACAACCCAACTCCTCACCGCGTGTTGTTTTGACGAGTCCTGCTTGAAATCATAACAGAGAAGGAATTAGAAGACACCAGGATACCAGTTAAACAATAATCCGTTTTAATTAAACAAAGTAGTAATAATGCAATACGATATAATATAATACATTACTTATACAATTCAAAGAGTCATATAAGCAATGTGTGGAGTACTCCCGCCCTTATTCACGCACTGCGGACATCCTGTCGTCTTGTCAGCACATGAAGAGAGACCCAACAACCAGAAAAACATTTCCCTAGTGTAAAGAAGGGGTGGCGTTTCATTGGGGAGATACCAAAACGCTATCTCACAGGGAAATCAGCGCCTGGCAGCTTTGAAAGCCACAGGTGTTGGGAAGGCCTGCAGGAGGTACCCCTCCCCATTTGTAAAACCTATCGATGGTTTAACCCAGAAAACATTATCAGGGATAATCTTTACACTCCAAACAGAAATCACCCTTAATTCTGCATCTTCCTTCTTCACAAATAGCTTAAAACACTCTTGATAAACAGGTAAAAAGTCAAAGAAAAAACTATTGTGCTCATCTATTTCTAAGAAAAAGGGAACATTGTTTCAGAAATCTATCAAAAAACCTCTCTATATTGGAGAGGAAAAATGTACCTTTTGTTCCTTCAACTATTAACACACAGAAATGTATAAACTCACACATATACTTATTCAAGATACATAGATTTCCTTAAAACCTGGCCTGCCAGAGATCTCAAACAGAATTTCCTCTCCCCACACCCTGTGAAATCACTATAAAACACAAACACAGGTATTGCTTGAACAGTATTCACTTAACTGCTACTATTTGATAATTACCAGGGAACTCAACAGACCTCTTTTAATGTCTGGAAATTGCAACAAGACTTTCTGCCCTTTTACATGTATCACACTTCTTTGGTACAATATCTCACATCAATTTCCACAAGAGAGAGGTGAAGTGTCTGCTTTATGCTGATGACCTTGTTCTGCTGTCTCCTACTGAACAAGGACTCCCACAGCAGCTGGACATAGTAGACCAGTACTGTAAGGACTGGGCCCTGGCAGTCAATATGAAGAAAACTAATGTCATGGTTTTCCAAAAACGCCCCAGATGTCAGGAGAACAAATACCTGTTTACCATAAACAATCATATCATGGAACATAGCATGAGTTATACCTACCTCGGTTTAACCATAGCAGCATCGGGACGTTTCAACATGGCAGTGAATGCACTCAAAGAAAGAGCCAGAAGAACTCTCAATGCAATTAAGAGAACATTTTATAATGTCCAAATTCCATTTAAAATATAGCTCAAAATCTTTGATAGTGTGATCCAGCCCACTGCGCTGTACGGCAGTGAAGGATCCAGC
>CALSCC010000629.1:382450-413849 GCA_943590895.1 Pagetopsis macropterus | reverse complement strand
CACTGCGCTGTACGGCAGTGAAGGATCCAGCCCACTGCGCTGTACGGTAGTGAAGTATGGGGTCCACTCCATCACAGAGCTCTACCCGCTGGGACAAACATCCAGCAGAATCTTTACATGCAGAATTCTGCAGATCCATCTGAGTGTTCAGAGAGAAACACCAACACATGCATGCAGAGCAGAATCAGGCAGATACCCTCTGATCATCAACACTTAAGAGAGAGCACTAACATCCTTTAACCACCTTAGATCCTACCCCCGACACCCCCTCCACTCAAAGCCCTCCAGAGCCAAGAGCTGACCCAGAGAAGAGTCCCCTATGGCAGCTGGTGCTGAGGCTCGCTGCCCCCTATCAGAGCCACTCTGACCAGTCTCTCAGCAGCACTGCTCTCCAAACACCAACCACAGCACACGCATTATAACACAATGCAAACACAACTATTTACAACATTGTGCATTTCTCCGACTGAGTATGACGCCTTTGGGCCGGCTGTTTGGACAGGCTACTCTACTCGTGTCAACGAGCTAACGCAAAAACACTTATGCTGCGTTCACACCAGACGCGATGCGATGTTTTGGGGACGGCGCGATTACATGTAAAGTTAATGCAGAGACGCGGACAGACGCGAATTCGCTACGACGGCGAGCATGAAACGGTGGACGCGGTGCGAATCACGCGATTGAACGGTGCCGCGTCAAATTCACGTGACGCGTTCTCGCGGAAGCCAATCAGTGTTGGGATTTCCTCTGACGTGCCTCTGACCTGCTGCTCTTGATCAGTTGTGAAGATGGAAGAGAAGATAGGATCAAGGATCAAGGATTATTTCTGAAACAGTATGGAGCTCAAATTATTTTTCTCTTGCGGGTTTATCACAAGGTGAGTTCTCTTTTTCTTCCGACCCATGGAACCTTATGTCGGAAAAATTATATATTGAAATCAATGGAGAGAGAAATATTATCTTTTGAATCGTGCCATTACACATATCATGTTTGTCAATCTTAAAAAGTCAGTTTGTTGTAAAACTGTTGAAATATGAGAAAAATACGCAACTAGAAAGACTACAAATCCCAGAGTAAGTGAGTCATTAACGTTACTCATTACACTCGTGTTACTCACCGAAACCTTGTAAAGCCGGTCCCGCATGCTGGCTCTAACGCGGGGGGGGGAACTTTTTCCTCTCAAGGGCCATTTCAATGTTTTCAACATCCTCCGAGGGCCGTACAAATTATTGACCTCTGCTTAAAAATACTAAAATCACAGCCCATTCATTTGGCCTTTCTTTCATGCTGTGCAAAGAAAAAGCAACCTCTGAATCCAGATATCTCACCATGACTCACGTACGCATGCACGGTGTGGCATGACCACCAACACAGAAAGATATGGACACAAGATGTGTGCAAATGTATTTAGTTTCCTATCCATGTGGACATGATTTAAGTGTGGGGGGGGGGCCTAACCTCCTCTAGGGGGGTCCGGGGGCATGCTCCCCCGGGAAATATATATTTTTTAAATGTTGAAGTTGAAAGCATCAATCTGCTGCACTTTGAGAGCAACATTAGGAGATCTATGGATACATCTCTCAACACCAGATGAAACAGAACTGGAAGCAGATTTTCTTTTTCTTTATGGATATTTTACAAATCACTCCCCTTTCAAACTGTGTTCTTGTTTATTAATAACAACTTTGTTTTACTGTCATATAGTATTTTATACCGGTTTACTTTATAAATAATGATCATATAAAGATGTGCCTTTACCCAGGGTTGCCAACTTTGGCAACACACTCTCACTCCCTAAGCGTCCAATAGCGACGTTTGGTCAGTGTCCGTGGCGTCCAATTGTGACGCTCCTCAGCTCCTTCAGCGTCATAAAGGGACGCAAATAGCTTTCAACTGATTGCAATGTATTCCCATCTGCGTCGGGATTTGACGCTCATGGAAGCACGGCATTCGTTTATGCCGGCTGCCCTTAAAGGCAATGTGAGCATCCATTCCCATTGGATAACGGAGAATTTTACACCCGGAAGTAAGTACTCCTCTTACTGTCGATTGATTTTACAGTGATATCTGCACTACTCATCGATTAAAAAACACCAGATTATCCTGGTTAATTACACAACATTGATTGGTTTAAATTGTGTACAATGCTTTTGTATTTTTCCCCTTCGATTTGGAGAAACAAATATGTTTTCTGAGTAAAGGATGGCAGAAGACACTACACTACCCAGAATCCCCAGCTATCGTTTGGCCTACACCATGTGCTCTGTTTGACAAACCCCGTTTTTTTCACCATTCATTCCGATGGCTGGCGTCTATGTCACGTGATCTTCAAATGTCTCCCTGCAGAAAAAGAAAACATGGCCGAACGAACTTCGTTTTATTCTAGGTGTAAAATGCCTATTTTAAAGTTAGTTTGGCCATTAAAATGCGTTTTGATGTCATTTGATGCGAGAAATATGAGTTGTTATTTCAGATTATGTGTGCAGTGGATGTACATGATCTTTAGTTTGCTAGTTATTACAAAGATTACTTCAGGAAATCGCGACGTTTTCATTGTTACCAAGGTGGTTGCTAGGGACGCTGCTATCGATATTATTTCTGTTATGTTGTGTAACTGTTTAATGGTGTTATCTTTATTGCTACCCCCTTCCCCGTCAATGTATAGTGTTGGTCCACAGCCTAAACATATTAGTTTAACAAAATCCGCATCTAAAGATAGCCTACGTTATTTCCCCCCTGTGCAATTCCAGTCTCACATCTCAGAGCACACCGTCATTAACAAATACCGGAAACAGACCGAAATAATAATAATACCTTATTCCGAGTGTGCTTGCTTTTCTCTTTGAAAGTCATCACATAAGGGCATTGTAATACACGGTTCGGCTGCATTACATATTACATATCTGCCGTAGTTCTGTATTTATAGAGCCCTGATGAGAAGACAAACATGAGGAACTGAAAACGTGACGTGGATCATAAATATATCAGCCATTAAACAACATCTTACATTTCTTTTCACACAATGCGTCTCCTTGCAGTATCAACACTAATTCGGCTCACTTTTATATTTGATCCAATTGGTAGATAGGCTGTATTTACACCATAAAGGTGCACAGTTGATATAAAGGGACACCTGGTGGTTAAAGCATGTTATTGAATTTCAATATTTTTATTATTAGATATTAATACGATCCCTATAAAGTATATTCATTACTCGTTATTCTCTACTAATTGTTAATTAAAGACTGTATGTAATGACTATTTTGCACATCCCTTTCAAGATTTCAAGATTTTCTAAGGTTTATTGACATATCATATTGGCCTACACAACTGTGGTGTAGTTCTGCACTGAATGAAAAACTTGGGTTGCAGGTTCCTCAATAGTGCATTACAAGACATCTATCAATATTTGTGCATACCTCCAGCAATGTTAACTATGTTGAAGCACTTATTTTAACTGATATTATACATAATGTATTATACTCTTATAGATGTATGTAGATATTTCATCTCCGGCCTTGTCAGGTATTGAACAATCAATAAATAAAGAACACAGAATTGTTGAATATAAAACACAGAATTTATGTGATTATACTAAATGATTTTCAAATAAACACAACTGCATATTTAACTGTTACACATGCTGATGTAACGCAAATGTTCCAACTTGGGATCAATAAAGTATATCTTATCTTAAGCTGATCGATGGCTACTGCCATATTTGCACAATGTGCCTCTGAACCTTGACAAGTGCATGTTTCAGGCTTATCAATTAATG
This sequence comes from Pagetopsis macropterus, assembly GCA_943590895.1. Lineage (NCBI taxonomy): Eukaryota > Metazoa > Chordata > Actinopteri > Perciformes > Channichthyidae > Pagetopsis > Pagetopsis macropterus. Next base: position 410,071 of record CALSCC010000629.1, on the reverse strand, counting down.
TAATGTAATGTTATCACAGGGGTCACACACATAAGACCAGCTGTTAAATAAAGCTCTTCTGACCTTAGCTGGCATGTGGGTATATAGTAATACTGCCCATAATGGGCACAAGCAATTTTCACCCATTTATTAATTATATGTTTTAAATGTGAGTGTTTCCTTTCCCCTAAACCTCCAGGGATGTACATAGTTTAATACTGGCAACTTCTTATTATGGGAAATACGAAAACGTCTTTTAAAACTACAACTCCCAGTAGAGACGTGCCATAGAGAACATGTTGCGAAACAGAATAGCCAGCATGTGTAGTTCTGGGGACGGGGTGGGGGAGACGCGGTGGACCCGTTCAAATCCAGTTTTGGACAGTCTGCCGTGGTTCCATCCCATTTCAAGTGCTGTTCGAGAATCGGCTTAACCCTCGGAGCACACTCTCCAATCACAGAGCTTGAGGACTATCACGGTTTGTCAAGAGCACATGGTGTAGTCCAAACGATAGCTGGGGATTCTGGGTAGTGTAGTGTCTTCTGCCATCCTTTACTCCTGGGAATGGACGCTCACATTACCTTTAAGGGCAGCCGACATAAACGAATGCCGTGCTTCCATGAGCGTCAAATCCCGACGCAGATGGGAATACATTGCAATCAGTTGAAAGCTATTTGCGTCTCTTTATGACGCTGAAGGAGCCTAGGAGCGTCACAATTGGACGCCACGGACACTGACCAAACGTCGCTATTGGACGCTTAGGGAGTGAGAGTGTGTTGACTTTGGGTACCTGCCTGGAGTGAGATTTTTATATCATGGGTTTATTTACACATACTGTATGCGCACTAAATGACTGCTATCGTGTCAGTAGTGGGACCTTAGCATATATATAGGATATATATACGAATACACAATATTGGACACAGACTATAAAGGGCACAAAGTTTCATTCACTAATGAAAGTCAAACACATGTTTGTTTCCACTGTTTTATTGTGTGCCTGTCGCGATAAGCAATTAGTTAACTTATCGTAGGATAAATAAAAATGAACTCCATAACTGTTATGACCTCGATACATTTCCATTTATATGAGGATGTGACTAGCAGTTTGAAAGGATGTACTTGAATTATTATTATATATTATCATTATGTCAGGGGTCTAAAATGGTCATACAACGGTGCCGACAATATTATCGTTTATCGCAATAATTTCCGGGAAAATGTATCCAACAAAATTAATTATCGTGAGAGGCCTATACATGAAACACACACAAACAAATCTACAGACTTACTCCAAACTGCCAAATATATTAATTAACACACTCTCACTCTCATATACTCTTTGACTCTATGTTTGGCCTAGTAGAACAATAAGCAGCAGACTTTTACTTGTTATCATTTCTACTGGATCTTAGATCTGCGCATGCGCAATACGGGTCGGGGATCGACCAACCGGCTCCCACTGCTCTGCTGTCTGTTAACGTTGTTAAGAGTGGTGTGGGGGGGCGGGGAGGGAGCGGATCGACAGCTTGAGCAGCTGTCAACTCAACATTGTAAATAACCAACCAAAAACGATCGCCGGTTCATCTTGTTTTTGGCGTGAGAATAGTTTGGGCAGCGTGAGAGCGAGAGATTGAGAGTGAAAGTGTGTGTCACACGCCAGATGCGTGAGAGTTGGCAATCCTGCTTTACCTAACTGGTTGTAGAAAAAGCTTCTTATATTCGTTAGCATAGCTAGCTAACCAGATGCTAATAACAACAAAGTTATTGACGGTATGATCAGTATGACAGATGAACAGATCACCACTGGGTTTTCAACTAAAGACACAGCCACGCAAAAACTGCGGCATGTGTACGGCTCCTTATTGGTACTGACATTTATGAAGTTCCGGCCCGGAGCGACGTTCTGGTGCTCTGCTCTCCGGCAGCTCTAAACCCCTGTCGGATGAGACATATACCACGTGATGACACGTTAGGCTCGTGTTGTGTTCAAGGACCCTGACCAGAAAAAATAGGCACTTGCTTATTTAATTGTTTTGCGGCCTAGATGTATTTTATTTTTTGCGTGAGTTACCTCGAGGGTTTACAGTTTACACACACGCAGCTGCTACATGCAGCAACACACGGAGGAGATGGCGGAGAGAAGCGCTCCGAGGTGTGGTTACATGTTACCCGTCTTGAGGTGGACGATGCTCGTTGCCAAGAGTGTTCAGCATGTAAGGGCGGTAATACGAGCAATGTGTCTAAACATTTATCCAAAGTGCTCCACATCCAGACGGAGGAATGCACCGGGTTCCACTGTCTCTCTCGCAGCTCTGTAGCCCCGTCCACGAGTATGCTCGCAGCAACACACGGAGTTAACTACATTATACAAACATGGGTTAATGATTAGAGGAAACTGAGTTACTCTTTATTTTGTTAAAGTTTCAGCTATTCTGTTCACAGTTCTGTCATCACATTATTCAATACGATTTGTTAAAACACTGTTGTTTCTTTTGATGTAGCTCACCAGCCAAAAAGGTGTGGGCACCCCTGCTGTAAACTGTAAACCAAGACATGACAAGCATGTAATTCAATGTAAAATGTCACATCTGGTCATATACAGTAAAAAGGAGAAATTGAACTATTTTCTTCCAATATAAAACCCTGACATTACAAAACGCATGATTTTATACCGGTATGGCATCATACCAAAAGATGTGGTTATAATGGGAGGGACATTTTTGTCTAATCTGATTCTGTGCAAAAACTAATAATCCACCAAAATAAATGTTGTTGCCAATCTTTGACATATCCAAGACTGTGATAAAAAATAAAAAAGCCGAACCTCCCAACATTTATTATATGGAAAATAACTGCCTTTTTGTGCATGTTTTTCATAGAAAACGCAAATTCATGTTTTAAAACCGGCAGTTCAAGGGTTAAAATCCTGAACATAATTGAATATTTGTTATTTTTGATCAGGACTGAAGTTGATTGAAAGATTGAACCCCAAAAGGTTGTGAAAAAAACCTTTTAATATAATGTTTTTATCAAAGTATTTTGCAGTGGACATTTTTGTCTCGAATGACTAATTTGCGTAGTCGATTTGTTACACAGTGAATAAAAGAACGATTTGAAAAATTGAAATTGGAATTCCAAAATAGATAATAGCCTTGTTACAAAAATGCAGGCCGTTTGCACCAACAGAACCAAAGTTATTGCAAAATGAAAAGTGAAAAATTACCCACATGGACAAAAACGTCCACAGTGACACCGGAGGGTTAATAGACATGATATCAGCCACACTGCCAGTCAGTAGTCCGGCAGCAGCAGTTTACGCCGTTCACCTCTTCCATTCAGGGGATCATTGGAAAGGTGCACGATGCCATAGGAAGTCATGACCCCATTATATTAACCGATGCCCAGGGAAATGAAATGTTGCAGTCAGAGGGAACAACAGGTGCACAATGTTAATGAATGATGTATATATATTACATGCCACAATACTACTCGTGACTGAACTAGCCACTTAAAGAGCCTGTGACACGGTTTTCCCCCATCATCCAAACCCATACATTTGAGTAAATATTGTCCCCTTTAAAACCGTTACTGAACTGATTTTGGATATTTGTACTTTGATAACCATTAATCTGCCCTTCAATGTTGACATTTTCTGGATCTTCACGGAGATTCTTCAAGTCCCGCCAAATTACGCGTGACGTCATTGCGGGCACCGAGCTCCACCTGCACCGTTCAAGATCCCAGCATCTGCATGTAAAAGCATGATGGCGCACACAACAGCAAGCTCAGACAGCGATGAAAGTTTACTTTTGAACGTGTCTGAGAGCTCATATGAGGCTGAAGGATCGGCAAGTGATACTCGTGATGATATTGTAGACGATATTGGCTATATGCCCTACCGATTCGAACCATATGCCTCTGAATCGGGTGAAACGAACTCCGAGTCGGACAGTGGAGATGACAACCCGCCCGACGATCGCCAGATACCTCTCGATCTACAACGCCTGAACAATGTGGAATGGTTTGTAAACTATTTTATTTACGGAGCCAATGGGGTTGAATGGACTACCTATGTTGCAAATGTATTATCTTTTCAATTTACACACGGCATCTATTGCACGTCTGTCCGTCCTGGGAGAGGGATCCCTCCTCTGCTGCTCTCCCTGAGGTTTCTCCCATTTTTCCCTTTAAACTGGGTTTTCTTTGGAAGTTTTTCCTTGTACGATGTGAGGGTCTAAGGACAGAGGGTGTCGTATTGTCATACTGATATTCTGTACACACTGTGAAGACCACTGAGACAAATGTAACATTTGTGATATTGGGCTATAAATAAACATTGATTGATTGAATGGGGTAGTCTACAAATTGTGCATAATAATTATATTTCCCCTGCTAATCTATAGCTTCTGGAGTAAAATATATTCCATTAGGCAACAATTAATTGTTGGCTTTCTATTAATTAATGCATGTTAATAAAATAAAGATGTGGTAAATTACAAACAGCAAATATGTGATGAATCATGTTTACAATGATTTTTATCACACACAATATACCACATTTTACTGATGTTTATTACAATTCATGCAGCATTTCTAAAAATACAACTGTTGTTTTCAAGGTGCACGTGTGGATGCTGCAGAGCAGACAACCTGGAAACAGTACAGGAGTGTGTATGCTGCAGAGAGCTGGCAAAGGTCCAGGCACTCAATGGCAACCATGGGGGGTCCTGCATCACACAGCACCCTGGATTTGAGGCAGTCTGCTTAAATGAATATGTGCTGGACGTGGCCTATTCAAACTACAAGCAGAACCATGGCCACCTCAACAAATCCCCACACGAGTATGTATAATCTGACAACAAATCACACTTCTGATGTGAGAACACTATACACAGTTCATACCATATTGATGCAAGTAGGCGACCATGTACACTGATGACAATACCACTACAGATGTTAGCTTGCCTACTGAAACATTACTACTTCAAGTGGTAACAGACATCTTTCACTGTCACTTTTGTGAGCATTTGCCATAGTACTTATTATATTTGCCACATGTTACGTTCCCTACTGGACTAGGGGAAGCAAAGAGAAGTAACAAAACACAAAAACAACCGGGCAAGAGAAAAAGGAGAGGAAACCGGTTTGTGGAGCCACAAGATGGACTTTTAATTAAACAAAGAGAAAGGGCTCACCAGCCAACTTGCAAAATAAACTATAACAACTTTCTTTAAACAGAAAGTGACTACATTAAACAAGGTACACATCTCCTAACAATGAGCAACACACACATTAAACTAGGCCTCACACAGAGACACAGACACCATGCTGCACACATGCAGCCTTAGGAGAAGGGGAGCGGACCACTGCAGCCTTCCTCAGGTCCTTTATGGAGGTCCTGATTGGTGATTGGGAGCACCTGGGGGAGAGGCTGCACCTGGAGAGAATCATGGAGAGAGAGAAACACACACACACACAAACACCAGTCCAGCACCCACTATGGCACGTAACACACATCACAAAACTATTTTACAGATATGAACATCTTACACTTCGTAATGTAATGCATATTAAAGCTAATAACTCACTCTCCCTATGTTTTTCCCTACAGACGTCGACGCTACACTGCCTACCGCCAATTGGTACGATGGTGCTGGGGATACCTCGGCAAGCACATCAGGGTACCACTGCCTGCCTGTGTCGTGGTGAAGATCCGTGATACCTTCCCATCACCCGACTACCAGGGATTTCAAGAGCCACAGCCAGAACCTGATGAAACTAATTTATCTCTTGAAGCGACTTAGGTGTTGCTTCACAAAGTCTGATTTCTCGGGATGTGGGAACTCGGCACAAAGTGGGGGTGGCACAATCACTGGTTCCACTGCGAACTCTGCCTCAACATTCTCCTCGTCTGTGCACTCCTTCACTACTTCTGCCAGGAGTTCTTGGGCATATTCTGCAAGTGCCAATTGAAATAGTAAATAAAGACATGCTGTTGCAATTTTGTAATTGATTATTGCGTCACTTCACAATAGTCATGCCCATCACTGTGCAAACCTTACTAAATGCACAAATGCCTTAATGAATTCTCTCTGTCTGCGGAAGGAATTGGTAATGTTACAAGGCTGTATGTTACAGAATGTCACTGATACAATGTGCATGGCAACCACATCATGTTGTCTTTACCTTTTCTTTATTACAAATTTCACTCACCATAGGTTGGACTTTCCAACACTCTGCGAAGTACTGCTGCTCCCTTTCTACCCTTTGGGTGCTTGATGCTATACATGGCTTCCCCAGCCTTTGTCACGCCTTGTACCCGGTTGGCATTTTCATTGAAGTGGAGGGCTGCAATCAGTATCCTGCAATAAGAATTGGAGCATAATTATGTCTTAATATTTGTTTATTACTGGGATTCATACAAACTGGGAGGGGGGGGGGGCTTCCTTCCTTTTTACAATTCTTATAAGCATGTGTACCTGTGTTACTTTTAAAACAGAATTTAACTTTCATTTCAATCCAGCCTCTTGTCAATGAAGTTTCTCAAGGGCTGGTTCATATAAAATATGTATTATTGCTAGACCTCATGGTTATTTTTAAAACACTACAAGCCGGATCAATTGTGATAAACTTACCGACAAAGCATTCCTGTGTAGGAGAAGACATACATCTTCGGCGCAAACTGGATAAGGAGGCTATGGAATCCCTCCACTGCTGATGTTTGGGAGCCCCCAGATAGCTTCAAAATGTCCTTACACAGGGTTTTGTTGCACACCAGCGTCTCCAATTTGACTGCTGCCTTGGATGCTGAAAAAGATTTTAAAAAGTTTACCCTATGGAAATTTGCATATATCATATTTACATACCACTGCAAAATGATGAGGTTGCATTTAAATACAAGAACCTGTTTTAATACGACTGTTTGCCATTTTGGATACCTTTGATCCCATATTATATAACCTATATTATATAACCTAACAGAAAAAAATCCCTCATTTATTTTCTTTGGTCCCTAACATTTCTGTTTTGGGACTGCACAAACAATTGTTGCTGATTACTGGCAACTGATTATATTGATCCATTATCAGTAACTTAAAATGTGTAGCCATGTATATTTACAGTTCAGGATTTGTATATAGTATATGCTAATTATATATTACATTTGGGGAAAAAACCACTCACATGGTTCCAGCCATTTCTTGTGGGACTCCCTCCCCTCCAGCCTGCCATGGATGCATGACGGGAATAGGTCTCCATGGCCTGTGTGTACGTTCTGTACATGAGACACAACCGACTCCCACTTTGCAACAATCTGGGCTCCTTGACCAGAAGGGGTCGACACCGCACACCAGTACATATGGTTGCTCACACTCTTTATCCATGGGCGAAGCACCTGACACTCCCGCTCATTGGACGCCGCAAGCAGTTTTTTGGAAAATCCTAGAAATATATAGAGGCACAAACAGATGCATTAAATAAATAGTTTAAATCTAAAGGACATCAATATGTTCATAAATGTATAGACTAGTTATCAGGTTCAGTATCTGCAAATAAAATGTAGAAAGTAAATATTTATCTATTTTACAAATACATAACCATGCCACAAAACAATTACACGATTGCATTTATAATCCTACATGTGTCTACATTTATATCATATCTGTGTGTTAAGAATTCCATCACATATAAGAGAGCTCAGAGAGCCAAGTGCTAAACATACTAAGAAATGTTTACTCAAGCGAGGTATATGTCACTTAGTCAAATGTCAAATGCTGACACAAACCTTTTGCTACATGCCAGATATCGTAGAGGTGCTCAATGTGGGGGTAGGTCTCTCTGAGCCACTTGGCTATTTGCCGGTGTCGGTCGGTGACCATCGTGCCAACTGCAAGTCCCTGCCGCTCAAGATGAGCCAGGGAGCGCTCCAACCCAGTTTTCTCCATATGATAGCTACCACCACATTCATTGCTCTAAAACAGCAGAAAACAGATACATAGGTATTAGACAAATGTATATAATGCAAATATAACTACACTTAGACCTGCAGTAAATGTAATAGATAACAGGTTTAATATGTAATAATCCAAACTAAATAATTTGAAATAATTATTGTCCTAAGTTAATATATCTTAATTCATTATGAAATTGGTATATACAATTGTATTATTCAAAACTAATTTGTGGATTACAGCACCTAGACATTTTGTAAATAGAATCATAGGATACCACGAGAAAAACAATTATGCAAACCTAGCTGTGGTTTTATTCTATATCTATTTTGTCCATATGTCCAATGCAGCTGGTTTGAATTGGCCACACCATTGGCTAATTATTTGCAAAAATGTCAACAAATGTAATAATAGATATTTAAAAAATACACTTAATATCAGTGTTTTGCATATACAAAATATATCAGTCAAGTGATTTCAACCCTGCTCATAAACTTCTTCAAATACCGGTAACCCACCTGAACTAGCTGAACATCTATTACGACATTGGCATGCAGCTCCAACATGGTGTAACTCCCAAATTTTGCACAATGTCCCGGGCTATCGGCCCGGCCATCACCTCCCAGGACCAGGTCCCTTCCCTCTGCCTGAAATGTGCCAAGCAAGAATGTCTGTCTCATGTTCCATACTCGCTGGACAACTGGCAACAAAACACTTCTCTGGTGCCGAAAATATGTCCGCGAAGATATGGTCGCCAATGCCATGTTTCTCATAACCCGCAGAACCTTTCCTGCAGTGGCACCTGCCAACAAAATTGAAGCGGACAAGAGAATGCTGCCGATGTAGGGTTGGCTGTTCCATATCACTTTCTTAAAGCAAGATGCACATGACAATGTAATGACCAGGAGTGAGCCAATGACATTGTGGCATGTGGAAATGTCAACTGAACCACAGTCGGGGCAGTGGCACCAGCTGAGCAACTTCGTGAGGCAAGTCATGAAGACAATAAACTTCTTCTCCTTGTGGATGGGTGTGACAGGCTCATCCATATCCGGCTCACTGTTCCTCTGGTAGTCACCTTCGGATGATGAAAGGTCAGGTGACGAAGGTGGATGATATCCTGGTGATGAAGGTGGCGATGGAGATGATGATGGTGGAGGTGATACCTCTTTCTTTGGGGTGGGAATTATGTTGCATTGACTGCCAGTGTCTTGGAACAGCTTCCTCTCTATCGGAGTCCCTGAAAAGAGATTTCCAAATATGAATTATGATATGAAAAACCAATCATCAAACCATACCAGTAATATGTTTGCAAGAAGGTAATAGACAGTCCAGTTTACAGCAATACAAGCATGTGCAGATTATATGGAAAGTACTAGAGTGTGACTTATTTTGGAAAATGAAGCCACTTGCATTTTAGGCTTATTTGCCTAAAACTTCACATGCTGTGATACATGTACATGTACGATTGAATGAGATGGAAATGTTGTTATCATCTACATACCCCCTCCCTCCCAAAACCATTATTTTGACTCTGTATTTAATACATAAATCCTATGCATTGCCAAATTCATCTTCTTTTGATTTATAAACTTTATGTGCTTTTGTAGTATATATGTATATGTATATGCATAATTGGATTACACTGGTGAGTGGTCCCTCCATTATAAGACCTTACCTGCACCAAGAAAATCATATAATGTAGGTGGTATTATAATAGAGGGACAGGAACAGATTGAATATAACTTGGTTCTCGATGAGGCATCATAGCGCAGAGGGATTGTACAATGCAGAGACCACTGGACACACATATGCACTTAATTTTGTGACTGATAATAATAATAACAACTGACCTGTTGTCTTTTCTCGCGGCTTAGTTTGAACCCCTTTGCTCCTCTGTGGCTTTTTCTTCTCCTTTACTGGATCAGTTTGGCAAGCAGAGGTCATAGTGCCTGGCGTCTCTTGCATGGGATCATCTGATGCATCACTGCATGCAGTTGAAGTATGTGCAGCTGATGCACCATCAGCTGTGAACCGAGGCTTTAGGAGAGAATCCAAAACCTACAAGTACAAGGGTGACATTTACATTACAATTATTACATCAGGAATTATTCAAGTTACACGATTGCTAAACTGAATCGCGGCCAAAGTATTTGTTTTTACCTGAGTTTTCTCTCGTTTCTCGAAGTAGGCACTTCTGTGGCGTTTTGCTGGGGGGGTGGCGGTGGCAAAGTCTCCGGTGCCTTGACGGATTTGCGACGGCGTGGGAAAGAGAGTAGGCACTGCTGACGGCTTCAGAATCCGTTTTCGTGTTACATCTATCCCACTTCCAACCATCAATATAGGCCCTTCCTCGAAATCATCTAGCAGAAAGTGGGCACTGCATATGTAGGTCGTTCGGGGGTTCTTCACAGACCATTTGGCCCTTGTGTTCTGCACGTTTTTCTCCCATGTGCGCTGACGCAAGACATCTGTGGGAAAGCTATGGATGCTGATGTTTAGTTCGTCATTTGCTGTATTGGAACACCCAGACACAACGCATCGTCGAACCATATTTACGGATGACAACACACTTTGTCCCTGTTTGGATCTCACACTGCACAGTGAAACGTTCCCGCATTGACGTCACTTCCGGCTTCCCCCCAAACCTCAAAATGAGTAGAAGGAATTTTCCCGCGATGTTCGAAATTATTGATATTCATCGAAACGGTATCGCTTTTTCTTTTTTAAACTGATGGTTCGAGATTACTAGTAGCCCACTATTTCATTGCACAACAGTTGTTGGTTTGGTGTCACAGGCTCTTTAAGTTATATTGTTTTGTTCTACTCCTAAGGGTCGACATACTGGAAACCAAATGCAAGAAGAGTTCTTGCTGTAGCAGAACGGGACTTTCAGGAGCTGCAAGGCACAAAGCAGAGAAGAGTGTATCTTATGTATTCATATTACTCGTATACATAATTCAATCATTGAAGTACATTGTGTTTTTCTTGCTTTTATCCTTAAGCTTTCTCATTCCGACTATTAAAAACAACAGTTCCTTATTTCAAATCAGCACATATCTTCTGGCCATTACTGCTTATGTATTAACACTTGTGCATGCTGCGAGTGAACGGGTTCCCCCACCAAAAAAAAGTGCCTGTCAATAAAAAATAAAAACTTTTCCACACAATCAAGATTAGCAATTTACCTTGATACGCCCTATTGCAATGTTGCGGTCTTGTTTTGAACTATTCATAACATGTAATATAAACCCCATAGAAAACAGCCCTGATTTGGCCAAGCTCCATTCATAAATAAAACACTTGCATTTTATACTATTTAAAACAAACGGTAAGACCACGATTAGCATAAAGGATATAACAGTACCATTAACTATGTGTTATGTTGTTTGTGTTTAACAGCAGGCACGATGAACATGCTGCAGGCACCGCAGAGCTGGTACTGGCATCAATCAGAGCTCACCAATCTGCCACTCAACAAGTCACCCCGAGTCCTTCCCAGCTACAGATCATCAAGCAAGGTTGTTGCTGTGTTGTTTGTTTGAGTAAGTATGCAATGGATACTTGAATAATGTTCACACACATAAGTTAACTTTAAATCCATTTAATATTGTGTCTACCATTGTACAAATACGCATTTTTACATTCACATAACAAGGTCATTATACACTACAGGTAATTGCATTCACTGACGTAGACCTTTGTGTAACAGGCCATAGTATGCTATAATAACAAAGACATTTTCCACAGCATTAAAGTTGTGTTAAAATTAAACACTATCACCCAATACACCAACAATATTTAACAATATTATAAAACTTCAGACAGACAGGTAGCAGCACCTCCCACCTTACTGTCCCTTCAGACAGACGGGTAGCAGCACCTCCCACCTTACTGTCCCTTCAGACAGACAGGTAGCAGCACCTCCCACCTTACTGTCCCTTCAGACAGAGAGGTAGAATCACCTCCCACCTTACTGTCCCTTCAGACAGACGGGTAGCAGCACCTCCCACTTTACTGTCCCTTCAGACAGACGGGTAGCAGCACCTCCCACCTTACTGTCCCTTCAGACAGACAGGTAGCAGCACCTCCCACCTTACTGTCCCTTCAGACAGACGGGTAGCAGCACCTCCCACCTTACTGTCCCTTCAGACAGACGGGTAGCAGCACCTCCCACCTTACAGTCCCTTCAGACAAACGGGTAGCAGCACCTCCCACCTTACAGTCCCTTCAGACAAACGGGTAGCAGCACCTCCCACCTTACAGTCCCTTCAGACAAACGGGTAGCAGCACCTCCCACTTTACTGTCCCTTCAGACAGACAGGTAGCACTGATGTATCTCATTGCGAGCAGGTCTCCTTTGTCGTGCGTTATGTGTATGAAATGGAAGTCAAAGAGTGCTTCCTCAGGTCTGCAAGGTGGCAAAAACAACAGGTGAGGAGATGGAGAAAACAGTTCTTGACTTGCTAAAGAACAATGACCTACAGATCCAACACATGCTATGACGGCACTGCCAATATGAGTGGTAAATACAGAGGACTGCAGTCAAGAATACTGAAACACTATAACAAAGCCTTGAGATCGCCACTCCAGTCTTTGAGGTCACTGCACTTGCCTCTGATGCTCTACAGAACTGCCACATTGATCTGTCCAACCTCATGACAGAAGAACAGTTTGGAAAACTGTTTAAGAGTGCCACTGAAAAGGCAGAAGCCGCTGGGATCAGCATCCCCACAGGACAGCAAAGGCAGAGGAGGGTGCCTGCAAAGTATCGGCAAAGTACTAATGCAGCCACAGAGCGCCATTCCTTCCAGTCAGTAGAAGAATGCTATAGAGGGAAGGTGTACTACTTTCTCAGGAACTAAAAAGAAGATTTAGGGGAGATCCAGTGAGTCCAGTAAAATACTGAATGCACTCCACACTTTGACCAAGGCCAACAACTGGATAGGCAAAGATGCAATGGGTCCTGACTCTGAAGCCGTTCACATGCTTTGTGAGTTCTATGGAGGAGAGGAGCAGCAGTTGAAAACAGAGCTCATGGTTTTTCATGCCTCTTTCCCAAACACGTGCACCATGAAGGGGATATTCAAAACACTAAGAGACGCAGATCGGGTAGTGACAGACATGATGGGGAAGAGAGCTTGAGAACAAGAATTAAACGTCTCAAGAAGTATCATAAAGAACTTTTAAAGTGACTATTGTAGTTGTTAGAGCTTACATCGTCATGTGTTAGTATCTTACAGGAATTACAGCCAGCTTCGAAGGATATCAGCAACTTGCTCCAGCAGCCGAGGGACAACAGCAGCAGCTGCCGTATGCACCCCATCCGAGCCACCGTGCCCTGCCAGCCCCACGCGGGGGTGGTGGAACCACGAACAGCCGAGGCTCCAGTCATCACTCATTTCGGGGAGGGGAAATGATAAGCAAAGACTGTCCCCCGAACATAAGGACTCCTCCTGTCCCCCAGACGCCATCACAGGGCCGTACCTCAGCGGCCAGTGGCCTCGGGACTCCCACCCCTCCTGTATGAAAGACAAGCCACACAGACTCCGTGGATTGATGAGGGAGCAGAACAGGGAGGTCCTCACCAGCGGTCAGCCTCCTGGGGCAGCGCGGACCACCTCAAAGAGATTGCTAAACTGAGACTGCAGCATCAGGCGCAGCATGGCACTGCCTGCCCATCACAGTATAAAGGAACGTCATCAGCAACAACAGTCCCTGTGCCAAAGTCCCTCATATGCTGGGCGCCGAGTAGGGATGGGAATTTGAAAGCAAATGTATATTCCAATATTCGACCCCCCAAAAAACGGTTAACTGGAATGTACATATCCTAGTTGATCAGTTGTAAACTGAAGATGGAAGAAGAAGTAGTTATGTCAGTGTGTGGGTTCCCGGAGATATATACGATACAATGTCGTATACCTACCGGGACCGCAACAAGAAAGAGCTCGCAATGGAGGAAGATAAGCGAGGAAGTAGGCATACCTGGTAAGTTATACAACATATACATCCGTTGTTTGCTTGATTACAGATACCAACAACACATTAGCATTAACCAAGTTAGCTCAACTGCCGGTTTAACGGCAGATAACGGTTAAAAGTTACTGTTTGTAAACGTTTTTTTCTTGTCAGAGGAGGTATGCCGAAGGAAGTGGAAAAGTTTGAGGGACACGTATGTCAAAGAAAGAAAGAGGGAGAAGGATCGGAGGAGTGGGTCAGCAGCAGGGACCAATAACAAGTAACGATACTCTGCGGTCCTGTCCTTCCTCGACCCATTTGTTACCCCGAGAAAAACCACCAGCAATATGGTGTCGAGGAAGACAGGACCTCAGGGTACGGAGGTGAAGCGCAGGGAGCAGACGGGAGAGGTCAACCAACCTCTCCCGTCTGCTTCTCATTCGCACTGCATAGGAAAGTCATACAGAATATCTACAAAAAAATGTAAAAATCAAAGTTCAAGAGAATATCACGGCTATAACTGCTTAATTTATCAATGAGTAATTATAATAATACAAGTGCAATTGTAAAAAGTTGTATTCTCACAAAATCTAGAATTACAATACCTGTTCCATTTTACTATCTCATTATTATATTTGGAATACAAAATACATCTTTCTTATATTTTCAATATTTACAGATGAGTTTTCAGAGGGCAGTGAGGCAGAGGATCACCATGATGCCCCTCCTGCTGTCCCCACTGATGCCCCTGCAGGACCTAGTGGTGTAGGCAGAGCACCAGGGGGTATGTAAATGACAGTTTTGATTGCATTTTATTGTATTGATGCATTGCTGTACCTAAACTAAAAAATTATATTTGTTTTTGTCATGCAGGAAGAAAAAGGCCCAGGAATGTAGACAATGAAAAGGGCTCTCGACTAACTGTTTTCCCCATCCTCCCGGAACCGTCCCGAAATACATTCTAAGCCGTCACGAAATTAATGTGGACCGTCCCAAATTTAAAATGTTAGTTTTTCTACATTATCATTAGTTTAAATCATTCAAAGCGACCTTTAACATAAATAAAACATCATACAAATCATTAGATGATAATTCATCAACCTTTTTAAAAATCATTCAATCACAGAAACAAAGGCCAAATATATTTAAACAAACACACAAACGAGAAAATTACTCTAATATTGAATCCAATCAAGTCCCATCCAATTATCAAAACAATCCAACACTCTGTCCTGAAGACAGAACCCAGAGTAACCACAAACCAGGATGACAGCCTGTCAGTCAGGAGACCTTTACGAACGGCCCCGCCCCCTCGCACACAGACGGGAGAGAGAGATCTCGCCTGGATTGGAAAGCTCGAATACATCAGATGCATTTTGTAGTCTTATTGCATATTAGAAACGGAGTCGGTGAAACTAAAACTGCGATATAATGTGTATGTAGCAATAATACATATGACATATATATTTTAAATGTCTCCAGTACCGATAAAAAGTCCGATAATGTCGGGGCTTAACGTTACCAAGTCTTTAATGTGAACTGTCAACGGGGGGGGCGGGGCCTCATGAAATATTAGCGCCGGTGTTATGCCGTGTTGTGCATGCACACCTCGCGGGAGCGCGCCACAGCGTAAAGCATAAACATTTCAATGATTTGTACGGCAGTTAGGTCTGGAAACGACATAAGGGCATAACACCGGAGCTCTGCAGCGGGGAAACTTTGGCGCTGTTCTGAGTTTGTTCTAATCCGTCAAAATGACGGACTGCTTTCAGATTTTTCCGTCATTGTCAAAAGAATTCCGTCATAGACGGAATATATTCGGTTAACGCGACCTCTGCTCGGTACCCATCCTTACATGGGGAGAGGCAGCATATTGCTAAGGACTAAATACGATGGAGGGTTCTCTTCTCAGCCTTATACCATAGGGGATGTAGGGAATAAGTAAATAAAGAGGCCGGCGCTCCAGGGTCTGGTTCTGCTGTGCGTTTTTGTGATTAACGGTAAAACATTTCAGAATTCCTCCACGGGATGCCATTGTACATCACTCAACCCGCGAAATACACACACTCGGTACATAGCTAGACCCGCGGATTTGCGGGCACAGCTGTAGCTACGTACTGTGTGTGTTTATGTTGACAAGGACGTTTAATAACTGTGTGCTACACAAAACGTGCAGTCGGTTTAATTTTCATCGCCGTTTGTAGTAGAGTTAGCAGGGTATTTTTATTTTAACTCTCGTCCCAAATTCGTCCCAAAATTATTTTGTATCCTCCCCGACACTATTTTTTTCGACGACGGGAAGTCCTTATGCTCGAGCCCTGGCTCTGCCTGCCGCCCCACTCTCAGAGGTTGAGTATTTCCTCCGAAGCCTGCTTCCTTCCCTTCAAAGACTGCCAACGCAGCAGAAGAACTTTGTGAAGTTCGAAATCCATAGATTAATGTATGAAGCAAGCACAGCTGTGCTAAATTTGGAATTGTAATATATTACCTGCCATGGGTTGACAATCTTTGAAGGGAACAAACCAGGCTATTAAAAACAACGTGTATCACTGTATATATAATTTAAATTGTAATTTATTAAAAAAACTTTGTTTAATGTTACCCACGTACTGTATGTTCCTTTATTCTTTCACTGTCGCATACTTTTCTTTAGGTTTTCTTCATGGTACAGAGTATTCCTAGTCACATATAATCCTTTCTAGAAATATAAGTGTTACATTTAACAAAACCTGAGAATGGAGACGAGGTGCGACAATATATCAATAATTTATTTATACAAATAAACGAAGCCAGTAATAGGTCCCCCGAGGCTGGCATGAAGAGAGTGCCTAGAGCAGGGGTGGCCAACCAGTCAGAGGTTAAGAGCCACATGTTTTCTATGTTACTGCAAAGAGCCACATCAAACACACAGTCACTGATACCGCTTGTTTCAGTTTTTTGTTTTCTGGAGACAAGATTTCAACCACGTCACTGATGCATTTTTGTGGCATTGGGATATATTTTTTTTAAATCCTCTGGAGCAGAGAGAGGAGCTGTGGATTATTGATTAATGCATCAGGGTTTCTTAGGGTCAAAAACACTAAACCCACAACTTCAGATGAAAGCGTTTAGTTTTTTTAATAAAAGAGCACATGTTCAATGTGAACAGTGACAGTAGATATAGATTATTTGCAATTTGGTGGTATATGTATATATATATATATTTTTTTTTTTTAATTATATAACACCTTGAATTCCAGGGGGGGCGCGGGGCTCCGTTGGCGGGGCGCAGCGCAGGGTAAACAGTGGATAGTGTTTAATCAACGATAGGTTTCCCCCCCTCAAAGGTGATTGGTTCACTGCATCACAGGTATTATTGTGATTGGCTCTTGGGCCACATCAAAATTAGACGCGCTGTCATCCTCTCATACTGACACCTGACACCACACACACACGTAGGGAGAGCCGGGACGAAAGTAACACGGGACGAAAGTAACTAGATAAGTAAATATCAGGTTTAACTGACAGGAGTAGCTAGTGTTGTCACGATGCCAACATTTTGGTTTCAATACCAAGTCAAGAATTGCGATTCCGATTCTTTTTCTTAAAAAAAGGGAAACAGTCTTAAATGTAATTATTGTGCTTTATTTCACACCAGCTGGGCGTAACTCTACGTCCGACATAGAACCGAAGGTTAAGACCAAACTAAAGTTATGACTAGTGCACCACTAAGACTTAAGCCCTGTATGCGCTGCGCCCGGGTGTAACATTTACGCCTAGTATG
Source organism: Pagetopsis macropterus (assembly GCA_943590895.1). NCBI lineage: Eukaryota > Metazoa > Chordata > Actinopteri > Perciformes > Channichthyidae > Pagetopsis > Pagetopsis macropterus. The sequence goes on along the minus strand of CALSCC010000629.1, from coordinate 392,418 downwards.
GAGCAGGCGTAAATCGGAAAGACAGACTAGTATCCATAGTAACGTAAAACAGGCAAGAAGGAACATAACTATGGCAGTGCGTCTTGTTTACAGGTTTAACAACGAAAGGGCATTAAGAAGAGAAAGAGTCGTCCGTGATCGAACAAACCCACTGGACATCTATTCAGTGAGCTGATAGAGAGGTTTCGGCAGACAAGCCCCATTTGATTTAATCGAGGAGATCTCCCCTCAACTCCAGCACGGATCAGATCGAAACGCTGCCCTCTCCCCAACCTTGCAGGTGCTGATTGCGCTCAGATTCTACGCGAACGGGGCCTTTCAAAATACTGTGGGAGACATGATTAATGTTCATCGCACAACTGCATGTCGGGCTAAAAGACAAGTTTCATTGGCCCTCCAGCACCGCCTTAGGAACTATATCCATCTTCCCACCCAAGAAGAGCAGCGAAATCCAGGCAAGATCTTTTGTTAAAATCAGGTATACCTGGTATTGTCGGATGCCTCGACGGTACTCATGTTCGCATTCAGGCCCCCTCTGAACATGAGTATTTGTATGTTAACAGAAAGGGTTACCATTCTATAAATGTTCAAATTGTGTGCAACTCGGACATGGGCATTGTCGACCTCTTTGCAAGATGGCCTGGGTCGACCCATGATGCTCGCATCCTGAGAGAGAGTGCCCTTCAACAGGAGTTTGAGGCAGGGAGAGTGAATGGCCTTCTTCTCGGAGACAGTGGATACCCTCTGAAGCGCTGGCTAATGACACCTCGCAGAGAGAACTGCACAAGAGCGCCGCTATAACGAGAAGCATACACAAAGGAGGACCATTGTAGAGCGCTGCATTGGAGTGCTCAAACGTAGGTTAGTAAGTCATTTTTATAATATATAAAAGGCCAGCCTTTTAATGTAGATATAGGCTAAATTGGTTTGTGTAGGTTTCACTGCCTCCACAGTGAAATGAGAATGCACCCTGAGCGCGTCTGCGTGATCATTGCTGCCACTGCGGTGCTGCACAACATCTGTGTGAAAAAGAGAATCCCATGCAAGGAGAACTGGCACTGGAGGCGGATGAGAACCCTGTGGCTCCTGCTGGCATCCGTGAAGATATCGGAGGACGACTTACCCGCAATCATATAATAAACAACCTATAATAGACCGATATATTTGTAATATGAACGCTGTTTTTTGCAATTGCATTTCAATAAGCTCCCTTTGTGACCACATATTTTCATTAGGCCGTTTTATAGCCACATTTATTAAAAAAAGCACACAAGAACATTAAATAACAACATTTTGGAGAACTATTAACATGAAATTGAGATAAAAACAAGTAGCCTACAACAAATATGATTAAAGAATGAACGAATTGTCTTCTTCCGTCATGATTAGCTGATTATTAAGAATGGTAATTTGGAGTCTCAATTTCTCCAGCTCAATCTTCTCGTGTTCCGCTATTAATTTTGAAAAAAAAGAAAATGGGGGAATCCTCTCCAAAGATAGCTATAATGATTTCGCTGTATGGAGAGGTTTTTGGTGCAGGGCCTCCGCCGGTCGGAGGGTTTTTGAGAACTGACGCATCCTTCTTGGCTCTGGATAGTAGGTCCTTCCACTTCTTCCTACACTCTTCCACCGTCCGTATCCCTCCATCACCCAAGTCATTTATTGCTTCAGTGATTGACTTCCAGGCTGCACCAGCAAATGTAATAACAATATGACCAACAAGAACAATCTTGTTGGTCATATTGTTATTACATTTGGCAGTTAGCGAGTTTTTGTGCTCTGCATATATTTCAATTAAGGTTCTAATTTCTCTATCAGTAAAACATGTTTTTCTCTTCTTTCCGTTATCCATATTCATTATCAAATTCTTAGCTTGCTCTGAATGGAGGAGTTTGAGTGGTAACTTATGTAGACGTGTGTTGCTTGGCAACAATTACTGTTTAGCGTGTATTCACGTGGACGCGCATCTTAAGACCAGGCGCAGCTACGCCCGAGACTAGTCAGGCTTGGTGCACTCGGTGTAAATTCGAATCACTAAGTCGGACGTAGCTAAGCCCGACGTTAGAGTTAAGCCCTACTTTTGTATGCCCAGCTGGTGCACTCCACTCCAGAACCAGAACCATAACCATGACACAAACTTTTAAACAATGAGAACAATAAATGACAATAATTCGTATTAAATAAAATTAATACATGTCTCACAGACGGGCCTCGTGGTGTCCGTAGGCTTGCCCTCACTGTCAGAGATATCGCTCAAATACTTCCACATTTCGCTTCTGGCGTCTTTTTAGTCAACAAGCCGAGGCGCAGCGGCAGTTGCACTCCCACTTGCAGCCATGCTTCTCGCTTTCTCACATGCTCTGGCAGCTAGCGCGTGCACGGAGAGGGGAGGCACTTAGAGCGTGCTTGAGAGGGAGGGACTGCAGGCACGGCTGCAGTGCAGGGAGTGGAAGCAGAGCGCTGAACACACACGGCTCTTATTAAACCGGCGCTTTTTCACCGGAGTACTTTCCCCCGTCATTCTTAAAGTACCGATACTAATGAAACGGAGGAATCGTAACGTTTTTAACGGCAGAGTATCGCGGTACCTTTCAAGTATCGGTACACCGTGCAACACTAGTCAGGAGTCAGTGTCTCTCCCCCAAACTCATACATATACAATTCAATATGAACTGAAGAGCCGCATGAAACTAGGCAGAGAGCCGCGGGTTGGCCACCCCTGCTCTAGAAGAATGAGAGCGAGGGACGAATCCGGTTTGGCTCTCGGCTCCCCGACCCAGGTGCAGCTCATCAGACAAATGCCGGCCACTGGATCCATGGATGTATAATAAGAACTGGATACAGCGTGGGAGGCGGGGCCTCATTCATTCCTATGAGAGTTGCTCATTAGCGCATGATGATAAAATAGCCCAACTTTTGAGAGAGTGAAACGTCACAGATTACCCGGCATGCCTGAGAAGTACCCGTATGTGCGCTCATAGCGCATGCGCAACTTTAACCAACATGCTCGTTCACATCAAGCACGTCAATTTGCGTACATGTAACAGCACCGCGCGCTCATGACAGCATGGTACTGGATTGTTACATGATGGAGTTTGATATTAACGAGGCGGCAGTTAGCAGTTAGCGGCTAGCTAGTAATTATGCTAATGTAGTACTTCTATATAACGCTGATGTAACAGGATCTAGTGATATCCAAGCAACAGAGCTGCATTTAGCATGAAACCACTTGGTAATATATAAAGACATATATGTATTTCGAATTATGATCAATTGTGATTTAAATCTTTATCTAAAAAGTAAAGCTGATGATGGATTACTGTGGTGGAGTTAAAATAACAATAGCCTATTTCTCTTTGAAATGTGATGGAGTAGAAGGATAGTAACTGTAATTATTCATGTTAAGTACCCAACAAGTAACTACAACGTATAATACTTGAAGGAAAGGTGTAACATGTTTCCATAAATACCAAACCATGTATATATATATATATATATGCCACTAAAACTGTGTAATATAGCTGGCTGCTAAATCCTCCAAACTGTTACAGGATGTGTATTTTGTAAAATGTGTAACTTTTTTTATTATAATTTCTTGTTTTGAATCTTTAATACTTTATTTTATGCATACTTTAATTAACATTAGGCTCTTTTCTGCTGTAACAATGTAAATATATTCTGATCTAATTGATATGTTTTTGTCAGTTTGTTTCCCTATATTGAGACACTTGTTTTGTTTAAGATTATTTCTCCTTTTTTCACAGACATCCCCAGCCATAGTGGAATGCATTGATCCGTGCATCAATACCTTCACCCAGCTTTGAGGCTCCAATGAATTAAATCATCTTGTGGCTGGGAAAAATGTGAACAAATAAATCTCACAAAGAGCGAGTTTCTGGTGTAATCATTATAATATCAAAGACAAGCACTTTCAGTAACAATATATATAACCATTCAGCAGCAGAGGATGGGGTGGAAACAGCATTTCTAACTAAGATTATTACACTATTACAAGTTAAACATCACGATGAACATACTATTATTAATTTAAAAAGTACATGGGAGACTTAAATATCCTGCCAGTTGCCGTACCAGGCCGTGATGCAGCCGTGTCCGTGATGGACCCCGAGGAACCTGAAGCTGCTGACTCTCCACCGTAGTCCCGTTGATGGCGATGGGGGCGTGTCCCTCTCTCTGCTGCATCCTGCAATCCACAATCAGCTCCTTGGTTTAGCCGACGTTGAGATGGAGGTTGTTATCCTGGCACCAAGATGTCAGGTTTTCGACCTCCTCTCTGTACGCCGTCTCGTCGCCGTCTGTGATCTGGCCGATGACGGTCGTGTCGTCAGCACGTAGGCCCGTACCAGTGTCTTGAAGTGGCCGCGCTTCCTCCTGGGCCACATCCAAAATTGAGAAGAAAGAGAACAGACACACCACAGCTGGGGAAGATGAGTGAGAGAAACAAGACTGTGGGACTAAAGTTTAAGAGAGAGGAAGAACACAGAATGTGAGTGAACAGTTTAATTCAATTACACATTTAACAAAAAAATTGTGAAGACATCCGAACAAGGAGGACTGCCCTGTCAAATTTAAAAGTTATTTTTGTTAAATATACATATCCTGTTGAGGCTAGAATCCAAAATGCAGAACCACTTTATATTGTAGCCTCAAGGGACTGTTTAAGGTTACTTAAAAACATGGTGAAATTGGTGAAATGAGAAATTACCCTCTCTCCACCCAAACCACTAACACACGTACCCATCTCTCTGTTCCCCCACATTCTGGCCTTGTTCAGCTTTCCCGGATTGGCTTTCCTCCAGTGACATCTCCCATTGATAGAAGATATAATTATCTTCATCTCTGAGAAGTTGTCACTGAGGGAAAGCAGGTCCTGCTTCATCGCTGTGACAACCTCCACACCTTTGATGTTTCCAAGGTCGTTGCCGCCACAGTGGATGAGCAGGACATCCGGGACTTTGACACATATCTTTATTGATATATGTATAAATATGACGACTTAATATATAGTCGGCCTAATAGCAAACAGCTCCGTTCAACTCTTTTAATGGTATATTGCAAGTGCAATAAGAAGCTACAGGGACGTTAATCTACGTCGGTAATGTTAACTTTATTTAATACAACATTTACGGTACAAGATTTAATCATACAGCCCATGTAGTATAATATTTTACAAATGATTTATTACAGCAAACATGTGCAATATATCCATTATTACAGCTCCGTGGGCTGGCAGTAAGGCGATATGCACATTTTAGAACTTGAGGAACGAATGTTTTTAATAAGGGCAATACAAACGTTCATACTGGGTTGTTTATTTAGTTTAAAAAAAAATATTCAACGATTTACAGACCACTCTTTCCCCATGTAAGTCAATGGGAAAAAGTGTTTCCGGGCCCAGCAACCTAAAGGAAGTGTAGTACCGCCGTTTGGCCACTATGAATATTGTCATCAGACTCCGGCGCACTTCCTGGGGGCTTGACTGGATCCTGTAAGCACACACACACAGAGCCGACGGCACCCCTCGTGGTGTGGAGGGGTCGTCACAATAACAGACTGCATATTTTCACAATTATATTACATTCAAAGTCAAAATTGACTTCTATTATAGTCATTTAAAAAGCAGAAAGTAGCACTACCTCACAAAACAATAATTCATGGGTTTAACCCCTCCCCTCCCCATCCTCTACCAACCCCCCCGGTCCCTCAGATCCACCTCAGCCGGTTTGCTTTCCATCCCCAAGGCCAAACTCCGGAGCTTCGGGGACAGAGCCTTCTCTGTGGCAGCCCCGAAGCTCTGGAACTCCCTCCCCCAAGACCTCCGTGAGTCTGAGTCCCTCACCCTGTTCCAGTCCCGCCTCAAAACCCACCTCTTCAACTCTGTATCCATAAGCCCCCCCCCCTCTCAATCAACTTCCTCCTGACTGCTTTTCTGTTTTGTTTTGTTTCTTTTTGGCTTTGTTTTTGTTTGTCTACCCTCCCAAATGTAAAGCGACTTTGGGTTCAAGAAAAGCACTATAGAAATAAAATATATTATTATCATTACCTGCAGCACAAAAGAAAACAAACATATAAAATAAATCAAACAAAGTTGTACGAAGACATACCCTGAAAAAGTGGTGTAAAGTAACTAAGCAGGCTACTGTACATTAAATGGTATGTATTTAATCCCTTTAATTACTTCTCAGATCTGGATGAATGATGTGAAATATAATCAAGTGTTGAATCAGACTTAAGTTCCACCTGGAGTAAATCCACCAGCTACCCTGCAGAATACAAAGCCATTAAAACTATCATGATGGGAGTTATTTCAGCATCCCTTTTAAACGTTTATTATAATTAAATAATAACAGCAAACAGTTCATGTTGATCCATAGCGCTGTGGCATTGATTCACCATGACGCGCAAGATTCATTACATATGTTGTATTCATATTAACACGCTAATTGCAGTGGCCAAAATCCCAAAAAGTTTGTCTTGTAACCTTCACCTCAAAAGTTATTGTTCGTGGCCACATGTAGAGCTTGGGCCCCGGAAGCCGTGTCAGACTCGCAGTACAACATCCACTGGACGTTTTGGTTGCTTTTCAACGTTTATTTCCAGCAAAACAATATTTAACATAAACTTAAACAGCAGATCCTAATAATCTGTATTTGACTAAGCATAAGGTTGCGTCTGCGTATCAATGACGGTATTGCTGCTGCCTGCTGCCCTCCCGCCACACACCGCACCTCCAACTTAAAGCCTTAGCCCCGCCCCCTTCACCTGAGCAAAGCACACCTCCAACTGAGACAGAAAAATGCATTAATAAAGGTTCCAAATAAATCAAAACAAACTTAAAAGCGGCTACGACTCTAATAAAACACAAAACAACTTACCGGAGACATATGGACAGGCGCTCCGCAGCTGAGAGGGAACGCCTGTAGTTTGTGTCCATCCGGGAAATCCTGACACCAACCCGAGCTAGAAGATCATCAAACTGGACACAGGTCATCCTAAAATACCGCTGGAGACGGAAGTCATCCAGGCGCAGTTCCTTGATCAAACAACGATATTCCCCGAACTGTGTGCGACGCTTGATTACATCGTGAACCCAGACAGAGCGGCGTTTGTAGGACTTCCACAGAAGGTGCAAAGCAGCAAAAGTTGATATATCCTCCATAGTAAACGACAGAAATAACCAAAACGATCTTGCATGGAAGTGTAAACAACCTCAACTGTCCGTCAACAGCGCGGCGCGTCAACGGTATGTCTGTTTTGAATGACGCGATAAAACAAACTGCAAGCCGCGGTGAAACTCGCGTTTAGAGCGATGCGAATATTCGCACAAGCGGTTCAGTCTGCTGCGTCTGGCAGGCGGTACGCAGCATCCGGACTGACACCACCAGACTCAGGGACAGCTTCATCCCACAGGCCAGAAGACTGCTGAACACCTGCACTTAGAAACAACATCCACAATATTAATCTGGCTGCTACTTAGACATTATTGATCTATTTATCTAATATATCATTCCAATAACTTGCATATAGACTCTTATTGCACTATTTCACTTTTTTAAACTATTTTTATTGTTGTATTTCTATTTAATATGTACTTGCACTATTTTCTTCTGTTTATCTGTGTTATTGTGGTGTTGGAGAAGCCTGTGACCTAAGATTTTCATCGTCATAACTACACTGTAGCTATGTTCGTATGGCAAAGAAAGAACCTTGAACACACACACACACACACACACACACACACACACACACACACACACACACACTAATTAAAAGTCGACTGGGATCAGCCACGTGTTTCTTCCACTCGCTCATCTTTTTATCTCCCCTCTTTTATTCTTTTACCTCCAGTAGAGTCTCACTAGGCCCCAGAGTGGATATGAAACCGTCAACAACTTGTCATGGACCCACACACCTATTGTTCAGCTGTCAGCGCAGACACACACACACACAGAAACACACCGAAACACACTCCCTGGCTCAGTGACTTGCTTACTTGCACAAATACGCATAACATCTTCCCACACATCTCCCACTTCCTTCCACATGGATTCAAACAAACCAACCAGAACAAATGACCTTTCTGTTGTTGACGGTTCTGCCGTTTAAGTGGCCGTGTCTGACCCGACCTTTGCCTCATCTACCTCTATTAAGCTTACCATTGATACACAGATGCTAACGTGGCTGTGAATGGAAAGGATGTATGTTTCCTTCTATGATGTTTCAGGCATGTGAAACCAGGCATGTGAAGCTAGATAGGTGATTTTGGTATTGAATTATATGTGTTTGACTATGGGAAAGTCAAATGTATATGTTTGAACTTGTTCCGAGCTGTTTTGTGTCACTTTAAAACACAAAATGTAAAAAATAAATAAAATAAAAATTGATAATTGCAAAACTACAATTTTCAAACACCAACAGGAAACATATTTCCATGTTTATTAGATATAACATTGCCACAGTATGATTGTGTATGTATTTACGCCTGCAGCTGCATAATGCTGTACAGGGAAGACCAAATCGGTAACATTTGCATCGTCCACTGCATTCCGACTTGCATCCACACTTGGTCAGCTGCTGACAGCTCTCAGCGATAGGCGGAAGCTTGGTCCAGAATATCTGCCAATGATCTTCTTCATTGATCCATCCCCACTCTGCAGGACTCTGTATTTCAGGTTGAAGCACTGTTGACTGACTCCATATACCTGCCTGGTAGGCTGCACGTTTCAAATGCTGCAGTAGTGCCCCTTGGGAAGGAGGAATGGTCTTGTAGGCCCTCTGTTTCCTTGCAAACATGTCAAATCTGGCATCACACCCTCAGCAACACTGGACCTGTCATACATCATGACCACACATGTTTACAAGATCTTCAGTTCGTCATCATAAACCACTGTTGGTGGATACTGGCTGAGTTTACTGAAGAGATCAGATGCCTCGTCACAAACTTCCCATCTCTGCCAAGCTGTCTTCTAGCCTTCACCGCGGAAAGCTGACACAACATCACAGCCAGTAAAGGCATGAAAGAAGATAATCCCTTTGCTCTTTCCCATTCCAATAGAAAGACAAAGGTCATGCACATGGATCCACTTAGGCAATCATACACGAGAGGCCGTTCAAGAACGGCCTCAAGTGTATGATTGCGATTCTATAACACAAACTATCATTGTAATCAACAATATCGTAAAATAATTTCATAATATGGCTAATTTGTTCCCAAACCTACACTTTCTGCTTGAGTTAATCAACGCTAGCCGATCAATCGAACACTCCTGCTTCCCCGCTTACAGTTATTGATATAATTATAGTAAATAATATATTATTAACCAATTTATTGACAACAATTCTTGAATTAGGCTATTTATTTATTTATTTACATATTTAATAGTGATGGGAATTCCGATTCCCTTCGGGGACACAAATCTTTTGATTCAGTTCACTTTAAAGATTCGTTCACCGGTTCGCGAACGACTTCTGGTGATTTGCACGTTCGCGAACGACTCGTCTTTGTACTTAATTCGTTCAGTGAGTCTTCACTACTGCCGAAGTCCGTACAACAAGTTTGCTGGCGTAACATTTATGATATTAAAACACATGTTACACCTCACCTTGCTGCCCCATGAATTATGCTCTGGGAATAGGCTACAGATTATTTAAGAAATATAATTGGCAATTGTTAAATCTCTCATAAATGTGTGCCTGACTATACGATGTATTACAGCAGGCTGGCACGTTATACTTTCAAACCCATGCATGTACTATGTGCTTAAATCCCAAAGCATTAAACTCCACTTGGCCGAGTTCAAAGTGAATAAAAAAATATATCCTCTACATCGGTGACGATTTATTCATATTCTATAGTATGTACCCATCTATGTTTACCTTTAGCTAGCGGCTAAGCTAGTGGGACGCTACGGAGCCCAGCTATCCGCCCTCTGAAGCTTTTAGGGCCG
>CALSCC010000629.1:363668-382440 GCA_943590895.1 Pagetopsis macropterus | reverse complement strand
GGACGCTACGGAGCCCAGCTATCCGCCCTCTGAAGCTTTTAGGGCCGACAGGGAGAGGAGAATGTCCCACTAACGCTGTGTGTGTGTGTTTCACATTAGCGGGACGCTATGGAGCTCAGGTATCCGCCATCTGAAGCTTTTAGGGCCGACAGGGGGAGGAGAATACAACAATGTGTGTATTTATCGCTAAGCTAGCTGGACGCTACGGTTCAGGTATCCGTCCTCTTTATTGCGGACAGGTTGAGGAGGATGTCCCGCTCCTGTGTGTGTGTGTGTCGGAGCTCAGGTGAGAGGGCTCTGATTACAGTACACTGTAGGAAACAGTTCGCGAACAGCTTCTCTTTAGCTTTTGGCGGAAGGCGGCGACTCAAACAAACGAATCGTTGTGTGGGAGGAATCAGTTCATCTCGTTCACTTCAAAGATTCGTTTAAAAAGAACGAATCGTTCGCGAACGACCCATCACTAATATTTAACATGTTGGCTTCAGAATGAAGGTGGATGTTCATGCTGCCATTAAAAGTGCAATTTTTGAAACAGCTCTCCATGAACTCCATGCCAGACTTTTTTGCAGGTGGTGCCGTGGTGTTCACGGGTAGGTTATCGGAAGAGCTTTCCTCCAGTGGCCGGTTCATGGCGTGTCCCGGACCGGCAAAAAGCGCGTTGCTCCACATCTTTCTATTGTCTAGAGATGGAGCCCAGTAGCTGCGAAGCGATGACTCGTTTTTATGCCCGCTAACGGACATGATTTCTCTGGCCTCCAACCCTGCCTCCGCCAGCCGCTGTCTGCAGGTGCTTCTGACGCAATGGTTTGTGTAACGCGTAGCAGTGCCAGCCTCTTCACTAATGCGGGTCATCATGGACCCCAGGCTGTTCACCCCCAAGGGCTCCATGCTATACCACACCGCATCCCCAGGCTTCACCGACTTCCTTGGATGGTGGTAGAAAGCCTTTGCTGATTCGGGCATTTGCTCTCTTGTTCCAGTTGTGAAAAGGCACGTTCTATTTGACCGTGGAATCAAACACGCCTATTGACCAATCAGAGAGCTTGCTCACACCTATGTGTTATAGAATTAAGGTTCCGTCCATGGCCAAAGGCAATCCACAACTGTTGCAGACCAATTTCCTGAAGGGTTGGAAGAATGCTGACTGCAATCACAAGAATATCTGCTTGCTTGGCATGCACAAAGATTATTGTGTCGGCTTCTTCGTGACTACAGGGAGCCAACTCGTCTGGGCTCATGGTTTGGGGACTTGGAGCGTTTTCTTCTTTGGTCACAATGACCACATTTTGCGCTGACATCTGTGCAATTTTGTCAGCGAGGTCGTGGAAGAGTTCAGTTTTGTTGTCATTGTCTCTGAGAAAGCTCTGCCAGTTTGATGGAATTGTGCCCTTGTTGGTCACCCTACGTCTGACTAAAATCCTCGCCTTGACCTGGTTTAAACCTTTAGGCTCATGAGCAGGTAGACATCCAACACAATGTCAGTCCTCTTGTACTGGGTAGAGTATGCCTCGATCGTGGGAAGGAAATCCCGTACTGCATAGTCTTCAAAGCTCTGGAGCCTCGTGGTGGAAGACTGTCTACCAGTGCTGAACCATCAATGATGATGATATCTGCCTCAGGCTCAATGTCAGGGATTGCAACAAGCGACTCGAGTATGCCAGCAAGCTGGGATTTCTGGCAGCTGTGAATCTTTCCCCCATCACTCAGAGCAGCAGGGAATGGGTGGTTCTCATGACCAAATGAACAGTTTAGAGAATAGTTGACATTCCTCCTGCAATACCTTCTGTTTGGAAAAAATGATAGAGGCTGGTTTTTGATGAAAAAAATCCACACCGTTCTTCTTGATCGGTTTGTAGAAGGTTGAATCTTCTACGTCGATTTCTGCCATGAATTCCTGGAACTGAGCTTTGCCCCTTTCATAGTGAGTTCTCATCAAGTATACTGCACTGCTGTGAGCAATATCCATTGTGTCTAGTGACAGCAGGTCACGACTCTCCTCTTGGAAAGGATTGCCCATATCGGTCAGTAGTTATAATGATACCCCTTTCGTCTCATTAGTATGCATGGAAAAGTGACAGGTGGCACGCCCCCAATTATGCAAATGAGCCAAGTCCCGCCTCCCATTGTTCGAGATCCTTTGATGTGAGTGGGTACACTTATGTTAATGAGCTACGTCCCGCCTCCCTTTGTTCGAGATCATTTGATCCTTTGATGTGAGGTGTTATAACAGGTAGGTGTGAAAAGCCCCCTTGTGTAGTGCCTTTGTTGTCTAATCCTTTGATGTGTTGATTAGTGCTGTAGCGACGCGTCGACAACGTCGACTTCAAAATATCGTCGACGCGTCGCTCGCTACACACGTGGGTCACCCAAAGCAACAAGCAGTTCGCAATCGCACTTCAAACACAATGGAGACTGAAACGGCTACCACCTGCTCCTCACAGGATTGCGCACGAAGCCCTCAAACGAAAACATCTCGCCCTAGGTCTTCAAAAGCATGGGAATATTTGAAAGTTAGTCCAAAACGCAAAGATATTGTCATTTGCAGTCTTTGCCAAATGGAGTTGGCATATCACACACGCACAACGGCTATGTTGGAACATTTAAAGCGGCAGCTAGCTGTGGTGGCTACCATTAGCAGCTAGCATTTGCTCTCCGATTTTTACATTAAAATGGAATTATGGATTATAAATTCAATCATTTTTTTATAGTGAGACGTTCAAAACCTATGGATTAACCGATTCAGCCGCGTTTTTTCTCGTTTTAATGCCATTGAACACGTCTTTTGATCAGATTGACAGCTACGGTGGTGAGACGATCTCCCTAGAAGCTCCGTAAAGGTACGTGTTGTGATGTCTGTATTTGCTTCCCCTGTCGCGAGTCCGGATCACTCAGTGATGATATATATACCTACATAATCTGTGGAGTCTCAGTTTTAATCGGATATATTGTATGTGCAGCTACGATAAGTAATAAGGGTACTTTTATCTTGAGTTCTGTGCCAATGTCCGTTAGCATTTTTCGCTCAGGGGTCATTTAGATGCTTCTTATGAAACTTGTGTTTTGTTTTGGTAAACATGGTTTGTATCGGCAGTTAGCTGAGATTATTCCGTTAATCTGGTATAACACCTTAATAGGTTCTTAAATATTAAGATCCCCTGAGAATCAGTATCGTGAAATTTTATTTGTTTTACATTACGTTTTTTATGAATTGAACAACAGAAAAATAATCGTTAGATTAGTCGACTAATCGATCAAATAATCGCCCGATTAATCGTTTTCGAAATAATCGTTTCCCCCCAGCACTAGTGTTGATTAAGGCAGTCTCTTTGAAGTTATGTTGTCTGGGCCCCTGCCCCCTCACACCCCTTTGTAGTCTAATCCTTTGCTGTGAGGTGTTATAACAGGTAGGTGTGATATAAGCCTCTGATGTTAATCTAGGTGTTGATTAAGGCAGTCTCTTTGAAGTTGTGCTGTCTGGCCCCTGCCCTCTCAGAGTTGACTAATCTAATTAGCCTTTGATGTTTTCCCCTTTGATGTGATGTGTTATAACTGGTGTGTTATAAGCCTTTGATGTTAATCTAGGTGTCTCTTTGAAGTTATGCGTGAGACTGTCTAGCCCCCCGCCCCCTCCCAGCCCTCTCCCCCCTTTTCTCCACCCCTTCCTTTGGCTATGACGCCAGCAGATAGTGGGGGGTGGAATTAGATGAAGATAGAAATACGCTCAAACTAAATAAAAAGACAGTCATTTCCACTCACCAAGTCACCTTTTTAAAAAAGAAAAATGGCCAAGAGACGCCTCAATATGGGTTTAGTCAGCGAGAGGCCTGTGACAACTTACCGCCATCCGTCCGGAGCGCCAGTCAAGAAACGACTGCAGCATCTGTGCGGGGTTCAGACGCATACAGCCGAAGATCTGTGCACAAACTTTGGTCATGCGTTCATGTGTGCTGGAGGAGGGGCTCTGTGAGGAAGTGGCAGATTTTCCCTGGTTGTGTACTTTTCAAATTCTAGCTCACTCGAGCTGGTTTCTCCAAAATGACCTACCCCTACCTTTAAGAACAATTAACACACACACACACACATTCCTGCATGAGCCCTGAAGTGAGGACCAGGTCACTTAACATGGGGAGTGAGGACCACCCTTCCTGCTATACTTAGAGAGAAGTTAATTCTTTATTTCAGCACTAGGTGGCCCCCTGAATCAAGTTACCACCTCAGCTTCTTTTTAAAAACAAAGGAAAAATACAACTTTTCAAGCCAGTTTGGTATCGAAGTGAGGACCTGGTTTTTGGGCGTTGTTGAGTTTTGATACATAATGGGGTACACCATAGAAGACTAGTTAAACTAGCTTCTGTGTAAAGCTTGAAGTTATTCTTAGCTGCAATTTCATTTGTAAGTGAGTAAAAAGGGTTTGAACAGTTTGAGATTCATAGAGAGAACATAATGCATACAATTAATGTTCAGACCATCGATTAGTCTGCTGTACAAAAATACAGATAGCTTTTTATGAAATACCTACATTAAATAATCTAATGAATATCAGTATCAACAAAACAACTTCCAACAAAACTTCCATATCTGGTACCAGTATTATATTTATTAATTTACGTGCAGGTTGGAGAAGTTTTCTCTGCAGTTTGTGCACGAGTGCATGCTTTAATATTACACCACACAGCAAGAAGGCAACGGTACATGCAGATAACACACGGAGACTGTCCGAGTCCGTGGCGAAAGTGTTAATGGTGTGTCTCCTATTCAAACACGTGTTTAACCCTGTATAGATCAATCACTACATGTAATCCGACTGTACGATGATTGCACAATGTGAAACGTGAACCTATTTTAAAGTTAAAAAAGGAAATAAACTACCTCTGGAGGCTTTGCAGACCATTAACATGTCAGACACCTGAAGAACACAATACAGGATAGGGAACAACACAAAGAGAAGAATAAGTGCCCTTCGGAATAAGTAAGATTAGAAATTGAGCATCTTTGACGCCGATTGCCGATTTAGTGTCACAATTCGGTTGTGAACATAGGTTTTCACGTCCTTCCAGGACCTTTTGTTTAAAGCACTCTTTTTCGATGCATTGAACGCAGTCATCCTTTCCTGGAACTCGCCGTTCATCCAAGAATCTTTGGAGATGATTTTTTATCGCAGTCCTTTCACCTGCAATCTCTGAATGGCAGTTTGTGATTTCGAGGCTATTTCAGTGAAACAAGGCTGTTTTGAACATTTGACAGATGTATGCTTAATTCTCTCAGAAAGTTACTGAAAGATACACCTTTGTATTTAAAAGCTGAAAAGTAGATAATGAAGTACTTTGTGTCAGTAGATTTCGTTAACACTAGACCCGCCCGAGGTCGCTGTGTACCTATATCCGCCAACGGGTAAAGTTTACCCGCTATTGATTTCCAAGGTACAATGTACCATACAGAACAGTGAGTTTTGATCGCACAGGGATGACATGTATACCAATATAATCTGTGGACTCTCAGCTTTTCATATTATATAGTTTGTACAGATAGCATGAAGTATAAAATATCGCTACAGTGTTGATTTAAATGCTTGGTGTTAGACTTGTGTTTTGTTTAGGTATATATCTCTATCTATCTCTCTATCTATAGGAACAGCAGTAGACAAAAGGCGTTGCCATAGCAACACGTCATATTTATGTTTACGCGCGAGGATCGCTGCATATTCTATGGCAGAAATATGACCCTCTCTCGCGAATAAACGCTTGATGTTAGGCTTGTGTTTCATAAAGGTAAAAATGCTTCATATCGTCTGAGAGCCTTCTACTCATAAAACAACAACAACATGACAATAATATAAATTAATATAATAATGTATTTGTTATAAAATTGAACAGCAGATAACACAGAACGTATACAAATAACAAAAAACATCAGAGAAGAAGAATAATAAGAACACATCGATCACAACGCTTCACAAACACTGAGCACCTTGGCTGTGCGTTCGCCGCACACAGCATCCCCACACGTGACACATTTGCAGAGCGTTTTATTCTGCATGCAGTGCGCCTTCACCATGCAGGCCATTCTCCTGTGCTCTTCTGCACCGGCACCGCTGAAGGGCAGGTCCGCCTTTTGATGCCATCCACTCAGCGCGCAGCTCGTGTGCCAGTCGGAGCGTGAAGTCCCTTCTCGGTGTGTTCTCCTGGCTCATGCAGCTCCTCAGCACCCAGGCAGCGAGATCCAGCACATTATAAAAGACAGCAACGGGCCATCTACGCGTGCCACCTGAGAGAAACATAGGACTTAGTAAAAACGATTGACCAATGCAGTGTTTTCTATAGGCCTAAAACAATAACAATAATAGCCTACCTTTCACCGAATATTGGCGAGCCATTTGGTCGAGCACGTCAACCCCCACTTTTGAGTGGTTGTAGTATTCCACAGTCTCTGGCTTTTTCTTTCTTTCTGTGGAGATGGCCACATGCTGGTGTTGCGTGCTGAGCATTGTCACGTTTCTCCTTGGCTTGCACTGGTAGACTGAGAGCACCATTTTGTCGAGAAGCGCTTTGGCGAGAGGGAGGGAGGTAAAGAAATTGTCTGTGGTTATAGTTCTTCCCTTACCAACAAAGGGCTCCACCAGCCTCAGCACCACGTTCTCTCCTAGCCGTTGTGTTGCTGGCCTGCTGGCATCTTCTCCCAGGGAAGCCATTCAGCATGTATTTGCCGTCAACGTTAGCTGCCAGCCAAAACGTGATGCCACATGTGTCCGGCGTGTTGGGCATGTACTGTGTGAATGGACATCTTGATTTGGTCGGGAATAGCTGTTCATTCACAGTGATGTCGGACCCTGGCCTGTAGGACGCGATTGAATTTTCGACAAAACGATCCCACACCTTCCTCACGTGCGTAAACTTGTCGGTGGTTCCTCGACAGTGTTGCGTTGAACGCGTTGCCCCACTGCTCGGACCAGAAACTCTCCATCTCGATGTTCTTCCCATATGCACCTCTCACATAGAGAAGCGCAATAAAGGCCTTCAGCTCCACAATAGAGACATCCCAGGTGGCTCTGTCTCTCCGCGCTTCAGCAATTGTGCATTACACTATCACACAGACACACAAAGGCTGTGAGTTTGTCAGTAATGCTGTGACGTGCGTGTGGTGTTGGGCCAGCAGACTCCGTGAGGATGTTCTGTATCTGCCGTCTCCCTGCGCCTCCGCAAGGCTCCATGACCGTCCACACTGTGCCATCTTTCCCGATCTCTTGGGCTGGTGACGGCTCAGTGGCACACACTAAATAGGAGAGAGGAAAACACTACTTTAGACTAAAGTATATTTCATAAATGTTTATTTGATAATATTACATCCTCGAAAGGCAATGAAAAGATCATTAGTAAAAAGAAAAGGCATGCCTTGATATCTTATAGCCTACGATTTGTAGAAAAGTAGGCTATAGTCCTATTTTGTATATTAGTCTCCCTTGAAGAGCAGGTAAACATATACGGTACACGTTGCTATCAGTGTTGACTGTGTGTCAGGGGCAGACTGGGACTAAAAATCAGCTCTCGACTTCGGTACCGCTATAAATTGTCAACGAGGATATATAATATAGGCTATACTATGCGGCCGAGTGTTTTTAGCGATAAGATTGTGTGTGTGTGTGTGTGTGTGTCTTAGCGTGTTTGACAGATAGGAACACTGAATTGAGTGAGGAATAGCCTATGTATTTGTATCATACCTTCTGCATGGGCTGGTACAGTAGGCCCATCTGCAAGCGGGGGGTCAGGATGGGACGGCCTCACGTTCCGCGGAGGCTCAGGATCGCTGTCAGATGACCCATCAGAGGCAGAACAAACCCAGGACACATCACTCAGTCCTGATACTTCCCCACCATCAGACTCTGCTTCGCTCAGACGGTTTAGCAACGCTAGTGCCTCCTGTACGTTCATGAGTCTCTTTCTTTTGTCCATTTTGGAAATATAACCGGCTCTCTCTATGACTATCTATCTATTAATATATCCATCTATCTATCTCTCAATCTCTCTCTACAGCAGTAGACAAAAGGCGTTGCTATAGCAACACGTCATGTTTATGTTTACGCGCGAAATCAATAGCGCGAGGAGCGCTTCATTTCTATGAGGTAAATATTACCCGCTGGCGGAAATAGGTATAAATAGCATTTTTTTTGGCGATTTTTTCAATCTGACTTCATATTGACAATTTTTAACAACACAGGGTGTTACATAACGCACTTTCAGGAAAAGTCACGGACTGGGAGACGTTAATATTACAGCTGCGGGTAAAATTTACCCGTTGGCGGTTCTAGTGTTAAGAATCTGACTCTGAATGGCAGTTTGTGGCTATTTCAGTGAAACAAGGCTGTTTTGAACATTTGACAGATTTATGCTTAAATTCTCTGATAAAGTTACTGAAAGATATACGTTTGTATTCAAAAGTTGAAAAGTAGATAATGAAGTACTTTGTGTCAATAGATTTCGTTAAGAATAAGTGTCTTGAGCTTGGGGAGTCAACGCGAGTAACACGACCAACAACCAATCACATGAATGTCCCGCCCCGGACATACAAAGCAAAGCATTCATGCTACATCCATGCTGGCTAAATATACTGTCTCTGCTTGCTAGCTGTCCATTCAAAAGAAGTGCACTGGATATAAACTCCCCAAACAAGCGAAAACCTACCAGTTTCACCCACTGTCTCTGCCACCTCCCCCATGCCTGGCTCCTCCGGTTTGTATCCCTGTATGTAAAGAGGGACTGGTCATAGAGTACCGGGTGATTCCCTACCGCCACGATCATTTTCTCCTCCATTTGTTGACATATGGGAAATAACTGCGGTCTGGCTCTCCCAGCATACAAGCGGTTTGATTGGCTAGCGCTTGTACTGTCAGATTGTCATACGAGGGATTTGATTGGCTGACGCCTCCGTCGAGGCGGCAAAAGTAGAACATTGCTCTACTTTTGCAGCGAGCACCTAGAGAGAAGCTACGCTTTGCTCCCACAATGCAGTTCGGCGAATCGTGACGTCACCCCATTCAAAGTGAATGGGCAGAAGCGTTGAAGCGGCAACGCACGCCGCCGTGTGTAGGGGCCGTTAATGGCAGTTTGTGATTTTGAGGCTATTAAAGTGAAACAAGGCTGTTTTGAACATTTGACAGATTTATGCTTAATTCTCTCAGAAAGTTACTGAAAGATACACTTTAGTGTTTAAAAGCTGACCACTACCATGAAGTACTCTGTTTGAGGAGATTTCAGCACACAGGGTCTCTACTGTAAACAGAAAAAACATAACATTTTTAAGTATCTAATAATATACAGTCATCCTTAGGTATCACTATTAAAAAACCTAAATAAGATCTTTTTAAATTAATATGAATACCCTCTTTGCAAACAGATACTTCCTTGGAGTTAACAGTTTGACAAAAACATCCTTAGCAAGCACAAATCATTTAAAAACAAACCCTGAATCAAATCTAGAGAGGACAATAACGTTTTTAGGTGTCTTAGTGAGTGAAACATGTTGCGAGGTAGGGGTTTTTACAACCCAACTCCTCACCGCGTGTTTTGACGAGTCCTGCTTGAAATCATAACAGGGAAGGAATTAGAAGACACCAGGATACCAGT
Source organism: Pagetopsis macropterus (assembly GCA_943590895.1). Lineage (NCBI taxonomy): Eukaryota > Metazoa > Chordata > Actinopteri > Perciformes > Channichthyidae > Pagetopsis > Pagetopsis macropterus. The sequence continues at coordinate 372,820 of CALSCC010000629.1, read as the reverse complement.
TAAAGAATAATCCGTTTTAATTAAACAAAGTAGTAATAATGCAATACGATATAATATAATACATTACTTATACAATTCAAAGAGTCATATAAGCAATGTGTGGAGTACTCCCGCCCTTATTCACGCACTGCGGACATCCTATCGTCTTGTCAGCGCATGAAGAAGAGACCCAACAACCAGAAAAACATTTCCCTAATACAAAAGAAGGGGTGGCGTTTCATTGGGGAGATACCAACAACGCTATCTCACAGGAAAATCAGTGCCTGGCAGCTTTGGAAGCCACAGGTGTTGGGAAGGCACCTCATTGAAACTCAAGGAAAATGTCCCTCCCATTTGTAAAACATATCGATGGTTTAACACAGAAAACATTATCAGGGATAATCTTTACACTCCAAACAGAAATCACCCTTAATTCTGCATCTTCCTTCTTCACAAATAGCTTAAAACACTCTTTTGATAAACAGGTAAACAGTCAAAGAAAAAACTATTGTGCTCATCTATTTCTAACAAAAAAGGGAACATTGTTTCAGAAATCTATAAAAAACCTCTCTATATTGGAGAGGAAAAATGTATCTTTTGTCTTCAACTAGTAACACACAGGAATGTATAAACTCACACATATACTTATTCAAGATACATAGATTTCCTTAAAACCTGGCCTGCCAGAGATCTCAAACAGAATTTCCTCTCCCCTGGCCCACTCATCCTGTGCTGCATACCTCGACCTCCCCCACTGCAATAAAACTTATTTTTTACAGCCCTTTGTCTCTCGCCATTTTAGTCCTCACATTTATGAAAGGATCAAAATAGAGAAATCACTATAAAACACAAACACAGGTATTGCTTGAACAGTATTCACCTAACTGCTACTATTTGATAATTACCAGGGAACTCAACAGACCTCTTTTAGTGTCTGGAAATTGCAACAAGACTTTCTGCCCTTTTACATATATCTCACATTAATTTCCACAATTCCCTCTTTTGCACTCTTAAAAAAGAGTGCAACTTACACAAGGCACTTGAACCATAACTATTGTCGCTCCTCTCCACTGTGTTCATCTCTCAACATTATATTTAGAGCCCTTTAAACATTTAGAAACAGCCCTTCATACAAATTTCTTATAGCAGAAGGAGAGGGAGACCAAAAAATGTCAAAAAACTGCGTCCTTGTCTGCTGAGTCTCCATACTCGTCCTCCGAGACATAGGCCCACAGTGTCAGGAGGGGGAGAAGCAGCTTTTCCTTCAATGGTGGAACTGATTAGTCTGACACATAATGAGCGGATGTACGGCACACCACAACACCCACAGGTTAGTCTTTGTCCATGGATATAACTCGAATGGTTTCATCAGACCCCTCTGAGGGCAGGATGGGCCGGTTACACGCAGCACATTTAGGCGCCAGGACCCTGTGGTAGTCTTTCAGAGAGTAGATTTTATTCTCAGTGTCCACAGTGAAGGGCACTCCGTCCAGGCTCTCGTTGCAGATGACGCAGCGGAAACAACCGGGGCGGTAATACTTCCCCAGGGCCTGCCGGCCTACATGTCCATGATCAGATGTCCACCTGCGTTGCACTTGTCTGCAGACTGCTGGAACCCAGAGTACAGAAAGTCCTCTTCACAGAAAGCCCTTCCTGCGTCATAGTAGAACGCCTTCCCTCTCAGCCTTCGACTACAGGCGCTGCAGGTGAAGCAGCTGTCATGGTAGAGGCTGCCCATAGCTTGGCAGGCCTGGCTGGCTCCATACACCGTCTTGTTGCACTTAACACACACTCCTGTTTCAGCGGAGAGTGGAGTCCCCTGTGCCGTCCTGGCTTGCCATGTCTTTGTCCCCTCTGATCCGCTGACGGCGGCTTCTGGGCTGCCTGCTAGAGAGATGTCTTCCTTCTCCTCCGGCTTGCTGATGGCGGCTTCCGAGTCGATGCTGAATAGATGTCCTCCCGATCTTCCTTCTCCGGTCCGATGATGATGCCTCCCGGGACGACTGCTGGATGGATGTCCTCTCGATCCTCCTTCTCCGCTCCGATGATGATGCCTCCCGGGACGACTGCTGGATGGATGTCCTCGAGGTCCTTCTCCTCCAGTCCGCTGATGACAGCATCCGAGTCGACCTCCATGACGAGAGCCAGATGTCGTCTAGGGTCCTCGCAGGTGTTTTCCCCCGCCGCACACTGGCTCCAGTGGTACCAGTTGTCCCCCTTTCCTTGTAGGCGGACGGCATGGGATGTCCTCTGGGTCACTCGGTCGGGGCCGGAGAGCCTGGGGTTGACAGTCAGCCTCCTGCGTCTCGGGTCCCCCTTTTGGCATCCACAACCTGTGTGGAGAAATCTGATACAAATCCCTCAAGCCTACGCTCCGGGCTCCTCGGCTGTTTGACCCACCAGTGCGTGGCCACTTGGAGCCTGTTGGTGGGGTGTCTTAACACAACAGACGTCTGTGAACAGGTTTTCTAAATTAATTGTGCAGCTTCAGAATCTTAATACTTGGACTGTGCCCACTAAATAAGAATCCCAACATCTTTAGGTAAACTACATAACATATTTCAATAGCTCTGAATTTCTGACAAGCATCTGTGTTTATTTTTTAAATGAAATCCCTGAGATCCCATTAAAAATCTAAATATGATTTGAACTGCTAATGTTTCTGGTAAAGAAACACACTAATGTTATGGATTCAAAAACAACCAAAATCACGATACTAACAAAGTGAATGGCTTCCTGGTGATTCTGCTTTTACCCGTCAGTGCTTAGATATTATCCTACTGAAAAAATGAATACAGAATTCCAACAAACTGTCATCAAATGTCTTTCTATTACAAATGTAGATGAAATGTATATCCCCATAATGACCTAAACAATAAAGTCTATGGCTTTTACTTCTTTACCAGGCTAGTTACATGATGTTGTCCAAATTACATTGTGTCTCATTACATTACTATGTTTTAGCTTAACTGTAAATATGTTCTTTCTACATTTAGTTACTTTAATACCTGTTGAAACATTAGTTGACACATTACTCACCGGTCAGCTTCTTCAGTATTTCATTCTGGACTTACATCTCTCACAGCAGCCCCTTGGCCACTGATTCTTTATCTGTGTTACCTGCTATAACTCAATCAATATTAGAGACATGTCAACATTCATCAAACAGTGTGTTATCCCCAGATATGGAGCAGGTCCATTCTAAAACTGTCAATCAATGGTCAGATTGAACAATGGAGTTGGGCAGCAGGTCCCTTTCAGTCCCTAAATGAAAAATGTACATTGTAAAGTTTACACTCCCCCTTTTTTACACATTTTCTCATGTGTAAACAAAAACCTGTATGGGAATAAAACCTTCAGGTCATAATGGATTATAAGACAATACCAAACATTTTTCCCAAATGTACATCCATTATTTCCACAGTAAACACTTCAGTGAAATGAAGTGTTTCTCTCTATCTTTCAGTCCTAAAAGAAACAGAATCTTCAAATGTCATAGTTTGAGTTTCACATTCTGCAAACCGCCACCTCCTGTGGGAGTGAAATATCAAGTAGGTTAGAAACGGTTCCCCTTTTGTGCAATGTTAGGAAACCTCTCATTTCACACATTATTATCACACAGAAATAATGTGTTAGTCCAAAACATGCTTGATTAGTCATCGTTTTAAATCATGCAGTTGCACTGATCAGGTGCAGACATACACACACTCACACCGTCAGGTTGTAAAGTCAGGTTTTGGTCAGGTACACCCCAGAGTCAGTCATTGAGAGTGCCTTCCCAAGTTACCCTGTCTGTCAGGGTCAAAGGTCAGTTGGTCTCAGTCTTTTTGGCCATGTGTCGTGCCCTGCAGAGACGTTCCAGCACAGGCCAGCATCCTCCGTCTATAAAAATCTGTATATATGGAGTGCCATCATTTATTAATTCACAATTCCAACTATAATGTTCAAGATATCTCTAACTTTTCATTGGAACAGCTGTTTCCCAAATTCCCTGAAAAGTGTTAGCCAAAAAATGTCACTTCCTTATTGTACTACTACTATTACTGCAATTCATTTACACCTAATCAATATCAACACGTCTAATAGATGTAATTCAGAAACTTGTGTACATCACTATTATCTTGTGTCAAAACATTATCAGGATCTGTAAAGCTCTGCTATGTATTCCATAACTCATTCTATTAATTTATCTTCAATTCTGGTGCACTTAAAGAACAATGTTACCCTCTTTAACAGTGCGTGGAACCCTGGGTGTCCTGAACATGTAACAATCACTCCTTCCTTTATTAAGGACCTAAAAACAGAAGTAATTTCATCAATGGTTTGTAGCTGAACTTAGGAATCATCCCTCATGGTAGGTATGTTTTTACTTTTTAACATCTCTAAATGTCAGTTAATTACTAACTAAAAAATGTACATTAGGAGGTGGTGCCGCTAGTCCTCTAAACTCATAATCTGGTGCCGTGCGCTTCCTGTGAAGCTGCAAGTAAGATTTAAAACCACTGCAGGGTGGGTCGAGTGACCCCTCCTCCCTATTGGTCGTCAATAATATGCACCCTTCTAATGGGTGATTGAAGGCCCCACATTATTTCCCATTTCAGCATCAGCCCTCTTTACTCTAAAATTACTTTTTAAATGGGAATATGTAGAAAGGGAACAAATATTCAATCTTCAGAAAAGTTCTTAACCAATGTCTATCTGGTGACTAGCCAACATATTTTAAAATGTCAGATGTATAAAAATAAGCCTAAATACTCCCTTACCCTCAAAGTCCAAATCTAGACACAAGGTGAACAGTTTTGGTAACGGACAATTTAATCTAAAAACAAAACCAAATTGGACTTGTGTCCTTGTTATTTGTTCTTCAAAATATATTAGCAAATACCCTGCGAAGTATTCGCAACCTAACTAACCCTCCCTAGGATATGAACTCCATTAATCCCTTTACTCATAGTTAGTTTATATGTCTAGATTATTATGTGTGACCTAATAATCAGATGTCTTGTTTGTCAACCAAGAATATTAAACTTTAATCTTTTCAGCATTCCAGACCATCGTTTAAACAATCAGCATCCCTTCTCAAACACTAATGTTATTGTTGTACACCACCCTCTGGAAAACTCTTGCACAGTTATGCTGTCAAATCATCGCATATTTTCCTCAGAGTCTGAACCGTCTGAGACCAGCCTGTCTCAAGATCTTGTCACAATGTGAACAGTCAGTAATGCGTTGTCCTCTGCAGCTGTAGCCAATAGGATCAATGAAACTCTTGCACTGGGATGTCCTGAGGGGGAAAGCACCTCCGGATCAATGTGCTACAATCCGCAGACACACGTTGTACTCTGCACAGCAGGAATCCCCCAAAACTGCTGTTCCTCTTCCCACCACTGTTGCCTTGGCAACGAGGTACACGCAAAATGTCAAACCCTCCTCAGATGCGTTCTTTGCACAGTTCTTCTGTTTCTGTAGTGAGCAACTCTTCACCAACACACTGATTCAGAGTACAACCCAAAGGTGGCGCACAACTTTCCAGTGCCGCTGTAAATCACAATAAATCAGCAACTGGAGATAAACTCAATTTAAATCTCTCCCCCAAAGGGTTACAAAATAAAACAGCTGAGTGTCTATATGGTCAGGAATGCTGAAACATGTGAATGTTAAAACAAACCAATGGCAGTAGTCTACCCAGATTCTTTACTCCATTAAAAGTAGTAAAACCACATTGTAAAATCTCTTTTGTCTAGTTGAAGTCCTGCTTACTTCATCTTTAAAATCTTCTTTAATTTGAAACCAAAAAAGGTCTTCCTTCTCCACCATGATCCTATCTCTACATCCAAGTCCATACAAACTGATGATTAATCTTTAGAAACCATGAGGAATGACTCATAAAACACTATTCTCCCTTACTTCAGTTCTAAATCAAATGAGCCAAACAGGAAACCCCCTTGCCAATGTCTATTCTCTTTGAAATTGTTTATCTAAGTTGTGTTACAAGCAGGTTAGATCTGTAACACAATACAAAACGAACTGTATTTAGCGCTATAATTGAAAAACAAGTAATCTGATCATATTTAATGAATATATATGTTTGAACACTTATTATTGGTGGAAAGGTTCCCTCACAAAATGTAATCTCCATTACTAAAGCTCAAACCTAAAGAAATCATCACGGAACAGTTTTCTGTCCTTATCACTTAATTGTCTCAATACAAACTAAAAAGCGTTTTGAAAACTCCCACTCTTGAGAACATCTCAACACTTTATTCCATCTGAGCACGAGTGTCTGACAGACACGCCCTATTAATCCAAAACGGTCTTTAATGGTATCAATTGTGAACTTCCTTAATATGAATTGTAAATGCAACATATGTTCTCTTTAGAACACAGATATGACAGTAGCTGCTGAATAGCAGTTTTCTGTCAACCTAGTTAAGCATGTTGTTGTTATATCTAGTAAATATATTTTTATTTCATGTTTACTCACAAAACAATATGACATTATTTAGAAACAAGTTTTACTCTCCCTGAACTCTTCAAAACATCCACTTCTCTTTCTCTTTTACTCCCTGTGCCCTGCAGCTGCCGGCTCAAGTTTCCCCTCATCAATCACCTGTGTGTTTGTGCAACACCTCTGTCATGCGTAACCATTTAACAGATTCATTCTGACTGACAACCTTATAACAACCTCCCGTTTACTTTCTACTCTTTCTTCATAAACTTTCAAACACAATTAATGTCTACTAATGATATTATAAAAACACTAGGTGGAATAATCCACTATTATGTTCAATTTGAATCAAACTTTAACCTGCTTCATATACTCAGCAAACAGTATTATTACTTTCCCTCAACGTTACTGTATGCAATAAATGCCTTTAAAATATAAGTAAACTTCTCAGTAAATGACAAATACCACGAAATTCACAATGCAATGTTTCTTATTTATTTCAATATCTACTACTTGAGCTCCCACATTGATCTATTCATTTTCAATGTTATTCACTCCTTGTTTTAAATTCAATGCTCTTTCTTCATGCATTTAAGAAGAGAGAGAGAAAAAAGAAGGAGGGGGGTGTGGGTACTCTCACAGACACCCCGGCTTAAACAGGCATTCCATGAGGAGGGGGCTTCCTTGAAACAAGAATGACTTCGTATCTATTTATCTGACTAGGTTAATATGTGTTCACTTGTATTTATTAATACACTGGACCAATCTTGTCGTTACTCTTAATGTCCTTATTCTTATTTATTTAAATATCTACGACACATTGATCTATTAATCTTCAATGTTATTCCCTCCTTTTTCAGAGGAAAGCTGTTTAGTGGGTAACAGCTACTCCGTTCATGGCGAGTGCTGCATTATGACAAAGCCTCCGTATTTTATCTAACTCCTCCTTTTCTTTGTTTAGTTTCCTCCGGCTTACTAATCCGTGCTTTTTTTGGTTTAGGTCACCCAGTTTTTTACAAGTTGTCGTTCATAAACATTTAGAGCTGAGCTTAAATTTCCTAGAGCTTCATCTCCTCCCACTCTGTCTTCTTCTATCATTTTTTTTATGGAGGAACTCAAGGTCGGCACAAGCCTTTTTCTTGTCTCCCTGTTTGAGTCCACTGAGAATCAATCTCTCAGTCTGTCTCCATTGCTCTCGGAAACTTCCGGGAATTGGGACGTGTAAATCTTTATTTTCAAACTGTCCCTCCATGGTGATTATATCTTATTTATCTGACTAGGTTGCTATGTGTTCAGTGTTATTTATTAATATAATGGACAATACTCGTCGTTACTCCTAACGTAGTTAATGTATTTATTTAACTGTCCTGCCCTTAATTCAAATGTGTAACTATTTTGAGTGTAAAAAACTGATGTATTACACCCCCACTTTGAATGATGTATATTTATATATATATATTATAGTAATCAAGAAGTACTACCAGAAGCACTTATAATGCTATTAACGGACTGGCTTACCGAAAGGCAGTTGAGTAGTACTTGTAATGTTTTGGCTCTATTAACCCAGATATATATTTCAATTATCCTGTGTTCTTATTTTTTATTTTCCTAGTCTAACGCACTTATTGTGAGTCGCTTCGGATTAAAGGCGCCAGTCAAATGGAATGTACTAATGCAAGAAGTACTACAAAATACCTCCACCAGATGGCGGCACCTCACCAGTTCAACCTCACTTGAGGGGAAAGATGCTTCTGAGAGCAACCAGCTTAAACTTTGCGTATTTATCTGGTCTTTTCTCCCTTATTTATTAGTAGTTATTCACATAAAATTATTCCCCGTACAGTCTATCGAGCTTTTTTGGTGCGATGTTTATTTCAACAGATAATGCGACCTTAGAATGCGCTTCGACACGGCTTTTCAGCTATGTGACATCCTCATGGAGCCGAAACCCAGGTCAACAGAATCCTTTATCGTCACGTTTAGCTTCTTAGATTAATAACCCCACAGAACAAGAGAACGAGATTCCGTTCGTTTCAAAATGGCTTTTTGAAATTTGCGTATCTCTCTCTTGGATTTATCACATATAATACACTCCAGCGTCCTATGAGGCTGAAGAAGTATTATTCAGTTTCGCCCTGCATGGATATCTTTTCAGGAAATCCACTGGACTCGCACCGACTGAAATTGCCGACTTGATTTCCCTAAAACCAACGGGGCCCTGCACCTTAAACTTACATTTCTCGTCGCTTCACGTGTAGCATCCTCAACCTTTGCTTTATCATCATAGAGTAGTCCAATGTTACCTACTTTATTCTATATGTACTGCATAATTATACCACAATTATAGTCCGTCGTTACCTATCTATGCTAATGTATGCATTACACTATCTTATAAGATCAGTAGTCTCTCGTTACCTACCTATACTAATATCTGCATTGCATTATTTTATCATCTAGTCTATGACACTGAGAAATATTCCTGACAACTCTAAAAAATTTGAATATATCCAAATCACAGATTTCGAGTGTAACGGGTATCCGTGCTTACCTGTGTTTTTGTATAGAGCTCTGTTTTTAGTTGTCAGAAGTATTTCGAGGTGCCGCCCTGGACTGCTTCGTCCGCTGGCTCCTGATGTGACTCCCTGTGAACTCCCACTCGCTAACGTCGGGTCACCACTTGTTGCGAGGTAGGGGTTTTTACAACCCAACTCCTCACCGCGTGTTG
>CALSCC010000629.1:332399-353668 GCA_943590895.1 Pagetopsis macropterus | reverse complement strand
CAACACGCGGTGAGGAGTTGGGTTGTAAAAACCCCTACCTCGCAACAGTCTTCAGGCTCCATTGTTCTTGTGCTGAGAGAGGGAGACAGGAGAAAGGGTTAGATACATCTAGCAACCTAGAGGATGGGACATTGCTGACCTATTTGAAACGTACCTTGTGTTTTCACTCTCACTTAAGTCCCTCTCCCTTTGCCATCAATTCAACATCAGCTGAGCTGCAACATAATACAGACAGGTAAAGACATGATATGGCTCTTCTAAAAACACTCACCTATAAGTTATGTTTTTGTTTACTGTTTGGAAGTCTCACATATCCACTCTAAATCCATATCGATAGCGATGTATCACACAAATAGCTCTCTTCCTTATTATTGTGTAACGTTAACTATATTATACTAGCTTGAACTCCAAGATGGATATCCTCATTTCACCACCTCCACCCACTACAATCACACGCCCCAATGTTATATTTAACTAATATGCAACTCCCTCCAATAACATGAGGAGAACGGATTAATAGGCTGTTCGTGGTTAACGTGTGTTGCTAACGTTATCCGGTATCCTAGCCTAATCTGTTATCTGTAAACGTTAAATATACTGATTGAAGGGATAACCCACTAACATCCTGTAATACACATGTGTAGTTAATTTGATTGAGATGTGCTGATAATATCCGCAATATAAATCTTTAAACGTCTTCTTACCTTCAAAGGTCCATCACGAACGGTCTATTATGCTGCAACCATAGACTGCTAGCCGCAGATCCTCTCAATAGTTCCCCGGAAGTTAGCGGCAAACTAACTTCCGGGGAACTATTGAGAGGCTCCACGATCCGCCATTGCTGTAAAACACTGGTCCATTGGCGTGAACGGAGATGTCGTAACTCTTCTATCACATGGCTCTGGTAAAACCTACATTGACCCTCGTTCCCACGGTCAATGTTTTAGTTTTTTATTGTCGATAGAGGCCTGAAATAAGATCTGTGGTTGACACCCGAATACAACATGTTCACGTTTTATATCATGTTGTTCTTCATCAAACGTCAGTAAATACCCCTCTCGTGAATGTCAGAAGCATCTATGTTTTAAAATGGCGGTTGCTAACAAGTGACTAAATAAACTACTCAACATCCGCCTTTAGCGGTGAGAATGCTCAGCCATGCAACCATGATGTAGTTTGTTTATAAGGTTCGCCTTGTACTTCCGCAGATTGCATTTACACTTCGAAAGTCACAGTGGAGTTAGTATGTGGAGATTGTCCTGTTGAACAAAACATGCTGCGTATTATAAACATGTGTTTGCCACAGAGCTTTCCTTCTGGAATATATCCAATGGGATATCCTATTGCTTTTTGTTGAGGCAGCCCTTTGCGATACCTACCGTAATTTTCGGACTATAAGCCGCACGTGTTTTAATGTTTAATGACCATATGTAAGGGTTCGTGCACAGAGGGGATTGTCGGGAAAGAGATGGCTGTTTGAGGAAGCTCTCAAAACCAACGAACTCCTCTTCGTCACTGTCGGAATCGAACAGCCTCTGAAGGGCCTCAGCTGTGGCGGCGTCCTCCTCTTCATCACGCAGCTGTCCAGCCTTTCGGAACCCGTTGGTGATCGTGGATGTTTTGACACTCCTCCACGCTGTCAGGATCCACTCGCACAGGATCCACTCGCAAACTTGAGCGAAAGTTGCTTTTCGCATGCGACCAGTTTTGGTGAATGATTTATCGCCACTTCCACGCCTCCCACTGAAAGCGTAGTGCCACTTTGAACGCACGATTGACACTGATGTCGAGTGGCTGCAGATGCTTCGTTTGTTTTCCATAATGAGGGTGTGTGCATGAAAACTTCCTTTGCGCAAACTGTCTCGCTCTCGTAATGTCTGTCTGTCTGTCTCTCGTTCTGTCTCTCGGTTCCACTTTTACTTTTTGCGCGCTACCTGTCTCACTCTTTTCCGGCCTCCAGCTTTTCCTGCTGGAGCCCGCCGCGGACCGGCCATAGAGCCCATAGAGTTAAAGGTGGTGGACTGTAACCTGTAAAATCCATAGCTTTAGGAGGTCCCCTAGTGGCCGTTAGCTGTACCGTTATATAAGCCGCAGGGTCGACAAATGGGAAAAAAGGCGCGGCTTATAGTCCGAATATTACGGTACTTCCTTGTAGGCCTACAAAAATGCATCACCACTCTAAAAAGCAGCTGACTCTAAGCAGAAAATACGTTTGAGATGTTATAAACCTTTTTTAAAAAGATTGATATGGTGTCATGCTCAAATATTTCTGCTGCTGCAAACAGCCCTTTCAGAAAGGTGTCTTTAATGCACTTTAATGTTCCTCACATTGATTTTTTGAGAGTGGTCTTCAATCATCACCCTCAGATACGTTGATTATACATCAAGGAACGGGATGTATTGCTACTGCTATAACAAACATGTATAGAATATTCTTCATCAATGCTTTTACTAAATACCTGTTTGAAAACCACCTCATCACATTTCTAAATTAGTGTGTTCTGCAGGCCATCATGAGTCCGATAGTCGAGGTAAATCATTTGTAATCTAGAAATAGAAACTCATTAGAGGCAGTCATACTTAAGGCTCATGTCCTGCTGCTTTTTCTCACTAGTGGGTAACGAGCCATGACTCCCTTTCAGAACACCGCTGAGAATGTGTTCGGGCCACGGACCCCTAACTGATGCCACGGAGGACTTTTGTTGGTGATTTATTACGTAAGTGTAAGCCTGTGTGTGTGTGCAGTTGTTGATATGTTTCGGGTATTATATTTGTGTCTCAATCCCGAGGACCAAATGGAAGATTATGAGCAAGATGTTTTGTAAGTACAGTTTTGTAGACAGAATCTTTAACATATTTGTTCCAGGTCATTTCAGATTAATGGCGTTACCTTTACCTGATAAGGCAAAAAGGCAAATATCAAAAGAAAATTATAAAACTGTAAAATGCTAACTTACGTGTACACGTAAATAATACATCTAATTTGTAATGTATTCAGGGGAAATCTATTTTTGTTTGGTCAAATAAAAGTATTCTTGTCATTTGTAACCTGCTCCATCGAAATCAGTCGCATTGACCCGAACACACATCTTGAGTTGTATCCACTGCTGGAAAGAGGAGAGTCCGAGCTTTCTGATGATATCAGGATTGCTGTTGTTCTCCAAATATTAAGCAAAACATGTCACATTATATAATGACTGTCACCGAGTCCTCATTTTGAGAAAGGCCTTCAAAGTTTCCTCTTCTCTGGAATCCATCGATCTGATTGGTTATCAGCAAATGATCAAAATACTACGGAGGGAAGATATAGAGAACCGCAGTGACGCGTCCTAAAACCCGGATGTAAACTTCTTCCGGTTCCTTCGTCAAAAACGCAATGCAATTTCTCCATAGGATTTTGGAAAATAGCTCGAAATAAGGTCTGTGGTTGACACACATTTAAGAGAAGGAACACGTTTTGTTCAGCCGGATAATCTCCACATGTCTCTCCTACTTTTATAATTTTTGAATCATAAATCTAGTCGCCAAAAGCGAAATGCTAACGTTATGCTATAAACGAACTACAAGCCAGTACAGCAGCAGGGTCGCACGACTTCAACGTCACGCCAACTTAAGATCGTTTCAACTGACTTGCACTGAAACTGCACTTTGAACACTTTAAATATATTAACATTTTAAACTGTATACCCCGTTTATCTAGGCCCTTTTTGTTTTATGTATAGGCTACATGTCACACTGTGGGAAACGATATTTCTGGATGTATAACACATGTAGAATTTGTTTACAATAAAGCTGACTTTGACTTCCGCGTGCTTGCATATTTTAACAAAGCTTTTCATTTTAGCCACACTGAATTTAACTAGAAGTCATGGCTGTGTCAATTACCAGTCTGATATCGTTTTACAAAGATGACAAGAAGAATGGAGATAGAGGAGAGAACCACTACAAGTCAGGACACGGGCAGCCTAGATGAAGGTGTGCTTAGCGGTGTTGTCAGGGCTAGCATGAGGGACAAGGTTTATAGAGTGTCGGTGAGTAGTGATAGCAAGAGTACCGTTAACCTAGAGTTCATTTATTCACATTAATTCCCATCAACAAATCCATTTTATGTGTCACATGAAATCTTTATTAGGCAAGGCAAGTTTATTTATATAGCACTTTTCAACACATGGCAACTCAAAGTGCTTTACAAAAAATGAAAGACATTAAGAAATGGCATTTAAAATCAGTCATTAAAAAGCAAAGCTAATAAAATAAACATTAAAAGAAAAAATACATGGATAAAAGTTACAGTGCAGTTTAAGATGTGAATAGTTCAATTAAAAGCAGCGGCAAAAAGAAAAGTCTTCTTGCTGGATTTAAAAGTAGTGAGAGTTGCAGCGGACCTGCAGGTTTCTGGGAGTTTGTTCCAGATGTTTGGAGCATAATAACTGAACGCTGCTTCTCCATGTTTAGTTCTGACTCTGGGGACAGAAAGCTGACCAGTCCCTGAAGACCTGAGAGATCTGACTCTGGGGACAGGAAGCTGACCAGTCCCTGAAGACCTGAGAGATCTGGATGGTTCATCATTTAGCAGGAGGTCAGTAATGTATTTTGGGCCTAAACCATTCAGTGCTTTATAAACCAGCAGCAGTATTTTGAAATATATTCTTTGACACACAGGAAGCCAGTGTGAAGACTTCAGAACAGGAGTGATGTGATCCACTTTCTTAGTGTTAGTGAGGACTGCAGCTTCCTAATAGATGTTTTAGTGAGACCTGTGAAGACACCATTGCAGTAGTCCAGTCTACTGAAGATAACGGGACAAGTTTTTCCAAATCCTGCTGTGACATTAGTCTTTTAATCCTAGATATGTTCTTTAGGTGATAGTAGGCTGATTTAGTAACTGTTTTAATGTGACTGTTGAAACTCAGGTCAGAGTCCATGACTACACCTAGATTTCTGGCTTTATCTGTTGGTTTGAACATTGCAGACTGAAGCTCAGCGCTAACTTTTATACGTTCTGACTTGGCTCCAAAAACCATTACCTCAGTTTTATCTTTGTTTAATTGGAGAAAGTTCTGACACATCCAGTCATTGATTTGTTCAATGCACTTACTCAGTGTTTGAATTGGAGCATAGTCTCCTGGTGAAATGGTAAGGTAAATGTGTTTGTCATCTGCATAGCTATGGTAACTTATTTTGTTGTTCTTCATTATCTGAGCCGGTGGTAGCATGTAGACGTTAAAGAGAAGAGGCCCCAAGATTACAAATTTTACACACCAGAAAACACAGAAATATCCATGAAATAAACATACAGTAGGCTATAATTGGGAAGGCATTACAAATGTAAATATATTTTAAATAATAAAACAATCCCACCACCACAGGTATCTACAGGAGAAGAGGGAATTCTCTCCACAAAATGTGAATGCCCACGTGGAGAATAGAAATGCAGTCATGCGGCTGCATTAGCCATCTTTGCCATCCACACTTTCAGCTGCACTGACACCCCCCGTCAGTGGAAGAAGCCACCGGCAGCTACACGTACGCATTCAGTGGAGGAGCTATTTCCTCCAACCAATAACTCATTCAACCCGCTGACAAGAGCCCACCTCCGAAGATCGTGACTGGCTGAGGGACAGCCTCGGGGGCAGGTTCTCAGGAATGTCTTGGCTTCTCTCCCCCGAGCCAGAAGAGGAACACTACAGCTTGGAAACACTTACTGTTCCTGAAATTCTCAAATCTGTTGGGCATTTTTTCATTTCAAACCTTTATTTAACCAGATTGGTCCCATTGAGATCATAGATCTCTTTTTCAAGGGCATCAGGGACCTGAGGCAATTGTGGCAAGCATGGCATTGTCTGAGGAGCAACAGAGGGCAATTCAGGTGGCTACACTGGTCAGCGAACCAACCCAAACTGGCATTTGTTCAGGAAAGGAAGGTTGACTGCCAGCAACGTTGGAGCTGTCCTGAGGTCAAAGCGTGTGACTGCTTCCCTTATTGCCAGGGTGCTAGGGCAACAACAGACCCTTGGTGGTGTTTTGTCTGTACAGTGGGGGACTATGAATGAATGTGAGGGTGTCAGGGCATTCACCACTGCAACCCTATGCAGGTCCATGAGTCAGGTTTGTGGCTCTCCCAATCAGGAGTGTTGGGGGCATCTCCAGATGGTCTGGAAGGGTCTCCCGCTGTGCTGGAGGTAAAGTGTCCCTACGGAGCCAGGGAAATGACAATTAGTGAAGCATTGCAAGTCAAGGGCTTCTGTGTCAGTAAGGAAGGAGAAACATTCAGCCTGCGTGAGGAGCATCCTTACTGGCACCAAGTGCAAGGTCAGCTTCACCTCACTGCAAGAAAGAAGAAGAAATTAAGAAATTGTTAATCGTTTTTAATTTACATTTACTCGCCTTTGCAATGTTGTGGTTGTTAGAGTGTTACCCCCTAAACGCACCAGGAGCGTCTGCGCCGCGTTACGTTGCGGCTGCGCCACGCTGCGACCTCCTCCTGCGACCTAACACACCAGGCGCGTTTCAAAACGTTGCGGAAGCGGAGCGTCGTGTGTGCAGCCTCGCAGTTCTTAATTAACTTTAAAACATTAATATGTAGTTGTTACCTTCCACTCCACAAACTGCAGCGACTAAAAACCAGGCCTTGTCCTTTCTGATGTTGTCCTTGTAAAAAGCATTGGTTACATCGTATACAATGGTGTGTTTCTCCACTTCCATTATGAACACCTCGTCGTCCATTGTGCGTATCATAGTGGAGGTGTTGTGATGAAGGAGGGGGGTCTGATAAATTAGTATATACGCGGGATGGGCCTGGCCCGGATGCTCACCTTTCCACTTCCTGCGAGGGGGGGGCTGCCTGTCCGACCTTACCTTACGGCTGTGCCGCGGCAAAAATAGGATTCATCCTAATTTTAGAGAAGCGCTGCGCCGAGCCGCTTCTGGGACGCGTCTGAGCCGTAACGCGGCGCGTGTGGTGGAATAGCACCCATTGACTAGAGTGGCCGCGATCCTTACGACCGCCGCGGCGCAGCCGTAACGCGGCGCAGCCGTAACGCGGCGCAGCCGCTCCTGGTGCGTTTAGGGGGCTTCCTGTCAGCTCGTCTGTTGGGAAGATATAAAATATTAGTTTCATGGAAGTCACATCGTCACAAATAAGAGCATTAAGACATACAGTACATAGGCTAAAACAAAACATCTAAAGATATAACCTTGCACTTTGTCTCGTGAACATTTTCACTATTTTGACATTTTTATAGATCAAAATTGAACTAAAGAAATAAAGGTAGATTAATCCATATTGAAAATAGGTGTCAGCTGCTACACTAATTATAATAGTTATATTTCTTAATTAATTAAGATATTACTGTATTGATCCCAATTGGGGAAATGTTTGTGTTGCAGCAGCATAACAAGAAAAACAAAATATAAGTTATTATATATACAAAAGTATGTTAGGGATGGAATATTAAATTGAATATAAATGTAAAATGTGATGTTACGTCCAAGAGAAGCTATGGAGCAGAGAGTTCTCTGCCAGCCAGAGGTGATTTGTTATTAGTTCAATATGTCAAACTGATTTCCCTGACTACAATCTTTAGTCACATGGTGAAACGTTATGCTGCTTGTACTAATTAGACTTATCATATAAGCCACACAGGTTTTAATAGGATGTATTCATTATCTTTACTTATTTTGCGGTCTTTTCAGCAGTGCCATCTCTAAAACGGCGATACACTACCCATCATTTACATTTCACCGTGACATGGACAACAATGTAACGTCAGCTTACCTCATGGCACGAATCCAGACTCTCCTTTGGAAAACATTGGCCGGGAAACGATAGAACGAGCACGTTTCATGCGAAGACCTGTGGCTGCAACCCGGAGCAAAGCAACAAACCAACAAACCATTGCGTAGCTAACTAGTAGCGCTAGCTTTAGCTAACGGTAGCCAACGAAACGAACTGCCGAGTAAAATTGGAAAACACTGGTAATTAATTGTTCTATAATTTATAAAACTACGGTGTTAAAAATGACCATTTCAAAAATAGAGATTCTAATGGTAAGATATAGATATACAGATACTAAAGAGACGATAGGCTACTAAAGATAGGCAGGTACTTGCTTTCAAGCAGAACACAGGGGAAAACAAACTTAGCGGGAGTGTTTACGTGTGTAGGCGTAATGACGTACAACGGACTCGACCATTTCTGTAGTCCTATTCAGCCACTCGGTAACAACCATCGTTTTTCAGACACGTAAACTCTTCACAAATCACCAGTGGGGTCACTGCTGATGTATCTACTGTCGTAGAACAAAACGTGATTTATCTCTTAAATTTGTGTCAACCACAGACCTTATTTCGAGCTATTTTCCAAAACCCTATGGAGAAAATACATTGCTTTTTTGACGAAGGAACCGGAAGTGCTAAAAATGCTAACTTACTTCCGGGTTTTAGGACGCGTCACTGCGGTTCTCTATTTTCGTTTGGATTACTGGTCTGGGGGAAGCTCGCGAGTGTGTGTGTACTGTGTGTGTCCGGGGGGAACATCAGGCGCTGGAGGAGTTACACAAGAACAGTGGAATTATCCTAAAACCAGCGGATAAGGGGGGTTCGGTGGTAATTATGGATAGGTGCCAGTATGTTCAAGAAGCGATGAGACAGCTGGGGGATGTGAATTATTACCGGCCATTGGATTCCCCGATGTATGAGGAAACGGCAGGGTTGATTAGGGACATTTGATTTAGACATCTTTGTCTAAAAAACAATTGACTTTTCTTTCGGGGCCTATAGTGCCTAAACCTCGGGTGTTTTATATGTTACCCAAGATTCACAAGGATCCTGAGGCTTCAGTTCCGGGCAGAATACCTCCCGGATTGTGACAGTGAAAGTTATAGGATAGCAGAATGGCTAGACTTTCACTTGAATCCCTTGTCCACTCACCACGAGAGTTATTTGCGGGACACTTATGACTTTCTGGAAAAGGTGAAAGCCATGGAATTAGTGGAACCCTGTTTTTTGTTCTCGATGGATGTGGTTAGTCTGTACACCAATATTGATACGGAGATGGGGTTGCGCGCAGTTAGAAAAGTGATGGACTAATTTCCTGATCCAGATCGTCCGGATTCGGAGATACTGAGACTTTTACTTATTAGCCTTAGCAGAAATGACTTTTGTTTTAACAATAAATGGTTTTTACAGGTTAAGGGCATAGCAATGGGCAAGACGTTTGCACCAGCATATGCTAGCATGGCAGATTGGGAAAAATCTGCGGTGGTGGGGTGTTTGAGAGTTCCTAAGCACTACTTTAGATATTTGGATGACATTTGGGGGGTGTGGACTCACACGATGGAGGGATGGGATTGCTTTGTGGGAGCATTGAACAGCCATCATCTGTCTATCACGGTGAAACCCACGGTGGGGCTCCAGGAAGTGGCCTTTCTGGATGTGGTAACCTATGAAGGGTTAGATGTCGGGGTCACGAAAAAATTGAGCACCAAGGTGTTTTTCAAACCCACTGATGCCCATAATCTGCTACACCACTCCAGCTTTCACCCAAGACACACTTTTCAGGCAATTGTGAAATCGCAATTGACTCGATTTCAGAGGATTAGTTCTACGGACCTGGAGAGGGATGTAGCGACTACAATTCTGATGTCAGCATTGAAAAAAAGGGGGTACTCTAGGTCATTGCTGCGGAGGAGCCGAACAAAGGTATTTGGGGAAGGATCCTCGGCCAGGCCGGTCTTGAGAGAGGGGGTGGAGGGGAAAAGAGTGGTGCCTTGTGTGCAGATGTTTGGTCCCTTTGGGGTTCAGGCCAAAAAAGTGGTCACCCACAATGTCCAGAGGCTTCTGGGCGAGACCACACTGGGTCAGCTGGCCAAGCTTCCCTTGGTGGGGTCCCGGGTGCAGGCAGCGAGGTTACCTAGGTCAGTCACTAACCCCGTCACCAAAAAAAAGTTCAACTTACAACGGGGGTTAACCATGGAATCGTCCAATTGTGTCTACTGCATCAAATGTCAGAAGTGTGGGATGTTGTATGTGGGGGAAACGGGGAACACTCTGAAAGCCCGGTTGGCCAAACATAAATACACGGTACACAACCCGGAATGGGGAATCAGGGACAGGCAGCGGGCGGACAGAGGGTGGATTAGGAAAGTGGGGTCTTTGTATCCCGCAGGGTTGAACATGGAATACAGGGGATACGGGGGTGGGATTGGGGGACCACTGGAATCTAGAGATGGGATGGACCCAGGGTTACGTAATTGCCTTTTAGGTAAGGATTTGATAAATAAACTTACCCTAAAAACTAATCTTAACATTAATCCAGACCCTAACTTCGCCCTAGGAGAGTGATTAGACCTAACGCTAACCCTAATTGTGAACTCCTACCCTAACCTTAAAACCCTTATCACTCACAAATACTCAAAAATACCTTGGTCAATGGAAACATGGGAGAATGGCGTGGAAACCTGGAGAAAAAGGAATGAGGGGTTAAGTATTATTGAAGTTTCTAAAAAAATTATGAGGGGTACCAATGATGTTTTGCTGGATTGGTAATTCATCAATGAATGCACCAATGGAGATAGCACTTCTGATGGTATTTATACCCTTTGATTTGGGGACGGGGGTTGGGTAGAGGGTAATTCAAAAAATTAAGAATTGAAGTATATGGGGATCTAATTTTAGAATAATATACCAATTACTCTCACTGCAAAAAAAAATAGTCTGTATTTAAACAGGTGATTTAGTCTGGATGTGAGTCAATGATATTCTCAGCGGTGCATTCAGGAACCTGCGCTTCATGGGACAGGGAAAAGCGTGGGTGTTCAAATTGTATGAGCAACACTATTCGGTTAGAACTATCGACATTCCCTTGAGCAAGACACCGACCTTCCATCGACAACTGCAATCGCACTGTTCATAGGTCAAGAACAAAAGACTGTGGCTGTATTGGGAAACTCTCAAAGGTAAATGTGCATAAATGCATTGAATTGGAAGCAGGGTATCGGATGAGATCAGTCCGAGATAAATGAAGGTTTTGAATTTGAAAGAGGTAGTTTGAGGTTGATGAGGAGCAAGATAAAAAAGAAGGACGTGTGAAAGGAGCAATTGAGATTGCACCTTTCAAATACCTAACTATCAATATAATACAACGGATATAAAGGCTTCAGAGTGAAAGGGAGAACTGGAGATAGCATGGTTCCTCAATTGATCGAAAAGCCCTGAGCCCTAGATAAATGTGAGAAAGGGATATAAAACGAAAATAGTCCAATCTAATTGGGGGCCTTGCAAAAGTTCACAAGGCCCCTGCTGAACAAAACGACATTTAAAAGAGAATTATTTTCTGTTTCAAACCCAATGGCGGCTGGAAGTGTTGACAATTTCCTTTTGGTAATACTGTAGGAGCCAATAAGCACTGGGAATAAAGGTAGGAACCTATGTTTGATGGGGAGAGGTTCCGCCGGAAAGCCATACAGTTTTTGACCACACACGGACGACACGCGGAGAACACGCACACACGGGATTCCAAACAAACAGAAAAGGTATTGTGTAAACCGTAATATCGTGCGGTGAATGATGGAAAGAAACCAGTAAAAAGGGAAATAAATGGACTGGAAACTTTGTTTATGACTTTTATTCGGCAGCAAACAAGGTGTGCGTCCATTACACCCACAAAGCGGATCCTCACAGGCTTATTGGCTTAGCCTCTACACATACCTTAATGGCTGAGATCAGGGAACATGATGCTGACATGCAATCTAGATACTGTAAGCAGTGTCGAACTGATAGTCCTCCTGATTCCCAACGGGAGAGGCCAGCTTTTACCTTCAGTGTGTTTACAGTGTATCCCTTGTGTTGTCTTTACCTTAACCCTCACCTGATGTACCTTCTTCACAGTGATATGAGAAACACAACCTTCGATATATATGAAACTGGACATATGTCGGCTTGTCACGAGGTTTTTGTTAGAAGAAATATTGACTCTTGCAGCACATTGACGACTTTAGAAAGCCATTCAGATTGACCCAGGGTTCATACACTTTTTCACCAATGATTTACAATGACTTTTCCATGACTTTCCATGACCAAACAAAAATCACCACTGAAAATGGTTTATTTGAACATGGAACAGGAAAATAAGGTCTGCATATGAAACATGTCGTGCCTACCTAAAACAAATCCAATAGTAGGCTTACTAGCTTCTACACGCTGAAGCAACTGTAGTCAGGGAGGCAAACTCATCAGGTATGAAAAAGGTGACAAGGATCCGAGCCCTGACCCCACGGGATATCGGCTTTAAAATAATGAATAACAGATGATGTTAGCAGTCAGAACAACTAGAGCAGCAGGTAATAACAGAAACGCCAAAGAGTTACATCTAATAGAAATATATAAAAGCATTTATTTTAATTGTGTAGCAGTCAGTTTATAATTTTGGCAGCAATGTTGAGCATTTTGAAAATCTATTGTCATGCCTCTGCAAGGAGATACTTGTACTTTATTTAAGTATTTCAATGTTTTGCTACTTTGTTCTTCTTCTTCTCCTCTACAGTTCAGAGGTAAATGGTGTACTTCTACTCCTCTACATGTATTTAATACCTTCAGTTACTCTACAGATGTGGATGAATGATGTGAAATCTAACCAAGTGTTGAATCAGACTTTAGTTCCACCTGGAGTGAATCCACCAGCTACCCTGCAGTCTACAAAGTACTTCAGACTAGCTGCACCTTCACCAGCTTTGAGAACACTTTCATGATCAATCATTATAAAACACATCATATATATTATTCTGAAATGGACCAATCTGCACAATGACTACTTTCACTGTCTTTTACTATATTTTGATGAGAATACTTTTCTACTTTCACTGGAGGAACATTTTGAATGCAGGACTTTTACTGAAACAGAGTATTGCTACGCTCTGGTACTTCTACTTTTAATCAAGTACAAGATCTGAGTACTTTTACTTTTACTTAAGTACAAGATATGAGTACCTCTATTTTTACTAAAGTACAAGATCTGAGTACTTCTACTTTTATTAAGTACAAGATCTGAGTAGCCTACTTCTACTAAAGTACACGATCTGAGTACTTCTACTTTTAATCAAGTACAAGATCTATACTTATACCACCTCTGTTTATAGCCTATGAAAAAAACTATTAGAAAACGAAGGCTAAAGCTAACGTTAGCAGATAGTGACAATGTATGCTAGCTAGCTAGCTAGCTCAACGATTCCTTAAATGATATTGCGACAGAAAAACTTTCCAGTTCACATCACGCTCTGCCGCTCTGCTCTGAATACCTGAACGCCCGTTCTAACAGCTGTTCACCAGCGGTTCCAGGCAGGAAGACTCGAGCACACAGCTCGCACTTCATATATTAAAAAATAACACCATGCGCGTCATGATGGCACATAACAGCTCGCGACCGCAGATTATTTCAGCGATTAGATTAAATGTAAATTATATTTGACGCAACTTTAGTTACATTTCCATGACTTTTCCAAAACTTTGGGGAACATATTGTTTTCCATAACTTTTCCAGGGCCTGGAATTTGCATTTTCAATTTCCATGACTTTTCCAGGTTTTCAATGACCGTACGAACCCTGTTGACCCTAACTCCCACCGGCCTCGCAACAATTCCTACGTGCCTCCTAGCCCTTTGTCCCACATCCTATAAACGTTTTATTTCCATGGGACTTTGCGAATGCTATAAAAGTTACAAAAGGTAATTTCCAAATGTCTGAAACAATCATCTCACCGTGTAACCTTTTGCCCTTTGGCTCCGAGCTGTATTCTGTCTGTTGCTTTTATCTGTGCGTGCACTGCCTGGGTTCTTATCTATTTTAATTAATGCGATCCCCCGGCTTCTATCTCACCCCAAGCCAGCTGTGCGTACGCGTGGCTTATCTGAAGTTATCTTTTTGCTAAATGTGATCCACCACAACCTCTATTGATTGTCTGCCACACTTAGCTCAACATCGCTCACCTGGTGTGGGGAAACTATCGAGGAAAGAAAGATTGAAGTTTGGTTTGAAGAAAAGAAGATTTTGGAAGCTTAAGTTCATTCTGTGAAAAGAGGGTTGCCCTTGTATATCTTGGCAAAGCTTTCATCGCTTATTGATTGCCCCGGTTAATCGGGTGCAGTCCTAAAGGGAAAAGGTAGATACAAGAGCAGTATTTTTTTAGGAGGATTGATGGCTGCCTGTTGACTGAAATAACTTCTTCAGATGACAATCTCATTTCAAACCCAAGGCAAAATAAACCCAAGGCAAAGACTTCCTTTTCTGTTCACTTACCGGGATTAGCAACCTGAAGATCAGACTCGAGTAGAGAGATGACGTCGAGGAAATACACGTTTCACTAATCTTTTTGAAAATAAAGAAGCTCAATTTAAAATGTGCATTCTGGCTCCTTTGCTCCCCACACAGAGTATTTGTTACCTGAATTCCTAGAAACCAGAACGTGGAACCAAAGTCGTATTTTTCTATGTCATAATACTAAACTAAACATTATCCTATTAGTTTACTTTTTTTTTTTTTAAAGGGTGATATTTTCATCCACAGGGTCTTTTCAAATCATGATTCGAAGTTGATAAACCGACTTTTAGATGTAACTTTAATTTAGAGTACTTGCTATATTTGAACTGGACTACTGAATTTCCCCACGGGATTAATAAAGGTCCATTTTATCTTATCTTAATGTATAAGTTGATTTACTTCAATCTACTGTACAATATTACAGGAAATATACTGCATAAAGCAAACTATATACTTTATTTGATCTAAAATATTGATGTTTCTACAACACCCATTGTGTATTTTGTGAATGAAGCGCCATCTCATGGTTAAATCCTGTAATTGAACAAATGGGGAAATTGGGCAACGCCCTCAAGCAATTTGGCAAAACCCCCAGCCACTGGCATCCGCTGGGCTTTTGACTGGGACACACCCATTTGAGTCTGATCTGGAGTGCTACATCTGTATGCTCAAGAAGGATTATCCCTATTACTTCTGTTTGTTCTAATTGTACCTCCTAATAAAGTAATTTAAAACTTCATTGTTGGATAAGAATATTGAAAACACCCTCATTGTGAAGTTAAAGCTACTGTTGATTCCCTTTTCACAAGCACAAAGGGCAGCTGATGCATGTTAATAGCTACATTATGCATCAGTGTCAGTGCTTACTAAATTGTTAAATACTGCAACATCATTTTTGGCTGAATGAAACAGATGCATTAACAGAGTGTGACCTAGGGCTGCACGATTCTTGCTGAAATGTGAATCACGATTTTCCTCCATAAGAATTGAGATCACGATTCTCATCGTTTCAATGAAAATATTTATTGCACTACAGTACAATACATTTAAACAGACACCATTTCAACACGAATTCCACCAGCCTGGCTGTGTGGTCATTAACTATTCTAATTTGTCTCTCTTGTAACAAAAACATAACTTAACAAAAGGATTAACTTAAATACTGCAGTCAGTACTGAAAATAAAAACAGAACACAACATAACGTTACAGCTTCAGAATAGATGTAAATAAAGCCTAGCTGCCTAGCTACTAGCACAGTCCATCTACTGCACTTTTCATGGTGAAATCACTGGTGATGAAATGCACCGTCAGGCTCATATATGGTTCCATGGTACGACTGGACCACAGGTCAGTTGTTGTCGCAAAGTGCTGGACATCTTTCAGTTCTGTCTCGACTGTGGTTCGAGTCTTGTAGTACATGGCAGGCAATGCAGTACTTGAAAAGTAGTTGCGGGAAGGCACTGAGTACCGCTTATCCAGCGTCTTCATCAAGTTCTTGAACCCTTCATTTTTAACTGCCATATCCTTAGCCAAGTAAAAGGTGATGGCTTTCGTTATCTCTTTGTGCCTCCGTGAGCTGTGTGAATATGGTGTTCCGTTGAATAACGTTTGGCTTATGGATGTTTGCGTCGTTGTCTGCGGGTTTGATATTTTTTTCGGGTTGTCGTATTTTATGGTGACGTTGCAGGTGATTTAATAGGTTTGTGGTGTTACCTGACGTTGTTGCGACGATGCGAGAACAATGCTTACAGTGGACGACTTTTTGTAAGTCATCATCAGAATCGAATCCAAAAAAGTTCCACACACTGGATGAATGTGGTCCTTTTTTCGGCACAAGCACAACTTTCCTCTCGCCAGAGTCGCCACCGGGATTTTCATCGGCGTCATTGTCCTCGACCTCATTTCTGTTTTTCTTGTAATCAGTGCTAATGCTAACGCTTCTGTAAACATACTGCCGGCTACAGTCAGTGAGTGTTGCCAGGTATACTTACTATAAGCCACATCGGGCTTATCTTTCTGTGAAGTGGCTTGGTAGTAAGTAATAATGGTTGTTGCGGTTGTGTGCTTGTAGACCCGACATATATAGGTTTAAAGTGCTCATGTTCTTTTGCGCAGGTTTTTATAGACCTGGTTGCTTATTCCTTCCTAACACGAGTGGCTGCAGCGTTACCACGGCATGATCAATCGATCAATCAATCAATCAATGTTTATTTATAGCCCAATATCACAAATGTTACATTTGTCTCAGTGGTCTTCACAGTGTGTACAGAGTATCAGTATGACAATACGACACCCTCTGTCCTCAGACCCTCTGTCCTCAGACCCTCTATCCTTAGACCCTCTGTCCTCAGACCCTCTGTCCTCAGACCCTCTGTCCTTAGACCCTCACATCGTACAAGGAAACACTTCCGGAGAAAACCCACAGTTTAAAGGGAACATGGGAGAAACCTCAGGGAGAGCAGCAGAGGAGGGATCCCTCTCCCAGGACGGACAGACGTGCAGTAGATGCCGTGTGTAAATTGAAAATATAATATGAGAGGAGGAGAGACAGACAGAACACGACTATTTGCATGCGATCATGGTACTTTAATGTTAAATGTATAGAGTATATTTGCTTTACATCGTTTAAGTATGCAAGTTGGTATTATTCAGAAGCAAAATAAAAAAATAAAAAATCAGCATGACGTCATAGGATCGCCGTAATTTAGAAATGAGATCGCATAGGTGTCTGAATCGAGATCACGATCTGTTTTCGATTAACCGTGCAGCCCTAGTGTGACCGAACACTTGTAGTCTTTAAACATTGAGAACAAAATGGCTTTTGCTTGAGATGTTGAGCACGTTCAAGAATGTATCCTCGGTGTGTGTCAACGTGTAACGTGTTTACTGGTTGGGAGGGGGAGT
This sequence comes from Pagetopsis macropterus, assembly GCA_943590895.1. NCBI lineage: Eukaryota > Metazoa > Chordata > Actinopteri > Perciformes > Channichthyidae > Pagetopsis > Pagetopsis macropterus. The sequence goes on along the minus strand of CALSCC010000629.1, from coordinate 336,450 downwards.
CAATGACCTTATTACCATTGTGCAGTGGAGTGTGGAGTCTCATCAAAGCAACTTATTCATAGATACATATTCTTTACAACACACAGATGCAGCCACAGACACATTTAGCTGTTCAATTGTTTTCAAAAGCTTTTATGCACACAAAATATTAACATTTACACGTTAACCACAATTCAATTCAACATCACTCTTCTGACATTAAACATAATTAACCAATACATGTATTAAATAGCTGTAAAATGTTTCCGTGAATAGCGCCACACATGTGCCGGTATTGTTCGGAACCTGTCAGAGCCCTAAATATATTCAATTAGAGCTTCCCATTACACCATGCCATCTGCAGTGAACTGAGACGAGAGGACTATACGAAAGAAAAGGGAGAAAGCAGCGGTGTGAGCTGAACGAGGTTAATCAAGCAGTGAACTGGAATAAACACCATCAGTTCATTGGGAAACAGTCAGTTGTGGATATTGTAGTTCTTCTGTGGGGACTCCATATGACCTTTCATCAGGGTTGGGAGGTTTACTTTCAAAATGTATTCTGTTACAATTAGTAGTTGCATGTAAAGAATGTAATCAGCAACCTAATCTTCTTTTTATTTCACGACACTGTGTCTCAGGGCATCTTAATATTTAAGAACCTATTAATGTGTTATACCAGATTAACGGAAATAATCTCAGCTAACTGACGATACAAACCATGTTTACCAAAACAAAACACAAGTCTCATAAGAAGCATCTAAATGACCCCTGAGCGAAAAATGCTAACGGACATTGGCACAGATCTCAAGATTAAAGTACCCTTATTACTTATCGTAGCTGCACTTAGAAGATATCCGATTAAAGCTGAGGTTCCACAGATTATGTAGGTATATAGTATCATCACTGAGTGATCCGGACTCGGACAGGGGAAGCAAACACAGACATCACAACACGTACCTTTACAGAGCTTCTAGGGAGATCGTCTCACCGTAGCTGTCAATCTGATCAAAAGACGTCTTCAATGACATTAAAACGAGAAAAAACGCGGCTGAATCGGTTAATCCATACGTTTTTAACGTCTCTGTATAAAAAAAATATTTCATTTATAATCCATAATTCCATTTTTATGTAAAAATCGGAGAGCAAAAGTGAGCTGCTAATGGTAGCCACCAGAGTTATCGCAGCTTCCGGTCTTGGCTATGCAGCAGTCTAACACACACGACCAAATAAGGAGTGTGTGAGAGTTTCCCTCGATTCCATTGGCTCGGACGGTCAGGAAGAGATGTCAATCAGCAAAATCCAGCCAAATGTCCCCAGAAGTGTTTTTTTTGTGCTAAATCTCTCTAAAAAGGTCAAAGGTCACTTGTTTTTCATCCATCTTGATACAGGGTACTTATTATATGTTGTAGTTTGGATTCCTAAAGCTTTTAGTCTATCCCATCATTCAAGGGTTGTTTCACTACAAGTAATTATATTTTTTTGGACGGACACAATAATTTACATGTTTTTACTGTGTTCAATCTGAATTTACTTTAAAATAAAAACATCTATATTGATTCTGACTCTTCTACATCCAGCTCACAGGTTCATCATTACTTTGAGAACAAAGATTATTAATTTAACCCTTTTAGAAGATATGGTCATTTGTTCTGGGAATGCCATTTTCGAGCCTGAGACCTGAAAAACTGGCTCGGGGCTTAACAGGTTAATCCCCGTGTTTTTACAAGTGTATTGTCCCGATTGCTCGAAATGGCGTAACGTAAAATAGACTTCGTAATAGTGCATTCCAACTGCATAGTGTGTGGATTTGGTGTTTGCAAAAATGCTCTTGTGTCCAGTATACCACATTAGCAGTCCATATCTGTCACCTTATTGCACATACTCAACTACCCCACAGTATCTTGAAATCCATGTTTTCAAGAGATGTTTAAAAAATGTCATCGTGGCACTTGGCAAATTCAGCTTGCGGATGTTTAAATAACAATCTAAAGTCTTTGACCGGCCGTTGAAGGCAGGGTTCACCGAAGCGAGTAGGAAGCATCCTCTGAGGACTATTTAATCCCCAAACAATGATCCATCCTACAGTTGTCGGGTTGTCAGTGAGAACCAGGGTGAGGGGCATACCAAATGCAGTATACATTGAAAGCATCACCCAGAATTCCACATCGATGTATCTTCTTGGAAACATGAATCTCTTGTTCAAATTCAGGTGGTAGATCAAATAACTAATTCAAATGAAAAACATTGACATGATGTTGGAGATCAGAAGGTCACCAAAGTAAGTAGGATTCATCTTCTGGGGACTTTTTAATCCACAAATAACAATCCATCCAACAGTTGAGAGATTTCAGTAAGACAAAAGCGAAAGGGCGACCAACAGAGAAATGAACTTACTAACTGCTAACCTCTACATATAAGCTATAAATATTAAATAAAGATTCTGGATCAAATATGGATGATGCTTAATGTTTTATGAGTTGTTTCACTTTGAAATGGCAAATCATCTTTCAAAACAGACTCGATACATTTGTACCAGAGGGAAGGCGATACACAACAAGCTTAAAGCTTAAATCCCAATTAAAAACCCACCTGTTCAAATCTGCTTACTCACTGTAGTGCTCCCATTATATGTTTCATTTGTGTCCACTTGACTGTCTCCTCCATGATTTCCTGTTTGTGTTTTTATCTTGTTCTGTTGCCTCTTAGCTTTTATTTTATTTATTTTTTATTTAGTTTTTTTTTTTTTTTTTTAAATCGTACGGTGTCCTTGGGTGTCATGAAAGGCGCCTAAAAATACAATTTATTATTATTATTATTAAAGACAATGTACAGCTGCACTGCAACTATATGAAATATACTGTAATTAACTGAGTGAAGGATGCTATTTGAGCTGGTGTAGTCAGACAGAAGCTCAAGAAATGCTTAACATGTAAACCGAGCAGGCCATTTAGAACGTGCAGTTAAGGGACTTGGATGCGTCCCCCCTCACTCTACGAGAGACTGCTTATAATTAAGCCACTTAGCAGACAGAAACAACAGCAACATACCTCAGGGAGGGATAAGGACTCGGACACCTTTAAAAACATCAAGAATATGCCCACACTGAAACACATCACTGCTGCTTGTATTGTCTGGGGAGGCCCACACAGATGGTACAGGTGCATGGGTTTGGACGCTAAGCAGTTTGATGGTTTTAACACGTCCGGCTAATTAGTAGCTATTCAGGAGGTTCTGCAAGGCGGACAATTCAATATGCACATGGGATGTTTTAAGGTGGCAGCGTATTAGGCATATACAGATTTTAGTCAACATTGAGTGGATAAAAATAACGTTATTATTCACTTTCTTTTCGGTGCTTAATGAGGGACTATTTTTAAGGGTCAAATGGCCTCGTGGAAACCATACACAGACAGAACAGCAGCTGCTAATGTGTGCTGGCAGCAAAAGCATTTAAATAGCATCTGATAATATTCCACTAATTAAGATTAACATCGTGTAAATAAATGAACACGTTTGGTACATTAAAGACGACAATCCTTCAGGCTATGTCTCAACCTCACAATGATCCTCAGTGGAGTGGAGTGTGTTTGAAGTTGTACAGCCTGTGACATAATGAGAAACACCCCCCCTCTCTAAATGCTTCAGTACACACCGAGTGTAGCATCGCTGCAAGCAGGACGAGGAGAAGAGAACTATCTCCCTCATTAGATCACAGTTTATGGGTTCATGAAAAAGATTGGTAACAAAGCCATCGAAAAAACTGGAAGAAAAATACGTAGTTGTAATGTATGTTAACTAGGGCTGTCAGTCGATTAAAATAGTTAATCGCACATTTTTGATCTGTTCTAAATGAACCTTAGAGGGATATTTTTCAAGTTTTTAATACTCTTATCAACAGATGAGTGGACACATATGCTTTATGCTAATGTTTATTATCATTTGAACAATGACAAATACTCTCATGAATATTAAACACAACAACCTCTGAACATTACAAATATTCACCTCAATTCAACCTGGAACCTCTCATACAATACAATACAAAGTGTGTGTGTGTGTGTGTGTGTGTG
>CALSCC010000629.1:281082-323589 GCA_943590895.1 Pagetopsis macropterus | reverse complement strand
TTACTGTTTAAATCAGATGTATATTATTATACAGTTCCTACTGACCTATAGGCCTATATACTGTTTACAAAAGATGCCTGAAAAAAATAAACATTTAAAAAAGTGGCCACGATGTCTATCCCATGTCACTCTATTATTGATTTAGGGGAGGGGCCCCATGGTCCGACCTGAGGGGGAGCCCCGAAATATTGCGCAACGCCACTGATAAGGAGCCGTACACATGCCGCAGTGTTTGCGTGGCTGTGTCTTTAGTTGTAAGCACAGTGGCGATCTGTTGTTGTTAGCATCTGGTTAGCTAGCTATGCTAACGAATTTAAAGCGCTTTTCTACAACCAGGTGGAAGAGAGCTATCTCCTGAGAGGCTCAAATAACCTCAGCTCAGTGAGGTTAAGGCACACCTTGATGTGATCAATATAGTTATTAATGAGACTAAATTAAAAACAGGTATAAATACTATATGACAGCAACAAAAAAGTTGTTAAAAATAACAAGAATAGAGTTTAAAAGGGGAGTGATTTGTAAAATATCCAAAAAGGAAAATATGCTACAGTTCTGTTTCATCTGGGTGCTGAGAGATGTATCCATAGATCTCTTCATGTTGCTCTCAAAGTGCACCAGATTGATGTATCTAACTTCAATATTTAAACATTACACATATCCACAGTATTTAAGTAATGTTAATTGACAATAAATAGTTGTTTTTGAATTGTACTTTCTTTATTTGATGGGCAGTCAGCTGTTGATTACATGCAGACGTTGATAAAGCTACAGGTCACTTCAATATATATCACACTAATTCATGAAGCAAGTTAGACATTTTGATGTTCCGGACCTTTGCATGGGGACATTTTCTCTAACTGGACGTCGTTGCATTTTAGTTGAATACCCCTGATATAAAAGGTATTGGCGAAATGTCCCACCAGTTTAGGATAATGAAGGATCTAATCTATAGCCATTACATGTCTAACTCCTAATGACAGGAAGGCTGAAAGTGCATTATACAAATAATAATCTCATAATAATAGCAGACATTTTTTAACAATGACCACAATATCATTATTTTAATAAACCAAATATGAACAATTGAGGAAAATGAGGAAGAACTGATGATTAAAATGTTGTAGTACAAGTAGTAATGTAGTTAGTGCATACATTATTGCAACAAATGTGTTAATTTTCTTCATTATTAGTCGAATGCTCCGGGCCAGTGGTTACAATAGTGGGGCCAGTGACAATACAATGTTACCCTTACCGTCTACCCCTGACTGACTTGTGTGGTTTATGGCTGAACTTAACGTATACGTTTAAGAAACACTATTGCTATTCAGCCGTTTGTAGAACGACTGGTGTTGACGTTAGTGCTACACTTTTCAGTCATGTTGATTGACCAGCGTAATTTAACCAAACAGTCTTTGTGCCCTGTCATGTGGCCTTTGTGCCCTGTCATGTGGCCTTTGTGCCCTTAAAAAAAATGTGAACGGGAAGGCCAAATGGCCTTGCCCCTAAAATGACGAAATTCCAAGCCTGGACAGCACTGTTTGCAACACCTCCATGTTATGTGCCTATGGTGAATGTGTGGATTGCAAACAAACTACCTATCCTCTCACCAAATCAACAAATACGGTGGTAACTCTGACACAGTGGTGCCAGGAGAAGGTGGACTACTCCAAACCAGGCGAGAGACGAGGATGAGCACAATCACTGTGAAGAAAGATGTCCCAATACAAGAGGATGAACTTGTGGCACAATTCCAGGACAGGCTCTTCAAGTTTCGGAGACATATATTCAATATCCGATGGCAATACAACGCCTACAGAAATCTCAGAGAGAACCTGACCGCCAAGGACTGCCTCATCCATATTGATTTTAGTGAGAATTACACAGGTCCATATTCAAACGAGATCCAGTCAGTCCACTTCGGGGGATCGCATCAACAGGTGACCCTCCACACTGGAGTCCTATATCTGAAGGACCTGCCAACCATGCCCTTCTGCACTATCTCCCCCAGCAGACGGCATGCCCCACCAGCTGGATGGGCTCATCTTGACCCCATCCTGGACATGCTTACAGATTATCACCCTGGTGTGCAGCACCTTCACCTCTTCAGTGATGGCCCTGCCACCCAGTACAAAAACCGAAAAACTACTCCATGATTTCCACTGCACCACACCAGATGGGGTTCTCAAAGATCACATGGAACTTCTTTGAGTCAAGTCATGGGAAGGGTGCACCAGATGGGGTGGGGGGTGCACTGAAGAGAACAGCTGACACCTTGGTTCGCCAGGGTAAGGACATACCTGATGCAAAGAGCTTCTATCAGCAGCTGAAGGAATCGAGCAAGGTGAAGCTCTTTTATGTGAGTGAGGAGGAAGTTGAGAAGAAGGATGAAAGTCTACACCAAGTGCCTCTCTTCACAGTTAAAAGGCACCATGAAGATGCATCAGGTCCTTAGCAGGTTTCCCTAGTGGCAACGGAACACGCAGAGAAAGCTCTGGATGTCGGACGTCATCAAACACCACCACAGTGGGCAGTGGTGTGTTGTGCGATATGATGACCAGCCCTACCCAGGCAATAGATGCTTCTGGCCACGCCCCAGAGAAGATGTGAACTGGTATGGGGATGATCAGATCATGTGCCTAATCCCAGAGCCGTTGGCAGTAAACAAGCGATCAGTTCAGATTGAACAGGAACTCTGGGAGTTCATCACGGGGCAGCTGGATAACAACCTGTGGTTACAGACATAAAGAGGACAGTTCCAAGTTAAGTTTCCCCTTTAGTCCAGCAACATTGTAGTAGTAGCAGCCAATGGCTCATGAGCTTGAGAATGTACTTTAATGGACATTTGAGTGGTTTCCTGAGTAGTTCAAATGTGTTTTTAACTGTTGTTAAAGTTATTTGACTTAATGTCAGTGATAATCTTTGGTTTTGTACTAAATACACCATTTTCTATCTCAAATAAGTAATTAATATCGAATAAAACAATCTTTAGTGTTTTTTGTGTCACTGGTGTTACTGTGTTTTTTTTCGGTCATATGAAATCAAAAGTGTCACATTTGACTTGTAAATGATTTTATATCAATTGACCTTTGCTTCATTCAAGAGTTAGAAGGATACTATCATTACATTCGTATGACTGTCCTTCAAATATTGTTATTATTATAGAAAATATATGATGGTGTTAATAAGCAAACGTCACACTTTTCACAAACCTGATTAAAATAAATAATCTCCTAATTGTTTGCAATATCGTTATCCTACTGTGCCTCTGACTATATGTGCAGAATAGATTGTGAAAAAACACCAGTGACAAAAAGCACAAGCATTCTTTAAGTCAAAGTACTTTTTAATCATTAAGCTCTCATTTATGTGGATTCCTAAAGTCAAAGGGTTAACCACTATTGTAACTTAAGTTTACATGTAGGAACATTAACTACATTTTAAGACATGTTGCTATTCCAAAAGTGTGCGTTTCTGTAGAATGACTCAGAATCTCTCTTATTATTATTTATAATGATTATTATTATGTACAGTGGCGGCCGGCCCCCCCCCCCCTCTCCCACATGTTTGATTGTCATTAAAAGTTAAAGATAAATAAAAATATATATTTAAAAAAAATATTATTTTCTTTAATGAACAATGTAAATATTATATAGTTGGTATCAGTGAAATGTATAATCTAAAATAAAATCTCGTTTAAAATGGTGTTACGATGTCTAAAGTTACTGATAAGGACCATGCATAGGTGTGTGTTGTACAGTGTGTGTAACAAATTAATGTCTAAAACTCTTCCAAATTGACCCAGTTAATACATTAGAAAGCACAATATAATACTAGTATAGGAACACATTTTTATTAACATTTAAAAAAATCTAATAATTAACAAAACAAAATCATTAACAGTACCACAGTGTCTGCCTGTGAGAAAGACATTGTAACTTTGGCATGTTTACAAAAATGCCAAAGATAATTGTTTTCCCCTTCACATTCAACTGGAGGCCATCCCTGGAGAAACAGGTGTTCAAAATGTTTCTGTGGCCGACAAACTGTTTCTCCGTAGGGAGGTAAAGTGTGTCCTTCTTCCTCTGACACAAATCTCTGAACCTGCGGTTCGTCTCCCGCACCGTACCCATCGTGGAGTCATGTCCACCGGCCGGGGGAGGATGGAGCAGACGGCCACATCGAGAGGCTCTGCATGGCCGTGCTGGATCCGGTCTATGAGGGCCTCCATCTGTCCCACGATGGCTGCTGGGGACAGTCCGGAGGCCACATCATTTGTCCCGATGAGCACGACCACCAGAGCCTCCCCGGTCACCCGGTCGAACCTCCATGCGTGCTGCTCCAGGCTCCGCCGGAGGAAAGTGCCGGGGTGGACGTATGCCGCCGTCAGGTTTGGAATGTGCTCCTGAACACCCCGGCACATGGAGGCTGTGAGCAGGTACACTGGGAGCCCTACAAACACAGAACAACCGTTACTAAATAGTGTACACACGAAACCAGAGCCGGTCAACATCGACTTAAAACAAATTGATAAGACTCTATATTAAACAAACAAATGATGCTACATTATTCAAAAGTGTACAGTAACTTTGGATAATAAACGGAGCCTGTGTTTTCCTCTCTCTCCTGACTTCCTGTCAGTATCTCATGCAGCTCGCTGATCCAGTAATGAGTGAGCAGTGAGCCGACAGTGAAGAATAAACATAATTATAACTAGTTTAGCTTGTCCCAGAGGTAGATGGAATAACTTAAAGTGTGTGTTTTGCTCGTCCGTCACAGCCGCGGAGCTGCATGTAAATTATTTTTGAGTAATTACCGGCTGACGGAAAATGTGCACGAAACATAAAAAAAGCACTGGGAAAATAATACATTTGCATTTCAAATTGTATTGCAAACAATATTAAAGCAGCTTACCTTTCCTCACAGCGAAGGTCGTTCCTGCTGCAGTGTAATGCACTATTTCTTGATCTAAAACGATAATTTCATCAACCATTAGTCAAATACATGCAATCATATTCCAACAGGCACCCCTAAAACAAGCACACAATGAATGAATAACAAGTAACATTAATCTAAGTTCGTCCATTTACCATTGGAATCTGTCGCTTTTTTGTTCTTGGCGAATAAGAGGCAGAAGATGCAAATCCTGTATAAATACTGTATCATTTTTCAAATCGAGCACAACAGCCAACCAGACACAAGTATTCAAAAAAGCTATTTATTTTAAACAACCTCAAAGACAAACAGCCAATCAAAAATGCTTTTTTTGAAACTGCTGTTCAAATATATAGGCCTTTACCAGCCCTGAGCATAACAAATAAATACTAACGTTAATAATTATTATTTTCAAAGCAATTTATTAAAGAAAATCCAATAGTTCCTTGAGTTGAGTCTTGAGTCTATATGCAGGCGGATTTCTTTTAGAAGTTTTGGGCGAAAGAATGTATTTTACAAGTGGCGTCTGAACGCACGTCTGTGAACGTTAGTTCTCTCATCTAAGGGTAAGATGCTCTTCTTTACTTTAGCGTCGCAGCCTCCACTTACGCTTAGTTATGTATAAGTAGCATGAATTACATAATGTTTGTCATGTTTAAGCTGTTAACCCTGAAAGCCTCCTTAAAAGGGATAGTGGAAATCCGCGAATTTTGAGTTTAATTTATGTATTTTCATTAAAAAATAAGCATAATAAACCTTTTTTTTTTTATTTCATGCGCCTAGTTTCATTTTATTTTCAATTTTACTGCTCCCGACCACGCCCTCTCAATGAAACGAAATACTTCGGGAATCTTCGGGTGATGACGAAAACAAAGGAAGACGGGCACAAACATTGGCGGACATTCAATAGAATTTTCATGTGAATAGCCGACCTTCATTATGGTGAATAGATGTGTTTTGTATGGCTGTAGTGCGACAGCAAATGCAGAGAATGGCGTTTCGACGCATGCCGGGTGAGTGGGTGAAATTTGTTCAGATAACACGGGCAAACTTCACGGAGCCGAAGCTGACGAGTACTTCGGCAGTCGCGTGGTCCCGTCATTTTACTGACGATTGTTTCGAGATTCCTCTGTCTCTAGCTCAAATTGAAAGTGGAATACATAAGAAGTGAGTATTTTATTATGTTTTCAGGCTGATTTAATGCATCATTAGCCTGTACCATTGTGTACAACGCCATTTATTGCCTGTCGATTAGGCGACCGGAGGCCTCGTCATCCGATAATCCGGTACACAGTGTCGAATGTGTACACTACACTCATCATATAGACATGATAGACTAACAGTCTGTGAGTACAGCCTACACTTGACAGGCAGCCTGGCTAGCCTAGGATTAGGACCCTACTACGTCAAAAGACCGATTGGCTGGGGGGGTGAACGTAGGTGAACTGATCTTGGCCAACAAGCAACTGTTTTCTGACGTCCCTTCCTGTAGGACGATTTTGGAACATGACATTGATGTAGGTGACTCACCGCCGATTAAACAATACGCATATCGTGTGAACCCTGACGAACGCCGTCAATTTAAGAAGGAGGTTGATTATATGCTTATGAACGGGATTGCTGAGCCCAGCCTAAGCCCGTGGAGCTCGCCTTGCTTACTGGTTGACAAGTCGGATAAATTCGATTGCTTTTGTACAGACTTCCGGAAGGTTAACAACGTGACAAAGCTATCCTTTGCCCAGAATGGAAGATTGTATGGACCAGCTAGAGCTAACTTTGCATTAGTTAACTTGAAGTGTTAATGTATTGTGTTATTTATTTATTGTTTAATGTGTTGTGTTTTTTTAGGCCTTCAAAAATACCGCAACTGCAGGACAGCGAGGCGGAGACACTCCGAGGAGAGGGCCAACTCTTAAGTAAAACATTTAAATGACAAAAGTATTTATGTAAGGGGTAATGTGCAGCGAGGCGGTCATTATGGGGAACACCGACAGGCAGATCAGGAGCCCGACGCGTAGCGATCTAGATCTGTATGAAGTCGCTGCACATTATCCCGCTTATTACATGGCCACATTCTCAACAAAGTAAGGGGGTCAAAAGGTTCATTTTAGTTCCGGCTCTTTTTGGTGTGAACGCAACATTTCGGAACTATATCGGAACTAAAGTGGGAAAAGTACTGCGGTGTGAACGCGCCTAATGAACCCCAAGCGTCATCTGTGCAACTGCAGTCTGAAGTGAACCAAGCCACCGCTCAAAAGGTACTCAATAGAATTTAGTTGGAAAATCTTTAAATGGTTCTGGTAGTAAACAAAAAAGCAATGCTATGTCGTTTGTGAATGATTACTATTGGAAAGTGTTAATGTGCCTTGTTTTGTTTCCCAGGAGCTTCTGACTGAACACATCCAGATTCTGCAGGGACAGAGTTCCTGTTTGGAGGACGACATTATAGCTGTGTCCCAATTCAGCGGCTGCATCCTCCTGAGGACCCAGCCTTTGAGTTCTGCGGAGGACCCAACCGACGTGAGACGGTCTACGAGCATTTCCTGGTAGGTCACCGGCAGTTATCCTTACCTTTTGCCGCCCCGTCGCCTAGCAACCAGCTGCAGTCAGAAGTGCCGGTAATAATTTCTGACATTAGGCAAAATATTTTCAAACGGTTCAATATGGAGTCAGAGATAGTGCTTTTTTTGGCGATGTTCAATATGTTGAAATCAATTTCCCAAGGTCACACCAGACGCACCATCTATTTCAGATCAATGGAAGACCATGTCCAGGTACTGATACTTATATCTATTATCATATTATATAATATATATGTACTGTATTTTTAGCTAACAGTAATGTTATTAGCATATAATACATGTTTAAGATGTTATTTCTCAGGTTGAGTAGAGCTTGTGTATATATATATAAGTATATATTTTTGTGTATATATATATATATATATATATATAAACATGTCAATAGATATATGTATAAATATAGAAAAAAAATGCTCTTCACTTATGTAATCCTTTTTTCTCAACCTTTCCCTCTAACAGCCAAGGCCCCTGTATTGCAGGGTCAACCTAAGCATCCCTGTCCTGGACAGGTTTTTGAATGACCAGGACACACGCCCTGATTTCAGGCTGAGCAGGGAGTCCCTGAAGGTGCTGCTGGAACTCCTGGGTCAGGACAGGAGACATGGATGGGGGGCCACAATTGAGACCCTGGTGTTCTGGCTGGCAAGTGGGGCATCGTGCAGGGTGGTCTCCAGAGTTGTTGGGATGCCTCGATCCACGGTACATCGGATTGTCCACAGAGTGACTGAGGAGGTGGTGGCCATTTGCCACCAGGTCATCCACCTCCCCAGGACAGCAGAAGACCTGGAGGCTGTGTCGCGTGGGTTCGCAGGGCTGGCCAGACACAGAGCCTTCAGAAAAGCTGCTGGAGCAATCGACGGCTGCCATGTCCGCATCGTGCCACCAGGCGGCCCTGATGGTCACTGCTATAGAAACAGAAAACTGTTCAGCTCCATTTTGCTGCAGGCTGTTTGTGACCATCAGGGCCGCTTCATCGACACGTACGTGGGCTGGCCTGGGTCAGTCCATGACTCTAGAGTGCTCCGCCACAGCCCACTCTATCGGCGGGCACTCTATATCCTCGCAGACGGGGGGGTACCCCTGCCTCCAACATCCACTCCCCCGCATCACTCCATACAAACGGCCGCTGCAAGGTGTGGGACCCCAGCGCTTCAACAGCCATCACTCCCGGGCACGCTCCATCATCGAGCGTGCCTTCGGGGTGATGAAGACACGATTCAGGAGTATCTTCCTGCAAGCGTTCCTCGAGTAAGTAATCACTCATTAGGACATTAACAGGGTTTATTCACCAGTGCTGGCTCACACACGATATACATGCGTACTGTGTACTTCATCACTGCGAGTGTATCTATATGCTGTGTAGACAGCAGGGGGCGCAGTTAGTGAGACTTGGCCCCCATCACTCCTCCACCCGCACTCTCAGCACCGGCTCTCCTCAGGGCTGTGTGCTGAGCCCGCTCCTGTACTCGCTCTACACCCACGACTGCAGTCCAGCCCACCCAGAGAACATCATCGTCAAGTTTGCTGACGACACCACCGTGGTGGGGCTCATCTCAGGAGGAGACGAGTCGGCCTACAGGAGTGAGGTACTGAAGCTCTCAGCACGTGTTCAGTGAACAACCTGGATCATCGTAGACTTCAGGAGGAATACTACCGACCTCGCTCCCCTCTACATTAACGGCGAGTGTGTGGAGACGGTCCACACCTTCAAGTTCCTCGGCGTCCTCATCACCAACAACCTTTCCTGGAAGGACAACACCACAGCTGTCATCAAGAAGGCCCAGCAGCGTCTGCACCTCCTGAGGGTGCTCAGGAAGAGCCACTAAGCTGCTGGTGACCTTCTACCGCTCTCCCATCGAGAGCCGACTGACACACTGCATCACAGTGGGGTACGCCAGCTGCACCGAGGCCGACAGGATGAGGCCCAGAGAGTCGTAAAAGCAGCACAGAGGATCATCGGCTGCCCCCTCCCCTCCCTGATGGACATCTCCACCTCCCGCTGCCTCAGTAGAGCCAACGACATTATCAAGGACAGCTCACACCCCGGCTTTCACCGGTTCAACCGCTACATGTGAATCAATGTGACTCTGTACATATACATACATATCATTACTATTATTATAAATACATACTATTATTATTATTATTATTATTATTTATTACTCCTGGAAATAATTACTGCACTTTACTCCTTATTCCTAAGTATGTATGCTGCGTGTATTTTGTTGTCTTATGTTGTGATGTTTTGTTTTTGTTTTGATGGCACCCTTGAAAGGGAGAAGCATTTATTATTATCTCATTGTATAATGACATTAAACTATTCTATTATACTGAGAGCTCAATACATTCACATGAATATCACATTGCCCTTTTCCTTTTAATGGCTTTAAACATTAATTGAAATGCTGTTATTGATTTAAATTGACGTACATCCGCTAAGAAAAATAGTCCGTTGTTACCGTTTGAAATACGCAGCAACGGCAGGAAGGCTGAGCTTTTTGAAAACATCGTTGCTTGCTTTAAAAGTAGCACACTTCATGATGGCAAACCTTGGGAAGTATCTAGATATCCCTGCCCTGATGCCAAAGGAACTGTACACTGCATATGTGTCGCCGTTTGATGTCTATGTCTGGACCGCTGCGTAACAAGGAGGGTTTCTGCCCCGTTACTTCTCCGCTGTTTTGTTGTCGCTCAGTTAGAAAAGCAATTAAGTTCAACTTAATGTCAAATCAATGTCTTTCTTTTTGTGAAAAATAAACAACATTTCTGGTGGCAAAACATTTATTTCACATACTCTCTTCGTAGTTATTAACTAAAAATAATCATTCACATGGCCCAGAACTAGAAAAGGGAGAAAGTAACCTACACTGAATATACAGTACACATGTTTTCAATGTACACATGGTGGTATTCATGGTAGTGTCCCAGAAAGCTTTTTGCTTTCTATTCATTTTCTGAGTCACAGCTGCTGTCACTGCTCTCAGGTGTGGCAGTGTGTATCCTTCTGCATTTGGTTGCCAGTCCAATAGTACAATAAACTATAAACATAAGCGTTAACAGTTAACAGACACATCAACAGTAGAACATATATTATTTTTACTCAGAGTAAATAATATAATGAAAAGATGAAACAATACACAGTGTAAAGTATACAGGGCATCTATTATCATCTAGTAGTTAGAATAATATAATCTATAATAAATATATATAAACATAGGATACTATCTACATTATAAAAGTGTGCACATGTCATTTATAAATGAGGATAATGTAAATGCAGTGAGGAAAAGAAGATGTCAGAAGTTAGGTATTGTAGGGAAAACTGTTGGCATGAAAAGGCTTCGTGAATCTGTCAGTAACAAAGCATTTCTATTTAAAACTCACATTTAAAAAATAAAACGAATTGAAGACTCTTTAACCCTCTGGAGTCTACGGGTATTTTCTGGATTTTTAGATGTTCCTTAAATCACCTTTAAAATGTACTTCTCTTATACAGTGTTCTTACACTTTTCAAGCATCTTACAGCTGTTGTAAATTATTATTTATCTACACGTACTTATACTCAAATGATTATTTCCCTACCTCACATTAAATCAGATGTTCTTTATGCCATAAACAACCACATGTGTGTTTCGTGATAGCATTCTACACGAGGATGACAAATTAAAGAAAAGAAAACTAAGTTTAATATTTCAAAATGAGTGACCCACGTACGTAGACTGGGCGTCCCATATAACCTGGCTGAGCCAATATAAAACAATCAGCCAGAGCTGCATAAAAATAGACTCGCAATGGAAAACAAGTGGAAAATACAAGTGGAAAATACAAGTGGAACAAACAAGTGGAAAATAATAATAATAATAATAATAACAAGTGGAAAATAATATTTACAAATGTGTACAATGATTTGCGCAAGCTGTCATCCAGAGAACAGGAGGGTTCAGCTAGCGCCTCACTGCAATCTTTAAAGGTCGTTTTCTCAAATTGAGTTTCTTCTCCTACTCTGAGTTCGACATTTCCACTTCAGTAGCACGTAGAGACACCAAACCTTCCAGTTAGATTCCTATCAATATTATGAAGGCGTTTCCAGAAGGGTGTGTTCATATATCATTCATAGCCTGAATTATACAACATTGATATTTTAGGGCTGTTGACAGTATTTTCTGATTTATGGAGTGATAAAAAGAGATATCCAATATCCCTTCAGTAAAAGCCTTAGATGCTAATATGACTACAAAATGAAACAAGAACTTTGAATCTGGCTTTATCCAAAGTTCAGATTTAGATTCCTGAAATGTGTTAAAATATGTGCATATTTGCATATTTAAACATGCTATTTCAGAAAACTCGTAATACAAAAAACAATTGCCTTATTGTAAATAATGAACTGGAGAAATGTCTAGCTGATATCTTTAAGTTAAAAAAGTGCCCCATTCACCTGGGGTGTCTCGCCTTAATTAACCTGTTAAGCAAATGTTGCCCAGCGGGTAGGTAGCAAGACACGGAGATATGCTCACCTTAGCTGTTATTCTGATCAAAAGTCGTGTTCAACGGCATTACAACGAGAAAAACCGCGGCTGAAGGTTAATCCATAGGTTATAGCAATGTGTCTGTCACTTTGAAAACATTATTGATAATCCATCATTCAATGTTTATGCAAAAATTAGCTGCTAATGGTAGCCGCCAGAGGTTAGCGCAGCTTCCGGTTTTTCTACGCATGTCTCTCTCACTCCTTATTTGGTAACCTGTGTGTGTATGAGGAATTTTCACTCGATTCCATTGGCTCCGACGGTTAGAAAGATGTCAATCGGCAACATCGAGCAAGGGGGCCAGAGATAAGGAAAATCCACCCAAAGTGTTTTTTTGTGCTAAATCTCTCTAAAAAGGTCAAATGTCACTTGTTTTGCATCAATCTTGATACAGGGTACTTATTATATGTTGTACTTTGGATTAAAAGCTTTTAGTCTACTAACCCATCTTCCAAGTGTTCACTATAAGTAAAACGTGTTTTTTGGACGGACACTATAATTTACATTGTGGATGATACAAATATGTCAGCAGTGATCGCTGGAGTTTAGTTTAGTTGTAGATGGAAAGGATTAGAGGGCAGAGCTGCACCGTTTAAAGTGAAGGCCTCGGTGAACAGTTACAGTGAGTGCTGTCTGCAGTGGAGACGGCAGAGTATTACTACTGTGATGATCCTCTGGACGTCTGAGTGAGAGAAACAGACACCGGAGGAGACTTCATGTGAGATGAACTCCACAAGAGGACACGTTTACACGGAACACGCAGTCCATAAAGCAAAGGGAGGCTGTGGGGACACATAAGGACTCGCTGTAAACAGTTGTTAGAAGAAAACGGTTGGGTTAATAGCTGTCAAATTAAAGCAAAAATATTGTAACTCTAATCAGGGTTCTTACACCTTTTCCAAAGTCAAATTCAAGCACTTTTCAAGCATCTTACAGCTGATATTTATATACACATACTTATACTCAAATGATTATTTCCCTACCTCACATTAAATCAGATGTTCTTTATGCTATAAACAACCAAATGTGTGTTTCGTAATAGCATTCTACATGAGGATGACAAATTAAAGAAAATAAAACTATATTTAATATTTCAAAATGAGTGATCTGTACGTAGACTGGGCCTCCCATATAACCTGTCTGAGCCAATATCAAACAATCAGCCAGATAACCTTTCAATACATTGATTAATATTTTTGAGGTACTTTTAGGTTGGCAGTAAACATAAGTCAGAGGTACATGGTGTACTTTTTCTCCACTCCATGTATTTAATACCTTTAGTTACTTTACAGATGTGGATGAATGATGGTAAATCTAATCAAGTGTTAAATCAGACTTTAGTTCCACCTGGAGTAAGTCCACCAGATACCCTGCAGTCTACAAAGTACTTCAGACTAGCTGCACCTTCACCAGCTACCCTGCAGTCTACAAAGTACTTCAGACTAGCTGCACCTTTACCAGCTTTGAGAACACTTTCATGATCAATCATTATAAAACATATCAGATATATTATTCTGAAATGGACCAATCTGCACAACGACTACTCTCACTGTCTTTCACTATATTTTGATGAGAATACTTTTCTACTTTCACTTGAGGAACATTTTGAATGCAGGACTTTTACTGTAACAGAGTATTCCTCTGGTACTTCTACTTTTACTAAAGTACAATATCTGAGTACTTCTACTTTTACTCAAGTACAATATATGAGTACTTCTACTTTTACTCAAGTACAATATCTGAGTACTTCTACTTTTACTCTAGTAAAGGTTTGAGTACTCCTACTTTTACTCAAGAACAAGATCAGAGTACTTCTTCTTTTACTCAAGTCCAAGACCTGTGTACTTCAAGGTAACTTATATTTAGAAATGTGTACAATGATTTGTAGATAATTTTGACTACTCAAGAAACCTGACTTATACATCTTCAAAGGAAGACTGTTCATTCTACAATTACATGATGGGATTAAAGCTAAATGTAGTTTTATTTGTAGAATAGCCTGTTTCTAAAAGTATCAACCATAGCGACGCGGTCAAATCCTCAGTTTATAATTTATAACATACTAACAAGCTAAGGTCTAATTACGCAACCAAGTCTCACGGCATTTCGTGTTATAGTCACGAAATAAATGTAATCTATTGATTCTTGTTCGTTTTCATCTGTTTTCAAATAAACAAAGTTTTGGCTTTCAGAATATTAAACTTGTTTCGGCAAATTCAGATGATAAATACAACTTTGAAGCTTCGGCATAATTACAAGCGGAGAACGGAGTAATTTAACGTCACAGCCGGTGTTTCTTGCGCAAACAAACAAACACACTCGCGAGCTTCCCCCAGACCAGTAATACAAAGGAAAATGTGTCTTCGAGTCAATGTGACTGATTTCGATAGAGCAAGTCACATTTGGTTTAGGCACGAAACATACAGTAGAAATACATTGCTTTCAAAATCGCTCTGTGTCGAATCAATAGATTATATTTCGTGACTATAACACGAAATGCCGTGAGAGCTTCGTCCTCTGAACACCACAGGACGCACATACCATAGGTACGCCCCTCTGAAATGATTGTCCCATGCAATTATTATTATCCCTCATCGAGTTCGCTATTCAGCTCGCTAACGTTAGCTTAAACAAACGTAACATGCAACGTTAGCCTAATATAAAATGCTCTGCTGCGGCGTACCTTTCATGTGGCTCGTCAGCGCAGACTCTCCCACTTGCAGGTCGCGCGCATAGCGCGGGAAGGCCGGAGCGGAGCTGTTTTATGTAAAAGCAAAGCACTTAAGCGCGCTCCGACTTCTTTATTTTCTTTTAATCTAAAAAGCGAAGTAAAGCTTTTACAATTTCAAGCATTTTCAAACCTTGAAAACACCTCGTACAATTTCAAGCATTTCCAGCACCCGTACGAAGCCTGATTATAACATGGCACCCCATGTGTTACATATCAAAATGTTCAGGACAATATCTGGCCTTGCTATATATGCAAATTACTCACCTTAGAGCACTGTGTGATGAGATAATTATCTTTAAAGCTGAACATTTGACTTCCGATTTTTGAAAAATCTTCAAAACTTGTGAAAATAAATGTACTCATGTCATCCAATCATGTTGGTGTTTTAGATTTGGTTACCAAAGTCTTAGGATCAGAAAAGTAGTGGAATATATTAATGACATTGTATATAAATGTGTAATTCATGTCTAAAATGAACAAATTAAATTCAAATTTTGAGTAAAATAGGTGTTTATCACTCTACTGCAGTGACCACCAACTGGCGGCCCGCGGGCCACATCCGGCCCGCCAGACATTCTCATCCGGCCCGCACGACGGGGGTGACTGGTTACTGCATTTTTTTTTTACAACGTCGTGAGTAAGGTGCAGTACCGGAGTCCAACAGAGAGGCAGCAGCTGCTGGACAGTAGACTGCGTACTGCGAAACCTTCCCTGCCTTCAAGAAGAAGTGACCCTTCGTTGTGAAGAGTCTGCTTTGTGCGCTCCGCAGCAGTAGCCCTGCTGCGACGGAGTCCAACAGAGAGGCAGGAGCTGCGGGACAGTAGCCTAGAAGCAGGGTTGGGTTGTAACCATAGACTGGTTGTAACGTAATACATGTAATGGCGTTATGCAGAATATAAAAATCAAGTAGGCTAACTGTATTCAGCTGGCGTTACATTTCAAAAACGAGTAATCTGATTACAGTTACTTTCGTAAACCTGAAGTGAATACATTTTGGAATACTTATTGGAATTATTGGTGGAAAAGTTTCCTCACAAAATGTAATATTCAATACCGGCAGAACTGTGTGAACTTTGCACAGCGCTGCAGCGTGTCTGTGAGCGAGAGAGAGGTGCAGCGTGTCTGTGAGGCCCCGCCCCCGCACTCAGTGAGAGAGAGAGATCTCTTTTAAAATATATTGAAAGTTAGAAACGGAGATGGTTGGATAAAATGTGCAAGATAACGTTTATGTAGCATTTCATAACGATCAAATCAAAGTGAATGGCCTGCTGCTGCTGAATGCATGGGGCAAGTGACTGGAACAAGTTTTAAAAGTTATTACATAGTTTCAGATAATAAATTAAAGGTCTGCAGTACCTGAGCGTGCTCCACTAGCATTGTGGACTATATAAAAATCACTGGCCCGCGATAGTGTCTATTGGATACATTTTGGCCCTTGGACAAATGTAGTTGGTGATCCCTGCTCTACTGTCACCACAATGACTACATATTACATATCAAGGTTCATGTTTCCAAATACAAATTGAGCATTAGAACTTTATTTTTCAACCAACAGTTTATTATAAATATATGAAACTGGAAAATCTCACTATTTACAATATTCAACATCAGAACTTTCAACCAACTATTCATAATACGATAATACAGGTCTTAGTAGGTTATCTGACATATAAATGGTCAACAATTGTACATTCTCCTGTGTGGTAGTCACAATAGTTTCTCCGAACTTCACGAATCTTGGCACAGACATTCCTCATGGAATTGCGGACATATTTCAAATTGCCTTCCATTAGCCACGCCCCCCAGAAATTCGGCCATTTTGAAAGATGTGCGTTTTCCATGCATTTTAAGGACATGATGTATTCGCAGTTAGCCTACGACCTCCCCGATTGAGCTAGCAACTATTTTATTCGCAATTTATCATCACATTGGATATGGGCTGAACTTGTCCTGGATTGTAATTTTTCCGATAATTTCCCTCCAAGGACATCGCAAAAATGTGCTTGAAATGCATGAAAAACGCACATTTTTCTAAATGGCCAACTTTCTGGGGGACTAATGGAAGGCAATTTGAAATATTTGTGTAATCATAATAGCAATGTGCATACAGTGTTTCGTGAATATCGAAAAAACTATATGCGAGTAGTTTGGAGCAATGTAAATCGTCAAAAATTGTGTATTCACTGTTAGCTTACGATCTCCCCGATTGAGCTAGCAACTATTTTCGTCGCAATTTAGCATCATATTGGATGGGGGCTGAAGTTGTCCTGGATTGGAATTTTTCCGATCATTCCCCTAGGAGGAGTTTGCAAAAATTTCCTTAAAATGGCTGAAAAACACACATTTTTCAAAATGGCCGACTTTCGGGGGGGCGTGGCTAATGAAAAGCAATTTGAAATATGTGTGCAATCATAATAGCAATGTGTATACAGCGTTTCGTGAATATCGGAAAAACTATATGCGAGTAGTGTGGAATAATTTGCGACATAAAAATGGTGTATTCGCTGTTAGCTTATCAAAAATGTGCCCCGCAATTTAGCATCATATTGGATAGGGGATGAACTTGTCCTGTATTGGAATGTTTCCGATCATTCCCCTAGGGCAGGGGCAACCTTTTTGACCAAAAGAGCCATTTTTCTCCTTTTTCCAAAAAAAAAATGTGTCTGGAGCCGCAACACATATTTCATAGTTTTTTATTGTTATATCAGACAAAAACTACAGTTTTTTTGCATTTATTACATGATATAAAACTGTTAACCTCTAATAAGAAACAGAGAATTAAAAATAATACACAGGCCTACTTTAAAATAAAGTAAACACAGCACTTGGGGGGTCCTCTGCACATTTGAAGGAAAAAAAATATTATTAAAATGGGCCCACTTTGAAATAAATAAAACATATATCTGCACCCTAAAAAGAGTTAAAGGTAGGGTAGGTAAGAATGGAGAAACCAGCTCGAGTGCGCTAGAATTTGAAAATACACAACCGGAAAAAATATGCCTCTTCCTTCAGACTTTCTCATAGAGCCCCTCCCCCAACACACACGAACGCACACATGACCAATGGCAGGTAGGCCATCCAGTTACTTTAGCCGGCTCAGATGATTGGTCGAGCTTTTTACAGCGCTACGGCTTCCAGAGATTAATTTGTGTATGTATTTATTGTCAAAGCATTTAATATATTCATTGCTATCGGGACGTTAAGAGCATTCCATGGAATATAACAAGTGTTTCTGAAATAAATGACATACCCCATTGAATTATGACTGAAGATCGTCAGCTGGCTTCCTCTCCCGTGTTGTTCCTCGATACGTAAAGGCTGCACCACCGTTGACAACGTCTCTCTACATATCAGACATCCCGGTGACCCAGCATCGTTTGCTGTGAAAGCAGATAACTCTGTCCACGCAGAATTAAATCCTGTGTTCCTCCGGTACTTTTCTTTGATTTATCCATAGTTCGCTCATCGAGCCGGGGGTCAGGTTATTCGCCTCCAAGAAAAGGCGTTCCCGCGCGACCGCAGCAGGATGTGACGCATATTTTAGTTGACCTAATTAAAACCGTTTTGTTTTTTATTTATGTGTCACAGTATCACCTCAAAATACAAGATACGAAACATTTTCAACCATGCAACAAAATATAAATAGTCCTACAAATACTTTTATTTTGTTTCCTTCTTATTTTTGTCTAAGCTCAAGGGAGCCAGAGCAGAGGGCTCAAAGATAGGATCAGAAGGCAGATGTATTGGGCTGCTGGTATATCTGAGTTGAGACTATGAATTCTTTGTTTGGGTTATTTTTCACTGAGAGCACGCTATGCCCCAGGGCCAAAACAGCATAGCTGAAACGACTGGAGTGCAAATTGTTGCAGAGAAGTTGCATTTCACCTCTGCTTAAATACATTTATTCCCGTGTTGTTTTTCAAGTTTTATATCTGGAGTTTCAAGTGCATGAACCCAAACAACCCAACCTGATGGAACGGGATAAAAGATTAGACCAGACTTCTGCAATTGTTTTAAATTGTCCTGTGTGTTTTACTTACTTTCATTTGTTGGTTTTGTCTTTGCCGGCATACAGATGTAAAACTAATGCAGCTCACAGCAAGCACATAAACATGTTTTGACATAAAAGACCATGTGACAAAGAAAAAGGTCAATTTCAAAGGTCCAATTAGAGAGTATCATGTGTGTAACTGATTAATTAATTGGTTCATTAGAGCTGCTGGGAGTCTCTGTCTGGCTCAGAGGTGAAGCGGGATAAATACCCTGTGATCGACCCAGTCTCACGGCATTTCGTGTTATAGTCACGAAATTAATTTAATCTATTGACCTAATTAAAACCTTTTGTTTTTTATTTATGTGTCACAGTATCACCTCAAAATACAAGATACGAAACATTTTCAACCATGCAACAACATATAAATAGTCCTACAAATACTTTTATTTTATTTCCTTCTTATTTTTGTCTGAGCTCAAGGGAGCCAGAGCTGTAAGCCTTCTGCTGTGGCTCCCTTGATCTTAGCACGACTTGGCATTCAGAATATTAATATACCAACAAAAGCAGATGATAAAAATGGTGTTGAAGCTTGTACTGCTACGAGCAGTGAATGGAGCAACTTAACGGCAGACGCATTACAACTAGGGGTCGACCGATTATCGAGGCCGATGTTCCGCATTTTACAGATTATCGGTATTGGCCTTTGTTTATCAAATTGCCGATACAACTTTGGCTCTGATGCGGCCGTTTCTCTGGCTGCATTCACCACTGTTCACGAGCAATGTCCCGCCCACAGCGCTATCTGATAGGCTATCAGTTACAAAGGGGATGTGTGACATTTCAATATTTAAGATGTTGAAAAGTTCATTAAACATAAAAAGGCATTTCAAAGAAGTTGTGTTATTCTACATTTTGACTTTCAGATTTGACTGCAAATGTATATCGGTTCCAAATATCGGTTATTGGTCTCCTTGATTACTAATAATCGGTATCAGCCTTGAAAAAGCCATATCGGTCGATCCCTAATTACAACAGGTGGAGTGTGTTGTCCAATCGTGGTGCTAAGGCGGGGCAAGGGGTATGCCCCCAACATGTTAATTGAGACCCCTCTTAAATCTTATTTCATAATCTATCTTTGGTTATAAAATTGTCTACAAACTTTGAAGTCAGTTTTTCTCATAATCATGTCTTTGTAACAGTCATCATGTTGTGTTAAATATGTTCCTGATTATTTGGATAACAACAGCAATAAGGATATCATTGGAAAGCTTTCCAGCAGTGGTCCGGGTCAGTAAGTGAAAATAAAATCGATCCGAAAGGAGGCACAAAAGGAAAAATGATAGAACAACAGGGGGAAAGAGATTGCAGACTCTGCGTGTCACAAGTCAGCAAGACAGATGAACACACAGCGACATGGGCTCAGAAAGTGCAGCTGGATGGCAGATTAAAGTCATAATACAGTTCAGCAGCTCTGACACCGGAGTGTCTCAATCACAGCCATCCACTACGGGACGCACATACCCCGTCCTCCATTTGAAATGACATGACAGTGGTGTTCTCTGGATGAGTGGGCACTGTGTGTATGTGACAGTTCACACTTCTATCCAACTCCCACTCCACCAAGTCATTTATTTAGAAGTACAATACAGAGGCATCACAGTGTCCTAGCAACCACAGCCAGCTTCAGCATCGAGGTTCACCACAGAATACTGGCTGTGAGCAGAAAGAAATAGCAAGATAGCGTTGATGTACACCTGCCAATCAGACATCTTCTTTTATTATAAAATATAATATGACCATTTTGTTTGTAGAAATCCTTTATTAGTCCAACAGCAGAGACATGTACAGTGTTACAGCACAAGTGGCATAGCAGGTAAATAAAGAGACATGAAATAATAAAAAAGTAAAGCACACTTTAAAAATAAAGACAAATAAGTACACAACCATTGCTTAAAAAATGATCAGTTCTCTAAGTCAGGGGTTCCCAAACTCTTAAGCCCGCGACCCCCAAAATAACAGTGTTCGGCGACGCTGTCAACGGGGGAGGGGGTTAATTAATTTAAGTTTTCATGATATAGATAACATGACACATGTTGCCACTTGTTTGTACCGTTTTCAGCCGATTTGTAATCTGTTCTAGAAAAACGATGGGTTTTTAGGATTTCAAGAAGCTGGATGTGTTTTATGAAAATGTATCCGTGCTGAAAGTAGATTTAGATGTTTCAATAATAATAATAATAACTGATATTTCTATAGCGCCTTTCAAGGGACCCAAGGTCGCTTTACAGGAATAGGGCAAGCACACACAAAACAAAACAAAGGTCAGACAGACAAAACAACAGATCGATTTAAGGGCCGAAAGCCTTGATGAACAGATGGGACTTGAGGGCCCTTTTGAAGGCGTCCAGTGTGGGGATGTTGCGAATCTCCGTTTTAGGAGTGAGACCATAGTTTTACTGTATTTAGTTTTGAAAATCCACAGCGGAGGTTTGTGTCGTACTACATGCGGTGTGTTAGCATATCTCTCAATAGCCAACTATCTGTGAGTCTGTCGGCTCGGACATAAACTCCGTAATAAATGTAGTCTACATTTCATAAGAGGTGTAACACTTTTGAGAATTTGAACTAAATGCTTATATAATCTGTAGTTGTATTTGTATTGTTGATTTATTGTGGTCCGTTAAAGTTTAAATCTTCCGTACAAAATTAGAAAAGTGCCGGTCAGAGGTCTTCTTTGTTATTTATTGAGCTTTAAAACAAATTGATAACGACTGTTCTCTGTATAATAAGTAGGGCTGTCAGTCGATTAAAATATTTAATCGCGATTAATCACACATTTTGTATCTGTTCTAAATGTACCTTAGAGGAATATTTTTCAAGTTTTTAATACTCTTATCATCATATGAGTGGACAAATATGCGTTATGCTAATGTTTATTATCATTTGAACAATGACAAATATTCTCATGAATATTAAACACAACAACCTGGAACCTCTCATACTATGGGGTGTGTGTATATGTGTGTGTGTGTGTGTGTGTTGGATCGTTAGAGCTATGTGCAACTCAAGGCATATGCTCGAACGGGAGCTGCCTGGACGCTGCAAGATGTTGCTGCAATCATGAGTGTGCTGACTTCTCCTCCAACGTCCCGCTGTCTGCTTCCTGCATCAAGTCAAGTGCTCGGCGCAGTTGTGGCGAAATGTCGCTCCTGTTTTCATTGAAACAGCTCCTTATATCCGTTAGCGCAGCTAGCTAGCACCAGATGCTAACAACAACAATGCACGTAAGGTCTCTCTCTCGCTCGCTCGGGCCACACACACACACACACACACACCCTCCCGGTCCTCCCGATGGCCAGTCGGTGCTTGCCGGTGAGCGTGGAAGTGTGGTCTGCCTCAAGCGGGCGGCAGGAGCGGGGCTGTCAGCATCAGCTTGCAGATGGTATTTTAAACTCGATGCGCTCTGAAACTACGGGGCGGCCGAGGAAAAAAAATACACATGCGTTAAAATAATTAGTGCCGTTATTTATTTTTTGCGTTAACTTGACAGCCCTAATAATAATATAAGAATAATAAACGGTGCCTGCCTCTCTTTTCCTCCCCCTCTTCTGACAGCCCAGCAGCAGACGGAGACGTGGGGAGAGGGAGACGGGGCTATTTCATCGTTATCCAAAAATGATCGTATAGGGCGTACACACGGAGCCGTTGGACCCCCCCAGAGCGCTGCATATGCCGGTCTATCCACCTTGGGACCCGTTACCGTAGTCGTTTAGTGCCGTATTCTGTCGTCCTAGTGTGGCCGAACGGTCTATATGACACAAAACGGTAACGACCGTATGCGTCCTCGTGGGGCCGGGGCCTCAGTAGCCAACGATCTGTGAGTCTGTCGGCTCGGACATAAACTCCGTAATAAATGTAGTCTCCATTTCATAAGAGGTGTAAAACTTTTGAAATTGCATTTGAACTAAATGCTTATATCTTATCTGTATTTGTATTGTTGATGTATTGTGTGAACGAGACGATATACAGCAGAGAAGGTTAAGCTGTTATGTACTGTTGGAGTGGGAAGCAGGCCTATTGTTTTTGGATATATGTGGTTAGGTGGTCCGTGAGTGTTTCACGCATAGAGGCTACTACAGTGGACAGCTTTTCAAAAGGTGTTTTCTTGTATATGCATGGGTTTTGATGGCATAGTTGCACCATCAGCCACTACATATTGCATCATCCCAGACGATCCACTCAGTGGAAAGTCAGTGCATGATACATTTCTCTAGGCCAGGGGTCGGCAACCCGCGGCCCTTTGAGCCCTCTGCTCTGGCTCCCTTGAGCTCAGACAAAAATAAGAAGGAAATAAAAGTATTTGTAGGACTATTTATGTTTTGTTGCATGGTTGAAAATGTTTCGTATCTTGTATTTTGAGGTGATACTGTGACACATAAATAAAAAACAAAACGGTTTTAATTAGGTCAGCTAAAATATGCGTCACATCCTGCTTCGGTCCCGCGCGAGCGCCTTTTCTTGGAGGCGAATAACCCCCGGCTCGATGAGCGAGCTATGGATAAATCAAAGAAAAGTACCGGAGGAACACAGGATTTAATTCTGCGTGGACAGAGTTATCTGCTTTCACAGCAAACGATGCTGGTTCACCGGTATGTTTGATATGTAGAGAGAAGTTGTCAACGGTGGTGCAGCCTTTACGTATCGAGGAACAACACGGGAGAGGAAGCCAGCTGACGATCTTCAGTCATAATTCAATGGGGTATGTCATTTATTTCAGAAAACACTTTGTTATATTGCATGGAATGCTCTTAACGTCCCGATAGCAATGAATATATTAAATGCTTTGACCATAAATACATTAAAAAATTAATCTGTGGAAGCCGTGGTTCTGTAAAAGGCACGACCAATCATCTGAGCCGGCTAAAGTAACTGGATGGCCTACCTGCCTGTCAGTCTTCCATCTGGGCACACACTGATCTCTGCCCTCATTGGTCATGTGCGCGTGCGTGTGTGTTGGAGGAGGGGCTCTGTAAGGAAGAGGCAGATATTTTCCGGCTGTGTATTTTCTAGCGCACTCGAGCTGGTTTCTCCATTCTTACCTACCCCACCTTTAACTCTGTTTAGGGTGCAGTCCCCCTGAAACATTTCTATGCACCCGTTTCTTAATAATAATAATTTTTATTTTGGTCGCGACCCCCTGCTCTAAGTGACATAGATGGCATTGAAATATTGTGGCCATCAAAGAATATAAGTTGGACATTTATACAAATAAATATGTTCTACATTAAAGGTCTCCTGTTATAATATTTGTAGGCATATCTTATGTGACTCAGATATATAAAAAACATGTATATGATGTGTTTTGCTAAAAATACCAAACGGATCATGCATTTTAGACATCCCTCATCTCCCTCTATTTCAGGCCTGTTAGAGAAATGCTAATTCGCACAGGTTAGCTCTGAGTGTTAGCGATTATTACGTTCCCCACTGGGCTAGGGGAACCAAAGGGAAGCAACACAAACCAGAATGGAATTTGGTAAATGGTAAAGTGGCTTTATTATAAAAGAGTGAAACAAAATGGCAGGCAGGCGGCCTGAAACAAACAAAAGTGCCAATTACGGATTGTTTAACAATCAACTAAAGAGAACTCCAAAAGAGAGTTTTACAGCTTATACAGCGTAATAAGTATTACCCAAAAAGGGAAACAAAACCTCACGTTAAATGTGGTACAAGTTACTGAAAAGGCTGCACAAAAACACAGCTGCTGGTTATCGACAGGCGCTAACCGCTAAGCTAACCTGGGTCTTCTTTACACACACACTACACTAAACACAGAACACTACTTTAACACACTGCTGAGCAGAATAACTAAACACAGAGGATTCACAGTATTTAACGAGCACAATCAGAGTGGTAGTTGTCCTCAGGCTTTGTAGTCATCTGCAGCAGGTGTGCGCCGGCTGTGCGCTGCGATTGGAGCGCGTCTGGCCCGGCATGCTCCAATCACCATCTTCAGGAGGCGGACCAGGAAATGGGCAGCAGCCAATGTTGTCAGGGCTACCACACAGCTCATCCACATGTCACACACGCACCGCTGAAAACACTCAGACAGATGACCGAGCAGATAGAAAACAGAGTCCGTAACAGCGATGCTTCTCTTCACTATATCTGTAAAGCGTCTTTGAGCACCTGTAAAAGCGCTAACAAAGTAAATCTATTATTATTATTAATGTGAACAAAGACCATATTACGTCCAAAACAGTCGGGCATTGTTTCTGATAGCAACGTTCTGATAGTGCCATGGGTCCACATTTCCGATATTAGGTCATATCGGACACAAATCTGGATCAGCTCCGTTGTCCTGTTTTTACACGGGACACTTTGTGAGTTCCCTGACGCACCGGGGACACCTCTTAATGTATACAAGATATCAAAAAGTGCATTTTGCATGATAGTAGTGCTGGGGGGAAACGATTATTTTGAAAACGATTAATCGGGCGATTATTCGATCGATTAGTCGACTAATCTAACGATTATTTTTCTGTTGTTCAATTCCTAAAAAACGTAATGTAAAAAAAAAAATTTTCACGACACTGTGTCTCAGGGCATCTTAATATTTAAGAACCTATTAATGTGTTATACCAGATTAACGGAAGAATCTCAGCTAACTGACGATACAAACCATTTTTACCAAAACAAAACACACGTCTCATAAGAAGCATCTAAATTACCCCTGATCGAAAAATGCTAACGGACATTGGCACAGAACTCAAGATAAAAGTACCCTTATTACTCATCGTAGCTGCACATACAAGATATCCGATTTAAAGCTGAGGTTCCACAGATTATTTAGGTATAGTATCATCACTGAGTGATCCGGACTCGGACAGGGGAAGCAAACACAGACATCACAACACGTACCTTTACGGAGCTTCTAGGGAGATCGTCTCACCGTAGCTGTCAATCTGATCAAAAGACGTGTTCAATGACATTAAAATGAGAAAAAACGCGGCTGAATCGGTTAATCCATACGTTTTTAACGTCTCTGTATAAAAAAATGATTGAATTTATAATCCATAATTCCATTTGTATGTAAAAATCGGAGAGCAAAAGTGAGCTGCTAATGGTAGCCACCAGAGTGGCTGCTGCTTCCAGTCTTGGCTATGCGGCAGTCTAACACACACACATTACCAAATAAGGAATATGTGGGAGTTCCCCTCGATTCCATTGGCTCTGACGGTTAGAAAGATGTCAATCAGCAAAATCGACCAATGGGTTCCAGAGATATGGAAAATCCACCCAAATGGCCCCAGAAGAGGTTTTTTTTTGCTAAATCTGTCTAAAAAGGTCAAAGGTCACTTGTTTTGCATCAATCTTGATACAGGGTACTTATAGTCTACTAACCCATCATCCAAGGGTAGTTTTCACTATAAGTACAACAATATGTTATGTTCAATCTGAATTTACTTTAAAATAAAAACATCTAGGGGTGAGTTGCCCTAATGTGGGACATGCTCTAATGTGGGACACCTAAGCTCAAATGGGTGTAGGTCTTCCGCAAACAAATGAGTCACGGAAACTATGGGTAAACACAAGCTGTGATGTCATGTGATCAAAATCACATGACTTCTCAAATGTCCAATCACAGATGAGGGTGGAGCAACCTTCAACAGGAAGTACCCTGTGTGAAGACCGCCAAAAAGTAAGTGACATAGTGTTTTGACAAATGTAATGTTAAGGTTTTAAATGTCGTTTAAATAAAACAATCTTGCAATTTTTTTATCAGGATGTGTTTATGATATGTTTGTTCATCAGAATATATTATAATATGGTGTAAATATACTCTATATTTTTTATTTCAATCAAATCTGCCATCGTCCCACTTTAGGAAACGTGTTTTGCTAAGTGGGACAGTATGATTTGCCTAATGTGGGACGGTTCTTCACTTGGGCCAAAATGTGTGGAGGGGCATGGATTGTCCAAGAGCAATTGTTATTTACAGGGTTTTAGTCTTCTAATGCATTATTTTAGATATTTAAGGTGAAGGCAAATTATATTAAATAATTGGGGTTGGCTGCATCTCTGTTAAAATGGTATGACAAAGTCAGGGATAATGTTAGGGATACATGTCTGAGTTTAGAAGATGGCAATGAATTTAAGCCCAAATATTCATAGTAATTTAATAAATCCTTCCAACACACGTTTTATTCTATGCATATTAATGATTCATTGAATGCATTTTAGATCACAATGGCAAAGGAGAAAAATAAGACAGGGAGAGAATCGCAGACACAGAAAAAGGCAAAGCAGGCAAAGAATAATGGAGGAAAGGAAAGTCAGGGAAGGAAACTGAATCAGTGGAGGCAGGACAGGATGAGGGGAGCCATAGAAGAATATCAACAGATCATTGAGGATGGTGGGGTTCCTCAGCTGAGGCTGTTGGCCAGGGCCTGGTCTGTTCCCAAATCCACTCTCCAGCGCAGGGTAAAAGGCAATGATCACTTTAATCATACGATTGGAAGAAAGCCATTCCTTCCTGAGAAGGATGAAGCAGAACTGGAGGAGATGATAGCAACCCTGGGAAAACGCGGATTCCCCCTGAGGTTGGACGACATTCGAACACTGGCCTTTCAGTTTGCCGAAAAAAAAGGAATAAAAGGCTTCAGTCAAATTACAAAAAAGGCTGGCTATAGATGGTTTCAGGGGTTTCTGAGGCGAAACCCCAAACTGAGCATGCGCAAACCAGAGGCGCTCTCAGCCGCAAGAGCAGCAGGGTTCAACCCCACTGTTGTGAATAAGTGGTTTGAAAAATATAAGGACACGATTGAGACCCTGGGGTTGAAAAATGTCCCAGGCCACATCTGGAATTGTGATGAAACAGGGCTCCAGGATCACTTCCTGTCCACCAGGGTGGTTGCAGAAGTTGGGGCACCCTGTTTTGAGGTCACTGGTGGAGAGAAAGGTCAAACCACCACCTGTCTGGCCTGCATCAATGCTGCTGGTGGGTATGGACCCACAATGATTATTTTCAAAGGCAAGCGGATGAAGGCAGAATGGCTCTTCGGGGCTCCGAAGAATACCTTCGTAAAGATGTCCGATAATGGCTGGATAGATAGTGACTTGTTCACAGAATGGGGGAATAGGTTTCTGCAAAGCCTTCCAAAAGATGATCCACGACCCCATCTGCTCCTTGTTGATGGTCACACCTCTCATGTGTACAACATCGACTTTTTGAATATGATGAGAGAGAACAACGTCACTGTATTTAGCCTACCCCCTCACACAACTCACTATCTGCAGCCAGCAGACAGAGCACTGTTCAAGAGCTTGAAACATTACTGGAGGCTCGAGGGACGAAGGATCACCAGGGAGAGTGGAGGGAAACGGCTTGACAGGGCATTGTTCATGCCACTGTTTTCAAAGGCCTGGATGAAAGCTGCTACACCACTGAATGGCCAGGCTGGCTTTCGAGGGTCAGGGATATACCCATTCAACCCAGCCAAGATCAATGAGAATCTGTTCATGCCATCTCAAACATCTGAGAGATGCTTTCAAGAGACTCCAGTGGCCCCAGATGAGATGCTCTTTCCTGCACCATCAACCCCGTGTCATCCTCCACATGATGATAATGATGATGATGATGATGATGATGTTGATTCCTGCCATCCACACATGTGGGAACTTCTGGAGCAGACCCCATGCCACCCTCTGCATGATGCTGTTCAGCCAGCAATCTCCCCTCCTCAGTGCTCTCCACCATTGTCCCCCATTGTAACCCCACCACCTATGGCAGAGGAGGTTGAAGTAGTGACACAGCCAGAGGTCTCCTTCAAATCTCTGATTACACTTCCAGTAAGAGAACGCCCAACCACCAGCCGCCAGAGGGCCAAACCTCCTTCCTATAGTTTGACTAGCGACAGCCATTTTGCTTTCCTCAAAGAGAAAGGGGGAAAGAAAAAGGAGAAAAAGCTAAAACCTAAGGAGAAGAAAACTGCACAAGTGATCCAAGAAGCGTGTGCAATCTGCCAGCATTCATATGGGGACAGAAAGGACCCCAAGTCCACAGAGGAATGGCTTTCGTGTGCAGTCTGTTTCCAGTGGTTCCATGAAAGCTGTGCAGAGGATAACGGGGTCTTGGACGATGATGGCTCCTTGACATGCAAGGACTGCTTGTTTCCAGACATGTAATGTTGTAAGCAATTGTTTTAGGCAGGTTCATGTTTGTGTTGCCTTCAAATATACATGTTAAAGGTGTATGTGTTCCCTGTGAAATACATTTGAATCCGATGATGATACAATTTTAACTTTGTAATTAACAGCAGCATGTTATAAGCAATTTTTTTATGCAGGTTTATGTGTTGCCTCAATGTTGATATTTTTCCCTTCAAATACAATTGTATGTGTTCCCCATGAAATATACTTAAATGATTTTAATAAAATTGTAACTTTGTAATCAACAGCAGCATGTTATGAGCAATTTTTTATTTCCCTGTGAAATACATTTCAATGATTTTTGAAAACTATAAGAATCTATTGTTTGATGATGTTTGATTCTCCATGTGACATCCACACCTATAAGCCTAAATGTTGTAACAACAATAATATTATAAATAGTAAAATAGCTGAACATGGTATTGCACATTTAGCTCTGAGTGTTACTGACCTGAGATGTTTTTATTACATCAATTAAGGTGACTGAGGCTTTTCAAAATGTCAGTGTCCCACATTTTGCACATAACAGTCCCACATTAGGAAAAGCAGATTGTCTGAGACAACTTGGCACTAAGAGTACTGATATGTCTACCATTTCTTTCATGAGTGTAATATCTGCATTTTCTCTTTTGGTTTGATTAGGACACATCCTGGGGACTTCAGAATGGTACTTGGTGTTGATTTATTCTATTGGCTTCATATCGCAATATATTCCCGAAGTCTTAGATGCAAAAAATGTCCCACATTAGGGCAATTCACCCTATATTGATTCTGACTCTTCTACATCCAGCTCACAGGTTTATCATTCCTTTTAGAAGATATGGTCATTTGTTCTGGGAAGGTCATTTTCGAGCCTGAAACCTGAAAAACAGACTCGGGGTTTAACAGGTTAATAATAGTTGTTTTGTATTGCACAGCAAAATAAGAAATATAGAATAAATGTATCTAAAATAAAAAGGCCAGCATGTTTACTCTTACAGTCCATAGTCCAACAAAACATCTCTTCTGTACAAAATATAAAAAATGTAGTACAGAAATGTAACACAATAGAACAACAGAAGAACCTGATGCACAATGAAACTGACTCTTAACTACTAGTATTCTGGCAGCTTACAAGCTAATGAAGAATGTGCAATTACTGCAATATAAGTACTGGCCACTTTCAGAAGGTGTGGATGTTGCAGGTGCAGCCAGATAAGATCTCGCCACAACAGCCAGGGAGGGGAACTTTGTTTCATTTTCTTTCCACCATTGGAGTGGGTTTGTGTCCTTTGGAATGGCTTTCCCCCCAAAGTACAGAAGCACCTCATTCCTGACAGCGTCTTCCCTCTGGTCATGGGCTGGGTCGTCATCTTCCATCTCTTCCTCCTCCTGATCTGACCCAAGCAATGTGTCCAGGACAGACTTTGGCTTCTGTCCTCTTGAGTGATCTAGCTGGCCACTGGGGGAGTCAGGCTCTTCCCTCACTCGTACTCGTCTGGCATCAAGTGCAAGGGTCTGAAGTTTGATTTTCACCTTCAGGATGTCGTCTGTGGACAGGAACTTGAGTTTTCGGAGATTTAAAGAGCTGCATATTTAAACTAACCTTGAAGCAATCTTTGCCGCGGCTGCAGTTTGAAAGGTGGCAATTGGAGCAGACTCAAAGGCTTTCTGCGTGGACTGCGTTAGAGAGCTAACTGTAGTAACTATCACAGCTGTTTATATACCTCCAGACGCAAATACTAGCTTAGCCCTCACCCACCTCCATACTGCCATTAGCAAACTGCAGCAGGCTCACCCTGATGGAGTACACATTGTCGCTGGTGATTTTAACCGGGCATCCTTAAAGACTGTTCTCCCAAAATTCAGCCAATATGTGAAAAGTGCCACCAGAGAGAGAAACATACTAGATCATGTTTACTGTAACATCAAGCAGGCATACAAAGCAGTGACACAGCCACATGTCGGCCAGTCAGACCATCTGTCACTGCATCTCATTACAGCCTACACCCCCATCAGGAGACAATCAAAGCCTGTCACAAAACATATTGACACCTGGCCTGATGATGCCCTCTCTAGGCTTCAGGACTGCTTCAGTTGCACAGAGTGGAGTATATTTGAAAACCAAGACCTCAGTGACTACACCCAAGCTGTACTCTCCTACATCTCATACTGTGCTGGGAACGTTACTGTGAGGAAACGAACCAGAGTTTTCCCAAATCAGAAACCCTGGATGACAGGCGAAGTGCGGCTTCTCATCAGAGAGCGCAACGCCACTTTCAGATCAGGGGACAGAGAGAAGTACAGCACTGCTAGAGGAAATCTCAAGAGGGGAATTAAAGCTGCTAAGGAGAGCTATAGGAGAAAAATTGAGGGTCACATCTCAGATAACAACCCACGGCAAATATGGCAGGGAATACAGAACCTCACAAATTACCAGGGCAGGATCACTACAACAGTCCATTCTGACGCCTTGCTAGCAGAGGAATTAAACAGTTTCTTTGCACGATTTGAGGCAGTCAGACCAACAGCGCCCCCTCCAGTCTACAGCAGCACCTCACTAACACTTCATCAACACCAAGTGAGACGAGAACTGAGGTTAGTGAACCCCAGGAAAGCTGCAGGACCTGACGGTGTACCTGGGAAGGTACTTGTGTCATGTGCGGACCAACTATCTGAGGTTTTCACCAGGATTTTTAATCTCTCCCTGACCCAAGCCATCATCCCATCATGCTTAAAATCAGCAATCATAATCCCCGCCCCCAAAACAACAGCTGCCTAAACAACTTCAGGCCCATTGCCCTAACATCGGTAGTCATGAAATGCTTTGAGCGGTTGGTCTCGCATCACATCAAGGCCTGCCTCCCCTCAGCCTTCGATCCTCATCAGTTTGCCTTCAGGACAAACCGCTCCACGGAGGATGCCATTGCCATAACCCTCCACACCACACTAAGCCACCTGGAACATCCAGGGAACTATGTTAGACTTCTCTTCATAGATTACAGCTCAGCCTTTAACACCATCATCCCTGACATCCTCATCAATAAACTTCTTGACCTCCACCTGCCCCCCTCCACCTGTGCCTGGATAAAGGATTTCCTCACAAACAGACCACAATGTGTGAAACTGGGCTCCCATCTCTCTTCCACCCTAACACTCAGCACTGGCTCTCCCCAGGGCTGTGTGCTAAGTCCACTCCTGTATGCCTTATACACACATGACTGCTCTCCCACCTACCCTTCAAACACCATCATTAAATATGCAGACGACACCACTGTCATCGGGCTCGTCTCAGGAGGTGATGAGACAGCCTATAGAGAGGAGGTCCGTAAACTGACGGAGTGGTGCGCGGTCAACAACCTACTGCTTAACTCCATAAAAACGAAAGAAATCATTATCGATTTCAGGAGAACAAGCATAGACCACGCCCCCCTCTACATTAATGGGGACTGTGTAGAGGGTGCCTTCATTTAAATTCCTGGGAGTCCACATCTCCCAGGAGCTCACCTGGTCCACAAACACCACGGCAGTGATAAAGAAGGCCCAGCAGCGACTGTACTTCCTGAGACTGCTCAGAAAGAACCATCTGAATCAGAAGCTGCTGGTGACCTTCTATCGCTCGACAGTTGAGAGCGTCCTCACATACTGCATCTCTGCTTGGTATGCAGGGTGCTCGGCTGCCGACAGGAAGGCTCTGCAGAGGGTCATTAACACGGCCCAGAGGATTATCGGCTGCCCTCTGCCCTCCCTGGAAGACATCACCAGGTCTCGCTGCCTCAGGAGGACCAGTTCCATCCTGAAGGACTCATCCCACCCAGCCCGTCATCTGTTCGACCTGCTGCCCTCGGGCCGGCGCTACCGTTCACTGAAAGCCTCCAGACTCACAAACTCACAAACAGTTTCTTCCCATGGGCCATTTGGACATTAAACACACAAAAATAACTCCCCACATCCCCACTGTGCAATAATCCTGGTCTGTTTTTATGTATACTGTAATATTTATCATATATATATATTCTATCATAATTCTATTTTATTCATCTATTTATTTATTTATTAATCCTGGTCATCTACTTGACGATCCGAAGCTGTGTGCACTACTTGCTGGTCGTAACTGTCAGACCTTTTATTTTGTGTTTTGGTATGTCTGTTTTTGGGGCACTCGCTGGAGCAGCAACCATGAATCTCGTTGTATATATGTACAATGACAATAAAAGCTTTTGATTTGATTTGATTTGATTCTGTAGGCCTTTCACCAGCGGAGGCAGGACAGAGACCGTGACATATTCCTCTCCACTCAGGAACACGGTGGCTTGCTCGAAGGGCTCAAGTGCTTGATGTAGGTCCCCCAGGATGCTCCATTGGTCAGCGCTCATATTCAGGTATCATTTCCTGCCTTGGTGACCTCTGGGTCTGAGAGGGTTGCGGTTACAGGCCACCGTTGCTCAAGGAGGCCTGTATCTGATGGGTACATCCTGTGACAACTTGTGTTGCGGTGTGCCCATTTGCTCTTGTTTGAGTTTCAGCTTCAGGGTGGCGACCTCGCTGCTGTGGAAGTATGTGACGAGGCTCCTTGCTGCCCCAAGTGCCTTGTTGATTCGGGGCTCTTTCAGTGCATGGTTGACAATCAACTGTGTGGTATGGCCAGCACATCGAAGTGAGGCAACACCACGCTTCTCCTCAAGGATTCTAAGGGCTTTCACAACGTTCGCTGCATTATCGTGGACAATTGCCAGGACATCATCATGGAGAGGAAAGTCATACTCCAAGGTATGCCTCCGTGGCAATACTTGTCCAGGCATCGGCGGTGAGCGTTATCTTTGAGGACCTCTTCTTTAAGTTTCCCTTCAGATCATCAAGAATACATTGGTATTCTTTCTCCAGCTGCTTCGTAAACCACCACCTGGAGGGACATTTGAAGCCTGGGCAGGCATATTCAATCAAATCTCTGAAGGCTTCACCCTCAACGAGAGACAAAGGCCTCATGTCTTTGACGATCACCTGTTAGATAAAACAAATATATCATTATTATTATTATTAATAACAACACAGCACCTTTCATAGAGCCATGTTGCTTACAGTGTAAGAAGCTTAATTATTAGGGCTGTCAGTCGATTAAAATATGTAATCGCACATTTTTGATCTGTTCTAAATGTACCTTAGAGGAATATTTTTCAAGTTTGTAATACTCTTATCAACATATGAGTGGACAAATATGCTTTATGCTAATGTTTATTATCATTTGAACAATGACAAATATTCTCATGAATATTAAACACAACAACCTGGAACCTCTCTCATTCAATAATACAATACAAAGTGTGTGTGTGTGTGTGTGTGTGTGTGTGTGTGTGTGTGTGTGTGTGATGGATCGTTGGAGCTATGTGCAACTCAAGGCATATGCTCGAACGGGAGCTGCCTGGACGCTGCGATCATGTTGCGCAATATCCGAGCTGAGTGTGCTGACTTCTCCTCCAATGTCCCGCTGTCTGCTTCCTGCATCAAGTCAAGTGCTGGGCGCAGTTGTGGCGAAATGTCGCTCCTCTGTTTTCATTGAAACAGCTCCTTATATCTGTTAGCGCAGCTAGCTAGCACCAGATGCTAACAACGACAATGCACGTAAGGTCTCTCCCGGTCCTCCCGATGGCCAGTCGGTGCCTGCCGGTGAGCGTGGAAGTGTGGTCTGCTGCAAGCGGGCGGCAGGAGCGGGGCTGTCAGCAACATCAGCTTGTAGACGGTATTTTAAACTCGATGCGCTCTGAAACTACGGGGCGGCCGAGGACAACAAATACACATGCGTTAATCGCGTTAAAATAATTAGTGGCGTTAATTTTTTAGCCCTAATTATTACATAATCCAAACAAGGACACAAATAAAAAGGCCAAGTGAAGAAACACCTATATATAAACTAGCTAATACATCAGGACACAATAAATGGGATCAGGCCATTCCCTCCTAGAAGATGCTCAAAGGAAGCAAATAATTACTTACTCTCAAGATTTTTTTGCTGAGTCCGGCTGCCTTCTGTGGAGTGCATTGCGCCTCTTTCCCGAGATAGGACGGCACGGGTCTTTGCTTTGTCCTAGAAAACACAACAGCAATGAACAATGGAACAACAGCTGTGACAGTGGGGCATATTAAATCATTGCAGTGCTATGGTATAATTAGCTTGAAGGCTAACGTGGTTACTTTTTAAACAATGTTAAGTCCAACAATGCATTTCATGTTTATCTAAAAGCTTGTAGAGTACTATATCTACACAGTGAAAATGTTTGGTAGTGCAACTCATGAGCCCTATCACACTTGGATGTGCTGGTGGTCATTTTAATGTTTTTAATTAATTCATGACAACTGCGCACCAGCTTACGTGCAGCCCTGGCCTGGACATTGCTTGGCTCCATTAGTTGACAATCTGCAGACGTAAATGTAGCCAAAGTTAGTACTTACTTATCATTGTTCCCTCCACGAGAGACAATGGGGTGCCTCCGCTTTAAATGTTCCAACATAGCCGTTGTGCTCGTGTGATATGCCAACTCCATTTGGCAACGACTGCAAATGACAATATCTTTGCGTTTTGGACTAACTTTAAAATATTCCCATGCTTTTGAAGACCTAGGGCGAGATGTTTTCGTTTGGGGGCTTCGTGCGCAATCCCGTGAGGAGGAGGTGGTAGCCGTTTCAGTCTCCATCGTGTTTGAAGTGCGATTGCGAACTGCTTGTTGCTTTGTAGCGACGCGGAAATATGTCGTCGACGATATTTTGAAGTCGTCGACGCGTCGCTACAGCCCTACATGATAGGTCTCCTTTAAAGTGATTATAATGTGCGGTCTGAAATAACATCTTTGTTTGTTCAACCGTGTTACTTTGGTGTCGGAATACTTACTGGGGTCAAGGCGTCAGCTAATTAGGGTCCTCAGAATCTTAACCACCAACAACGTCATTCTTGTTCCTTTTGTCTCTATCCATCGTGTCACCGCAACATAATTTCACTGAAGTGGAGAAAAGCGCTCGAGGATTAAAAAGCAGCAAGAAGAGGTGGGTACTTGAAATCCAGAAAGATACAGATGACAGCACTTGACCGTACAACGATATATTGCCTACTCTGGATCAGCACCAGGTTGAAGGCGTTGCTTGTAGCTCTTGAACCAAGTGTTGACCTTTAGCAAGTAACCTGTCTGTATTATTATTAAAATTGGGAAACCTGATTTTTAATATGTATGGAAATGACTACGATACCACAGAAATCTAAACTTCAATTTCCAATTCATCTCTTCGTTGTTACAGTCCGTCCTTCCTCTATTGTCCTTCCCCTCCTTTTATTTTCTGTGTTCCTATTCATCCTCTTTTTCCACGAGTCTCGCCTCTTTTCATTATTTATTCATTTCCTCCCTTCACGACTTTGCCCCATCACTCACCACCGTCTTGTCCGTAGTAATTATATGTCAAGGCACACTATTTACTGTACTGTGCTATTCCAGCACCTTCCCCGCCATAATTGCCCTTCCTCTCAACCCAAGCCCTCTGATACCGGTGAGCATATCCATACTCGTTCTCTGCAAACCCAACCTGTGCCTTTCTGAACGGGATCTCGGATAATTGGCAGTGTGTTTTCGAATAAGCCACAGAGTCAAAGTGAACAGTGGCAGGAATATTCAAACAGATGACAGACAGTGGAAAGGATTACGCAACGTGCGCACACCGATGCAGAGACGAGGATAATATCGCCGTGTCAGAAAGTGCATTTGTCAAATCTCTGCGGAGAGGAGTTCATACAGTTCATTGTAATAAATCACAGTGAGTGTTTACTCTAAAGTTGATCAAATAGAAAGCCAACTGCAGTGTGTGTACATGTGTGTATCATGCAGGCGTGACACAAATGTAAAGCCAAATGAGATATTGATATGTGAAGACTTGCAAAATTAAAACACTGTTATGATCTTGTATTTTTTGGTGATTCATGCTTCATTTTTTAACATACTGTATTTTGTCCGTGTCTCGTCTTGTTATACTTCCTGTTTCTGTTTACCCTGCCCTGATTATTTCCACCTGTGTGTGATCCCCATGCTTCGCGTCGGGCCGAACCACGCCCCTTAGCTGTGATATAATGAGCATATACCACGGCCTGTCGTGAGCTATTGCTTAAATATATATATATAATGATACCAGTAATATAATGATACCTTGAGGTCTGTGATGATGGCGAGTGATCTGTCGCCATGGCAACAGCATTTAAAAATGTAAAACTCAAATTAAACACATTAACAGCCTTCAAAGCATATTTTAATGTCTATTTGCATGTTAATTGCATCAATTATTTCAGTTATGACTTCAAGAAAGGGCCTTCATTTGTTTTTTAACGTACACCTTTTTAATTTTAATTTAATTTAAATTTCAGAGGCAATATTGTATATTTACTCACTTTTTACTGAAAAACATGTGATATAAATGAAATCATATCACATTATTTCCTACCAGTACATTAAAAAATATATTAAAAAAGTGCCATCGTAGACAAATTGATAGAATTGACAGGATAATATCAATGGGAATATAATACTGTGAACAGAGCCATTCCGCATGTACTTCTACTTTTGATACTTCGAGTACATTTAGCTGATAATACTTATACTCTTTTACTTAAGAAACACTTTGAATTCAGGACTTTCAATGTTATTGAACACAGAAAGCAACAGACAAGACAGGACAAATAATACACAGACAGATCGTGACAACTAATACATGTTGAGGCATTAGTGAACCTAACACAGCTGATTGTAGCAGCGCTCACTCATGACCCCGTCTCAAATGATGGCCTGCTTCTTCTGTGGAACCTCACAAACTCTTCATCCTGAAATATATTTGACAAAGAGGTTAAATGTTTAACACTCACACTGGTTCAAGACTTTATCATTTGTGATTGAACAACTTCTACCTGCATCGCCTTTTCCTCCCGTCGCCTCTTGCAGTCTTGCGACCTCTCTTGTTCAGACCTTGGTGAATGAAAGACGAACATTAAAAACATGATCTAGTCAGGTTACCGTGTAACAAATAGTCTCAAGAATGCAAATGTAAATTGTAAAATTAAAGAAACTACGGCATGGGAAAGTCTTTGAGGAGAACTCGGCACCACCAGTGCCTAATGTGCTGCATGTTTGTCTTGGAATATAAAAAGCACACAACCAGATGAGTCAACAACTCATGTCCTGAAAAGTCTTGTATCCTGTTAGAAATTAAAGTCAATGTTTTATGGCATAATGTACCTTAAACATACCGTCAGTTTAAATGCTATTTTATTCTGGAAAAAACGGAAGTTCTCAATACCAAGCTTTTATTCTGAAAATCCTTCATGACGACATCCGGGACTACCGCCCATTAGTATCATTAAAGTGGCTATTGACGCCGTTAACATGTATTACATATACAGTTATGAAAGAGATGAGGAGGAGAAAAGGCATGTGGAAGTAAGCAATGAATGTAAAATGTTGAAATCCTCTGTTTAACGCGATATCGGACACAGGAGAACGAGGGGGGAAGTCCCCTACGTCACTACAGCTCCCAGAGAGGAGGAGCCAACAGCCAGCAAGCGGGAAAGACGAATGCTTGTGAGCTCTCTTCTGCACGGCCATCACAGGGAGAGGAAGCTGCAGACTTTCTCTCCTGACGGAACAATATCCTGTTTGTAACATTACCGCGCTTTTTATTAATTAAAGTACCAATTTTGAACCTTCTCAGAGACTCCATTTAGTCTCCTTTTTAAGCTTCTTACCTGGACGCGAGAATAACGAACACAGCATAACAATCCAAGAGTGATATCAATGAATAACTGAAATATGAAACCCTTATTTCGACATACCTCATTGAAATCAAATTGGGCTCTTGCCACTATGTAAAATGCGTACTGTAAATAAAGAAATAGTATATTATGTTAGGTTGTTGTGATGCTATGGTGTTCATTGACAACTAATATTCCTCCGTGAATGTTGTTTTGGATATAAATAAATCGCAGCATGTCTCAAACTATGAGCAATAATGGAGTGCATAGCATGCTGAAAGCAGTATACATTATTATAAACAGAAACATAGGACTACTGTATGTTTACTGTATATCCAGTATCTTACCATCTAATCCAGGGGTGGGGAACCTTTTTCCTCTCAAGGGCCATTTCAATGTTTTCAACATCCTCCGAGGGCCGTACAAATGACTGACCTCTGCTTAAAAATACTAAAATCACAGCCCACTCATTTCACCTTTCTTTCATGCTGTGCAAAGAAAAAGCAACCTCTTAATCCAGATATCTTTCCATGACTCACGCATGCACACGGAAGATTTTTTTTAAATGTTGAAGTTAAAAGCATCAATCTGGTGCACTTTGAGAGCAACATTAGTAGATCTATGGATACATCTCTCAACACCCAGATGAAACAGAACTGTAAGCAGATTTTCTTTTTCTTTATGGATATTTTACAAATCACTCCCATTTCAAACTGTATTCTTGTTTATTAATAACAACTTTTTTTTACTGTCATATAGTATTT
Organism: Pagetopsis macropterus; assembly: GCA_943590895.1. Classification (NCBI taxonomy): domain Eukaryota; kingdom Metazoa; phylum Chordata; class Actinopteri; order Perciformes; family Channichthyidae; genus Pagetopsis; species Pagetopsis macropterus. The sequence continues at coordinate 284,094 of CALSCC010000629.1, read as the reverse complement.
TATACCCGTTTACTTTATTCTCTTATTTTTGTATAACTATAATGATCATATAAAGATGTGCCTTTACCTCACTGGTTGTAGAAAAAGCTTCTTATATTCGTTAGCATAGCTAGCTAACCAGATGCTAATAACAACAAAGTTATTGACTGTATGATCAGTATGACAGATCGCCACTGGGCTTACAACTAAGACACAGCCACGCAAAAACTGCAGCATGTGTACGGCTCCTACACTACTGGTACTGCAATTTTTGGAAGTGCCGGAGCGGAGCGGCGTTCTGGTGCTCTCCGTCAGAACTACACCCCTGTCAGAGGAGACATATACCACGTGATGACACGTGGTATATGTCTCCTCTGACAGGGGTGTAGTTCTGACGGACCCTGACCTTGGCCAGGAAAAACAGGCACTCACTTGTTTAATTATTTTGCGGTCTAGATTTCTTTAATTGTTTTCTTTTTTGCGTGTGTTTATAAATTACCTCGAGGGCCACACCAAATGGTCTCGGGGGCCGGAGGTTCCCCACCCCTGATCTAAACAAACACCCCACAGTTGTTCGAGGACCCTTGTCTTGGGAGGCCCTGTAGTGTGAAAAGTGACAATTACATCATACTCTTCAGGAGAATAATTTAAACAAATCTAACCTGGACATCATCCACACCAAGATCTGAGCAAGGTTTCTGTGAACACGATGCAGGTGAAAGTTAAGAATAAGTACAATTTAATTCAACTTTATAAGTACTCGAAAATCAGGCAGAAAATCTTGAACAAACCTGAACTTCCAAAAAGAAAGTCATTAAGGGGTAAAACAGAACAGCCCGCTGTCAAGTGGCATCTACGGTTCTGCTCAATGCCTTTTATTTAATACAATGCATCCCATGTTAGCTCAAATAAAACAGAGCCATAGATTAAAAAAAGATAGACAAGTGGTCTGAAACAGAACTGCACCGTCCGGACGTGATGGAACTGTGCGCCAAAAAACTACCTGGATGGTTTGGTGCGACTCATCTCTCCAGCCATCGCCACGGAGCGGATCTAGAAAGAAAATCTCCCTAGCTTGTGGCCTCAGTATCTGTTAATATTACACGTTCCAATATCAACAGGTATACTTTGACATAAACGTTATATTATAAAGTTGTAGGATCGGTATTATACAACTAAATGAAGCGTTGAATTGAAAGATAGAAACACTATTACAGTAAACAAACGATAGCAAAGACTGAACTACACGTACTCACACAGAGCGTCCAGGTTCCCACGCTGGAAGGAGAAGCCGATGTGTCTTCAGTAATGAGTTGGTACGAGAACATGGAGCAGCAACACGGGTAATCATGATCCAGATACCGGCAGGTGTTGCATCGGGTTGATGGAGGAAACCAGGCAGCTGTAACATGGCTGTTGGCAGCAACACGCCATCTACTCTCTGTAACAGATGCAGTTTCATAATGTAATATCTTCTCATTGTTTGATATAATATAGTATTTTTTATACATATTTTAGACCAGCTTCAATACCTTCTCAATAACTGTACAACAGCTGTTCAGGATCTGGCAGAACACACAGTCAGTAAAATACAGAGTGCGTGATCACTGATTACCATCCCATCCATGTCGTTAGCCAAACCCAAAGCTCTGACCGCGTGAGAGCCATCGTGCTCACAAAGGCTAGATGTGTGTTTGGGCGTTGGGTCTTGTCCAGAACCTGTGCCAGCTAAAGGAAGAAAACAGAAAATGAAAACCGGCATTTTAAGTCATATTTAGCAAACATACAATATGTTGAACTGCTGACTAGTTCACTGGAGCTCCTGTCCCCAGCGACCTGTGCTTGCCAGAACTGTGTTGATACGAGTAGAGTCTCCCTGGTCCTTGGCATCATTCACTTGATAACAAATCAACAACACAACATGTATGTCTTTATACATGACTTGTATGAATACAAGTTGTCAATATCAAGCAGATAACTCACACTCCTGTTGCTCATAATAATAATAATTTCAATTTATATAGCGCCTTTCACGAAACCCAAGTACGCTTTACAATGGGAAGTAACAAAACAAAAGGTAATAACAATCATACAGAGCAATAGCAGGAAATAAGTGACTGACCGTCTCCATGGTGTTCTGAAGATGCAGTGGCCATCCCAACTTGTGAAGGAGGAGCTGTTGAAATGAAATAATATTAGTTCTCCAGATAACCACATAAAAGAACAAGAACATATCCTCCCATTGCATCAAGCTGTATTTCCATATCTGCTGGGATGATACTTTCCAGATGATCTGTATTGCTTTGTTGTGTGTTGTCACATTGTAGTGGTGCAGTATATTTATGTGTGTTGAGGCTGTTGTCATGTTCAAAAAGTAATTGTTTTCCTCATGCCTGAGAACAGTTGTTCCGCACATTGACTGTGTATGCCCCGCCAGCTCTATCCTTCTGAGAGCATCCCTCTCATCAGTGTGTGATGTGTTTCTGGGCAAAGAAAATAAACTCAAACTAAATAGTTAGGCAGGAATAAAATAAGCTGCATATACATCTATTTTGTAAACATCTAATTGAAATATAGGTTAGTTTAGTTATTAGTATTTCTCAAGTAGTGCAAAAATAATATTAAAACTTTCCTAAAGTTTTCAGGACTTTGCTTACACAGCAATCCTGCTACACACATGTAGTTTGTAGCTATAGTTAATAGTTATTAAATGTAGTTTCTGCATCACTAGGACATGCACGTCCTCGTAGCGACAGCGCACATTTGACAGCAAATAAGTGAGACTTAAAATCAACACATTTTAAACCGCAGCAAAAAACAAATGGTTAATGTATTCAGGGATTACTTACCTCCATTTACTCTGACGCTATGATTAACAGAACTGCTACCCCGGAAACAGGATGCAACGCGTCATCTGTGAAGCCCGTCACGTGCCTCAAAGGTTGAGAAGGAGAGGCCGTCAGTCACCTGCCTCAGAGGTTGGAAAGGAGGGGCCGTCAGTCACGTGCCTCAGAGGTTGAGAGGGAGGGGCCG